>JAFBJQ010002155.1:212936-251220 GCA_016785345.1 Trinectes maculatus
TTGTAACCATATCTCCAACACAACATATTTATGTTCTTCTAATTTGTGCTGCCAACTATATTTGGGAGGAAACTTAATAGGATTCTGTTTATTGGCATGTCTTGATTTTAATTCCAGGATGTGAGACTCCCCAAAATATCGCTCAGGTTGTGGGTGGGTTTAAAGCAAAGGGGGGAAAAAACATGTTTTTGGAAGGATATGAAACTTCCGGCCTTCTTCCTTCTTAAGCCGAGACGAATCGTGAGCAAAACATACTGCCAAGTAAGTAATAAAACAAAACAACAAAAACATTACAACCACGAATATTGAAATTCTACCATCCAAATTCAGAGGTCATTCAGAGTTTTCGGGTTTGATTTAGAAAACAACTCCAAGCCAAAACTGCAGATACATGGTTTTTACAGGATCCAGTGAGTGTGCCACCCTCAGAGTGTTCAGTATCATCCCGCAGCCATCTTGTAAGATCTGCCTGAGCAGATGGCTCTTCATGAAACTCTGATGACGGCACAGTAATCTGACTCAACAGAGAAAAGGCTGTCAGATAAACAACTATCTCCATTCGAGTGGAAGGCCCTGTTTATATCAATCACTGCGTAAAGATCTGCCTCCATGCTGTTGAGAGACGAGGTTAAAACCTCACTGTTACACCATTTCATTTCATTTCGTTTCTAACACAGGCAACAAACGACGTTGTCTGATCAGGGAACTAAAGTTACTATTGTAGTGGTTTGCAACAATGTAAGTGACCAAGCACATCAAGTCACCATATGCAAACGTGCCCACTTGGCTTCACCACCTGGCTGGTTGGCCAGCTGACAAATTGGTTGCCATGGCTGTTATGAGAACCCCGGGCAGAGGTGATTGGGTCGCAGTATCCGTAGCGAGTGTGGTTGAGTGTTACACTGAGGGGCCAGATGGGGCAGCAGTGGGGGAGTGGGGGGGGTGGTCTGCCATCCCCGATACTTCACCAGAGTGAAACAGAGAGATGAAAATCATGACCTAACTGAAACAGCTTTTCAGAAAATTCAATAAAAAAAAGGTTGTGGAAGAAATATGAGGCATCCAATTCAAAACATGAAGGGAAATAAAGATACAGAGTGTTGACATAATAGACGATTCAGTATAACAGCCTTTCTGTGGATACTATTTTACCTCCAGTAGTCAGTCTTTGCTGGCGTTTTTTCCACTACTACTAGCCGACACAACATCATGTATTGTTTTGTTGTCATTTTTATATGACATATAGTATAAATACGTTTGGGCAGATGGTAAAAATTAGCTTTGGAAACGTTTTGTTCGTAGCCCATTATTCAAGGAAGTAGTATTTATGGCACATGGCAATTTCTTGACAGAGGCAGGGAAATGCTGAAACCTGAGGTAAATAACTGATGTTCGTAGCTCACTTAGAAGTGGCCGCTGAAGTGCCCTTAACCAATTCATCATATGCTCTCATGGAGATCACTCGCCTGTGATGCATGTGCTGAAATACAAGAATTATTGGATAATGTGTTTTTGGAGGAAAAACTTTGTGGAGGTAGGAATGAGATACGTCCTCCAGCCCTCATCCTGCAGACGACTCGACCAAAGGGCAAGGCTCTTTGGTGGTGGGCAATATCCCATTTGTATCACGTTTCCCCCTGCTGCATAATGTGCTACATTATTTAGTGTCCAGACTAAAAAAATCTTCAATTTCCAGTATACACAAAATAATAAAGCACCTAATACACAAAGCACTTGATATTCTGCCCATTTTATAATTGTACTGGGACCTTAACAATGACAAGAGGGCTCTTTATTACTGTAATAGCAAGATATTTTCATTCGCACAGGAGCTCCAGGCTAAATTCGTAATGCGAGTAGTATATTAACAAGTCTAAAGGAACCCTTGATCTATGGCATTGCCGTTGAGCTTTTCCAAATGTCATGAATAATAAGATTTTGTAATATATTTTATATTTGATAGATTTTTTGTGGACTTTTACTACAGACGAATCGACCGCCCCTAAAGACAAGTACAGAAATACAGCTCCATAGCTAATTGTTGTGCATCTGTCACAATCAAAAAACATGAGGAAGCTTTAATAGCAACAAAGTTTCTATGTGTTTGTGAATATGCGTGTGTGTGTGTGTGTGTGTGTGTGTGAGAGAGAGAGAGAGAGAGACTATGTAAGCTATTGAAGCTAGATTAGCCCAGCATGCCCTCAAAAGGTCTGTCAGTCCTAGTCAGCTTTACCTGAATGATGCCACTATGACTCCATCTGTCACCAGCAACCAAAGCCAGAAGATGAAAAATGGAAAATGCACGGGAGAATAAAAAAGAGGAAAGAAACATGACGAGACAAAATGTAGAAAGGAGCAATGACTAAAAATAAAATGCACTTTAACAGGATGTGCAAGGAAACACAGGCTATAAAAATAAGATGAGGAGAGAACATGATTTATGAGAATGTAGACAAAACATGGAGGATATGAGAAGTGTCAACAAAACTAATATAATAGAAATATAATTGAATAACTACAAGAAATATAATTTTACTGCAGTAAAAAAGTTGTATATTGACCGACTTTTACCTTGCTGATTATACAGTGGAGAGACACAACTATTTGATCCCTGTTTGATCCAGATCCCTGTTTATATTTGTAAAAAAAAAAAAAGTTTCTGAAAGTTCCCTGCCCTCCTTTGTTTGTTGTCTTTACTTAATTTCGAGATCGAAGCTTTTTGACGCAGGGCAGCCTTAATCTGTTGTATGGTTGCATTCATGCAGAAGAATGTCGTAATGTAATGTCAGAAATTATTGATTTCTTTGCACATCCTTGGAGTCAAAGTGATAATGCATGAGCCACTTAAGAAATGACTTTGGGCTGTGTTCACAGCAGGGATGGGAACTGATCAGCATGATGGGCTCAATGTGAATGAGATAGTGTTCTGTAAAAAAAAAGAGCAAAAAAACAAAACAGATAGTGACAGTGCACAATTAGTCATCACTTTGTGAAATTAGCTTACTGTGATAATGGAGACTATTTTCCTGCCAAAACTAAACAAACAGTGCATGTTTTATAAATGCGCAGTTCAAAAAGCCTAACACCTAAAAAACAAATGAATACATTTCTAAAGTAAAGCTAGAGTCCTCTGTAACTGCTGCAATCATACAGCCATTTCACACGAAATTAAAGGGTAAGCACTGAAAAATAAAATCAGATTTTTCATCACGATTGGAAATAACCACTACCGTTTCTAACATATAGTCAGTTTGTTCCAAATATGTTTGCTCGGAAATACGCACTGGTCATTTCAGGAATGTGAGGATCTTCCAGGTGAGTAAGGCTGGGGGTCATCTACTGCCCAGCTCTGAGACGACGGGCCGATCGATGTGAGCTGTCATCCCGAGAGCTCAGTCTTATCGCAGCAAGCCCTTCCTCAATTCACCCCTGGCTCTCACGTTTTGATATATAGGGAAAATTCCTTTTGGATGAATATGGATGAATTTAAAATTATATTTTTTACTGTCTGCATACCTAATACGTTCAGTTGCAGATATTACAAGTGTTTTGTACTTGTAAAGCAGTTATATGTTTTTAATTTGCTTCATAGGTATGTTATGATTTGTCACACAGAGAAAATACGTGAATTTGTTGACAGCAGTTTTGTACCGGTCAACCACAGAGTTTGTTGGTGAACCGAAGAGCTACATTTTATTTTTTAAACTTAAAACTTTTTTTTTGACAGGAAACTTCACCCACAAGCGCTCCTCCTGAGTATGTCGGGTTCACATGATAATGTGACCTCACCACAAATACTGCACGAGTCCTTTGGTTCATACGCGCTTGGCACTCAAGCCCAGGTTTTGTGAGCTCTCTAAATCCCACCTGGGCTCTCAGTCAGTAGATCTGAGACAGAATCTGAGGGATCTGGCTGCGAAGCTCCAAAGCTGAGCTTACTGATGTGAATCAGCACCATCTGGGTAATGTGGGTCATGACATTTTCAAGAGACACAGTGTGTTTCTGCTAGGCTGACGCAGTCAGGTCGAATCTGACGGTGTCAAGTATCAATGTCTTATTATTAATAAAGGATATCATATGCATGCGATGCACAAGCATGCTGCATTTACACAAACTCTAAATGTGACCCTTTCATCAATAAACAAAAACACAATAAATCAGCAACCCTTTAAAATCTCAAACAGCTGCAGCTTGACATTCCTGAGGACACTATTAACTCACTAATACATCCACCTTAGCAGAGGTCATGGTTGTTACTCACAGGCTTTTTGTGAGCAAGGAAGAGTGAAATTGATTTGGCAGGGTTAATGGCAGGAAGAGTCAAAAGGTCATTTAACCTCAGCAGCTCTTTCCCCTAATTCTCGGCGACAATGACAATAACCGACAAAAGACAATTCTAATTAGATGCAATTAATAGAAATCTGGTGAGTCACATTTAATTTGGTCGGTTGTTTGTACACAATGTACACAAAAGTGCATCTGTATGCAGCTGTGTACGCTTACTATAAAGAAGAGTGTTGGGGTGGGGGCAGAACATTGGCCTGAGTGAAAACTGTCAATCACTGGCCTTTAACTCTAGAAGATTACGACAAGGTCACAAAAATAACAACAATTATCTGAAACAGGCGATAATCAGCAGCAATTGTGTCAATCCCCCCTTTGAGTCTCTCCTCTCCGTCTCTTTGCTGTAAACGGTGACATTTTCTTGATAACGCACTTAAAAACCCAGGGAAAAAGAAAGGTCATCACCATTTCCTGCGTCTGTTAGGTCTGTCTTTTCTGTTCTTTTCTCTCAGGAAGGAGTTTCTAATCTAACATGAGAAAACATACCAAAAGTCATTTAACCGTGGCACCTATCATGCTTATACTCTACTATACTATACTATATACAACTCTCTTTTTTTATTTACCTTCATTAGTATTTTTCCTACAATGAGAGTATCTACGTTGTAAAACTATTTGAGATAAAATAGGGTTTTAGACAGTTATTTCAATAAAACGGGAACTTGAAGACAATGAGGTTCAGAAGTGCCGACTGTAATCAGTACATTCACTACTTCTTGGAGAGTTTGTTAACTAAAAGATTGATTTATCGATCGACTGACTGAAAAAAAAATGTTTTTTTAAAAAAAGTATTAAAAGCATTAGATGAAAAGATCCCTCTCTCTTTCTCTGTCTGACTTCCCCCTTTACTTTTTCATCGCTACTGTATAGATCACAATAATGTTAGTGGTGACACTGCCTGCCATGGTCATTCATCTGAAACGGAATTACATAAGCCATTTACCACCCAGTCTCCATGATGGATGGCAGGGCCCCCAGCCAAAGCACCCGAGCCTGATCGCTCCGCTTTTCTCCGTGACAAATGTCACCAGAAAGACATATGACACCTTCCAATTTCCTACACTTTTAAATGAGAATATGTTTGTGAGAGGAAAAGTGAGGCAAAAATGCACAGGGCTTTGTGTCACTACGCTTCCGCTAATTTCCCTTGATTATTGCTTTATGATGAAACGTTTTTATATTCCTCCCTCTCCGAGCGGTCAGGGTGATTTTCACATAATGATTGATTATCTGTTCAGAGTGGCAGAAGTCACGTGGGGAAAACTGTGTGTGGCTATTTGTGTGCGGGAGTGTGTCGTCATTCACTTTGAGACTGACGGTGGAAATTTCTAATTCCATAAGTGACTTTGTAAGAAAAAAAAGATCTGTGTTTATGTTCTTTTGGACACGACGTTTAATCAGCGGCCATGGCGGTGCTGTGCGAGTCAGACTGTGTTTTTGTATCAGTCACAGGTCGGCCTCGGTCACAATTAAAAATGAGACGCTCTGGGTGTCACAGAGAGAACTGGTCAGAGGAAGCTGTCCTGGAGGTTTTTAAGTAGGACAGAAAAGTTTTAATTACACTGGTGGAATTAAGTGTATTATTTGTATCCTGAGGAAGTCGGTGTCTCAACACACTGATTATTTTACTCCATAAACTGAAAGACTGTGTAGAATATAAAATTATAGCCCAACTGTGAGGTGCGAGAATTCAGTGGCTTTTATGGTTATTTCTGCAACCGTCTGAAAAACTTCACCCACACGTTAGCGCTTCCGGCCTTTTGAATGAAGCCTGTGAGAGACTCAATCAGTGAGCTCATCGAATAGTCTTAAAAGTTAAACCGATTCCTTTCTGGGTGGAGTCTTAGTTTCAATTGGACTCTTATGGGGATAAATACAGAATGTAAATAAAATAAAAATACATTTATATTAACTCTTTAACTGTGTTGAGTTAATATTTGAGGTTATAGATAAAAAATGACTATATGAACTATTTTTTTATCAAAAATTGTTTATTTAACCTTCTGAAAAGTGTGTCGACTTTTTGAAAAATGTGCAACATCTGCAATTGGAATAAAATGAAGTACATGGACATGGGTTGACAAACAGTCACAACTGTTGTCCAATAAGTCAGCAATGAGAGAGCAATGTGTGTAAAACAACAATTTGAATTTGTAGAGGAACATGTACTGCATGTGTGCATGAAACAACGAAAGGAAAACACATCATTGTAAACGCATCACAGAAAGTCACCAAGATGCTGAACAGACACAGGTGGATAAAATAACGCAACTTAAAAAACTAGAGGGCAGGTTTGTGTCTGCTTGAGAATAGAGCCGAGCTGTTTATGAGACAGAATTTGTCAATGAAGTCGGCTCAATATCATAGATACATTCATCCAGGAATGTGTTACTGTGTGTGTGTGTGTGTGTGTGTGTGTGTGTGATTGACTATGGGGACAGATTTGAGTGCATGTATGGCTGGCAGATAAAATTTAGACCAGTCTGTCAAATGATTTATAGGTGTAATTTTACCCAGCTGTCATTGCACTTTATTCAGCCTGAGATGGTGTTTGTGTGTGTGTGTGTGTTGCATGTGCATTCGCTCCTATACACCTGTGTTTGTTAATTCATGCAAAATATACATTAGATGTGTGAGGTTGTATGTGTACGCATGCCACCACAGCCCGCTGGGAGAAATTCGCAAATGCATGTTTACAAACCTGATCGCTGCTTTCTATAATCAACAGAAACGACTCCTGTCATTCACACACAGATCACTATTAACTTATGTGGATCCCACTCCATCCTTATTCTTCTTCTTTGAAACCTGTAGCCTGTCACTTAACTAGGGAACGTTTGGTTCTTCTCACAAAAGGTGATGCTCCAATTTCCCAAAACAGCTTGCCATCTGGGAAGCGGCAACAAGCAACACAATCAACACAATCAACACCTTTTTGAAGGAAAGCAGTGATGGTAGAATTACAGTAAAGAGCTAATAATTAAGAAGGGTACACAAACTAGACGAGACAGATGTACTGATCTCTCTCTGTTACACTGTGTATTTACCATTAACAGAATAAAATGCAAATATTTCGGAAGCGTTGCTGGTGCATTGAGAATTCTGGCAATTTCCTGTATTTAGTTTAATTTTTTTCATTTCACCACACTGTTTTCCATTTTTACTTTTCGTAAGTGCCACTCCTAAAAACATCCGACATTTCAATAAGTGCGGCCTCTCTTTTCATCAGGCGCTGTAAGACAGAGCTGTCTCCCTCTCGCCCTTTAAACAGTCCGAACAGTGATTTCATTTTGCTGTGCAACTGCTGCACTGCGCTTGGCTTTTAGTCACAGGTTGGAGCATTAATCAGCAGAGCAGCTAATAGCCTGAGCTCCAGTAATGCAATGCAGCTTGAAAAAAAAAAGCAGTGCTCTTTATCTTGCTATGTGTCGATTGACTGAATGCTGTTTGCCTGGCTGCCTCGCTCCTGCTGCTTTCCATTCACCTAGTGATGGGCAGGTTCTCTCATGTTCTTTGCTGCTCTGTTGTCTCACTTGGCCCAGTTTTGTTTGTATGGTTAAGGCGGCTGAAAGATGAAAAGGAATTTAAACGTGGACATGTGACTTTTATGTTGTTCCCAAATCCCAATAAACACACAATCTCAATTTAACAATAGCACATTAATCTTGCCGACACAAGTTATATTTGTTTCATGTTTCAGTCGACTGTGACTGCACCTGGAGTCAGGAATAAAGCGAGAGGAAATGTCAGATCAGTTATGTTTGTGCTGTTGCACCAGCATCAGATGGTCAGTCTTTATCCGAAAGTACTGTGAAGCTTTGACAGAGCTTTGGCAGCGAGTCAGGGAGAAACAATCCTCACATGGGGTTTGAGAGCCTTGAAAACAGGGCTTTGTTTACTGTTTGACTGCTTCTGCCTCATTGTACAGACAACACAACACAACACACAAACAAATGTTCATTTCTATGGGTCTGTAGTGTCAGGCTCAGCCAGTGCTGATGATTTGGCTGTAGGCGAGGACATAAACAAGGCCAGTTTCTGATGTGCTGGTTGAAAAATGACAATTTTAAAAAACGACATTAATATTAACAAGTCTAAAGAAAATAGTTTGGACCCAGCAAGAATAATCCTATTGCTTTGTAAAATGAAAGCATCTGGTTTTAGAATGATCTGTGTAGGAAACTGCACCTGTAACATTTCTGATGACTTATGAAAACAATAACCCTAAGCCTGAAAGATTTCATTTTTATTCATTTTCCATTTTAAGTGTAGGCAGAAAACACAAGTAGCCGAAAGTGTCTGTATCCACCTACAGGCATCAGGATGTGCATGTCTGTGTGCATGTAACCATGTCTATGACAGTAGAAATGGATCTGGCCTTTGTGCTCAGCTGTGCCAGTAGAGTGGACAGTGTCCAAGATGATGAATTGAAAGTTTAGAAAGATATCGGCTAGAATTTAAAAGCCATGGAAGGAGAAAATTGGCAACGTTGTCTAAGGCGGATTCCTTCACCCCCTCCATTTATCATCTGGAGATAAATGGTGAGATAGGAAGCTACAGCCTCTGTGTGTGTGTGTGTGTGTGTGTGTGTGTGTGTGTGTGTGTGTGTGTGTGTGTGTGTGTGTGTGTGGCTGGTCACAGAGGGCATGGATGGATATTTGCTCTTTAATCATTAATCACTTCAGTTTATTTTAGGGTAATTTGTGTGTAATGGGATCAGTGCATTGGTTTGTGTGTGTGTGTGTGTACAGCAGGAAGTGTGTTTGTCCATATGAACTAAAAGTATGGATGTGCTGATGTGCATCCACAGAGATTATATTTTTGAAAACTTTGTGTTCAGTTGTTTGTGTGTGACTTTGTGGCCAGTTTTTAAATTCTCAGGTATGACTGTAATTTGTGGGCGACGTGATGTGGGTGAGTGTTTAGGCTTTTGTGTGTTAGAGAGACACAATATTAGTGCATTGCCTTCCTGGCGCGCTTCATAAACATTCAGCGACACAGTCTCACAGCAGGTGGTTCATTACACGGCCTGTAATTAGGCTGACTTGACTTTCTTTTGCTCCTGATTACAGATACATATTGGTTTCAGTAAAGCATGGAAAGCAAAACACTTTTTAAATTATTTTTATCTGAACAAATGATTTGTTGCTCTACTGTTCTGGGGTGCACTTATGAGTTTAAGTATTAAAAAAATAATAAACACTCTCCTGTGTATTGTGGATAATAATAATAGTGGCATTCATGCTATTTATTCGTAAAATACTATATAAAATCAGCTAAACTTGCAGTGTACTACAGGTTATGTCAGTGTGGCTGTGGTTCCTGCTATTTCACATCATTTGGCTGTTGTGCTTTGAATTATTCTAATGTGTTTATTGTTTACCAGGACAAAATAGTAGTTTAAAGAATCAAATTTTTATGCTAATCCCAGCTACAAGCAGTGTATGTTTATCTTCATTTTTCTAGGTTCGATTAAGGTGGAGTTGCCATGGTTACAGTTTCCCCTAATTCTCTAACTTATCATGTAAAAGCAAAACACCACTTCCACTTTGTGCTTTTTAATCAAAAACTAACTGAAAGTAGTTGCAAACTCTAAAGCAAATTTTCTGTTTCGTTTTGTTGACTCGGTCTGCACTTGCTCTCGGATATTTCCATGTGATGGCGGGTTGTGGAAATTGAGGATGGTGATCAGCCAACCTTCCTCCTCTGGCGATCATAGTCATGATGTGACTCACTAAGTGCCACCTGACCTAGATTCCACTGTAGGTTAAGAGCACTTGTCACCAGGGTGGTGAAGTGAGTCATAGGCTATTTTGAATGTGTTGTGCAAGCGTACAGCACTTTTGTGAGCATTTTATTTCATTATCATACAGGATCACCTCATTCTAATTTTCCTGGTGGAATCTAATTCAGATTTAATTACAGTGAAGATGGAGAAAGGGTTTCTTGACTATAGAAAACGGAATTTCTGCCATTTCCTGGTTGTATACTGTAGCTCAAGAAGTTAAGCACCTTGGACAGCGACAGCTGTTGTCTGTGTTGTAGGTCTCCCACACAGCCTGGGTAAGGAGTAGGGACACCAGACAAAAATGCAGCAGCTGACTCCCTGAACCCACATGATGACACAGTTTCTCATCTCCATGACAGCTGTGCCTGCCTTTCTCATTTCATGAACCCGTACATGGACTGGATCGCTTTCCTGTTCCCTTAAAAACACACTGCACATCTCAGCCACACTACTCCAGCTTCCTTCTTCATACTTTCAACACTTCACCAGTCTAATAAGCTCTTTCTTACTACTTGGTCGAGTAGTAGAACACTGATGGGATCATATAGCAGTTCGATTGTCCAGCAGCTGTCCAAACACTGTTATACTTTAATTCAGCTTCAGTCACTTTTACTGGCAAAATACTTCCAGCCTTAAGACCAAGAAGATGAAGAAAGAGTTACTGTTAAGTGTCAGTTCATTTTTTTCTAACTTTCATAAGGAACTGCATGGCATCAGAGTCTTTCCATTATCCATACAAATACAAATAAGGCTATTCCCTTTTCACTGCACTTTTTCCACACGTTTGGCATTTACAACAGTAGGCACAAAAAGCACTTGCTGCATTTTGCTTAAACCATGGCCTTTAATGATTTTGTTTCCTCTTACGGGTCGATGAAGCTGTAAAAAGCAGACACACCACGGCCCAGTCGGTAGACAGGCCGAGGGAAAGGGAGACAGGGGGAGAAACTGAGAGAATGAGATCTGCAAGGAGAAATAGGCAGAGTAAGATAGACTGAGTGAGACAGTGAGACAGTCAGAGGAAGTGCTTTCAGAAATATAATGATACCAAATTATCCATGACTTGAGATATTCCAGGAACTGCATCAAGCATACTACAGACTATCCCATGTACAACACTACGAATCACTTACTCACACTATTACTTATTTCTCACGTCACCTAAGAACCACAGTGCTGCTGAAAAATCATCATCTCGATTAATATTAATATTAATATTGATACAAAGGGGAGATCTACGCACATCAATCCACATAAATGCACACAGCCTCAACAATGATCATTGTGGTCACTGTGTATGTTAGATGTTAACCTTTGTAAACGACCGACTAAAACAACTTGGTTGAAAAAAAATGATTTTGAAAAATCAATGATTTTGAAAAATTATGAAAATTGTCCTAAGCACAGTTTATAATGATTTCCAGCATGGGTCTTGTTTGACTTGCTATGTCCTTGATGCTCGTGTCACATTACTATTGATCTTCAATACACGTAATGTGCGTACAATGATACTGGGTGTGTTTGAGGGCTTTGTTTTGTGATTTTACCCATCGAAACATCTCCACTTTACATGGGAATAGCTGTTTTGCATTGTGTAATCTGATCCCATGTTTCAGTGGAAAAAAAAGAAAAAGTTATTTTTAGTATAGTGTTCATAGCCAGGCTTAAATTTTCCAAGGCTGCTCTCTCGCTCTCGCTTGCACGCACGCACACATGCACACACAGAACAGGGAACACCTCAGGATGTGGATAACCTTCTTCCCGAAGGTGAATATATGCAAATTTAACCCCCAAATTTAATGAGAAGGAAAAGGAATTGAGGGAAGACAGATAGCTACAGTGCAGAACAGTGCGTGCACATGCACAAATTTGAACACGTGCACTTAGAGAAAGCTACTGAGGGGTGGTGGTGGGGTGGCTATAAATGTGCCTTTCAGCACATAACACCACTAAACACAACAGGTCATGTCTCGATGAGCAGTGCCAAAGGTTCTCCTCCACTGAATACAAAATGCACTGTGCAATGAAAGCATGGAAAGATGCTTTCCACAGACCATGTACAGGACTAATATCACTTAAGTTATCAAGGCTTGCAAGACAATATTAAGTCCATAGATCAGCGCAACCCCCGTTAAGCTGTCATACGCACGCCATAACTTATAACAGTGCAGGCGACATGACAGAAGTCATAAAGCTGTCTGCTAGTTTGACTCGTCATAAACTGCAGCGGCCACTTCAGCTCGGCTGCTTTGATAGTGACATATGTCAGCAGAGCTGTGGCGCAAAGACTTAATGACCTTCGTCACAGTGTAACGCTGCAATGCCGCAGGATATCGGCCTTGAAAAATATTCAGATTCAACATCTAACATCAAGTAAAATCCTTTTTTGTCACAAGTTAAAACCCAGATTCCTGTCAAAGGTCATAGGGTTTGTTTGAAATTATCACACTTGTCTTTTTGAACAAATACAGAAAAACTCAAGAAAGTGGGCTGCGTATACTCTTTACTCCACTTTATCTATTGCCTCCATGTTATGTCAGAGATACCAATAAAAATACACTACTGATCATCACACTAGATATCATATTGTTGTTGATTTTAATCAAACTGTCCTTCACTGAATTGATTCAACATATGTCCCTTTGCAGGTGTAACTGACTCTGTCATAGAGACACTGTGACATGTTGTCACAGCTACTTGTCAAGAAATATAGAAACCTTTGTTTTGTTTTTTTTAACACTCAATGCTGTAACAACAGACAACCATGCAAAATTCCCACCATGCATAGCACATTCTTTGTTGCATTTTTACAAACTCCCACCTGCGTCGCGGACAGTGTGAAAACACTGATACACTTCAGCGCTTCAAACACTTAATTATAGCAATGGTTTTGCTTTTCACATACATAGCTAACATATAGGACTTTTACAAAATGTAACGTCACTGGAAACCTCAGCTTTAATGGAACATTCACAGGCTGATCAGAAGTAGAGCGTTTAATTCATTATTAATACATCAGCTATACCACACGTCCGTCGAGGTTCACAGGGGGTTGCAGCCAATCAAAAATGAAATTGAGCGAGAGATGAGCTACACCCATGCATTCAACCACTCATTCTCACATCCATACATGAAATTTAGATTTGCCAATTAACCCTACCTGCATGTCTTCAGACCATGAGGAGGCCAGAGCACTCCAGAGAAAAACCCACGCAGCCATGTGGAGATTATGAACCCCTACTTGCTGTGAGTGCTAACCACTGCACCATTGTGCTGCCCACTATATTACTACTACTACTAACATTCACAGGCTGATCAGAAGTAGAGCGTTTAATTCATTATTAATACATCAGCTATACCACACATCCGTCGAGGTTCACAGGGGGTTGCAGCCAATCAAAAATGAAATTGAGCGAGAGATGAGCTACACCCATGCATTCAACCACTCATTCTCACATCCATACATGAAATTTAGATTTGCCAATTAACCCTACCTGCATGTCTTCAGACCATGAGGAGGCCAGAGCACTCCAGAGAAAAACCCACGCAGCCATGTGGAGATTATGAACCCCTACTTGCTGTGAGTGCTAACCACTGCACCACTGTGCTGCCCACTATATTACTACTACTACTACTACTACTATATTATATTATTAATTTCCAAAACGTTGCACTACATTACAGAAATTAAAGGTCTTTTGTATGGAAATGGTTGCTGTGGCTTTCTGTTCATTAAGCATTAGGGCTGTAATGAAACTACTTTTCATGTTGTGGAAGATCAGTGTATATCTGTGGCCTGTTTTTACAGTGTTCGTATTGAACCATCAGAGAGGATTTGCTTCGTTTCCATGGTTTCTTTGCTCGATGAAGTAAAAAAAAGTCACTGATCTGCCAAAACATTATTACCAATTAATGGTCTGAATGTGGCTGATCCGTCTATAGTATCATATAAACTTGTCAAAGACGAAGCCTCATATAAATCAAACACAAAAATTAAACTGGGTTGAATAAATATCAGTGTAAGAAGTTGGATGAATATACAGTGGTACCAAAAACTATGCAGACCTTTTGCACATTTTGTTGGGATGAGCTGTTTCCTCAAACACAACTGGAACAACAAGGCCAAGTTACTATTTTTTCTTCAACTGTAAACATTTGAGACCAACTCAAAAATGTGAGACAACTGACTGGAATTTCAGTTTTTATTTGTTGGCCAACTTGAACGATAGACTCAAAAAAAATAACGTTTCAGTTTCAATGATTACGTCACTTTCTCTTTCGCCTTCTGTTATTAAATAGCAGATGCATTTCAAAACAATCACTGATTATTGGGTTCCAGCTGTTGCTAAAACACTGTTGAAAGGCTCCAGAATGATGGTCTTGCTGCTCACCATTAACAGAGGTATCCATATGCTTGCTCCAGATGCCCAGTGTCTCTACGTCCTGCTCATTATCAGCTCTCTGTTTATAAGCTGGCAGAGTGGAAATTATATCTCACTCCAAGTGCAGCTGGTAACATTTGGATACTCAGCTGTCCCTTTAGTTTAAGTATAAGCTTTGCTCTATAAAAACACTTCTGATTGTTTTATTATAAGTAATAAAATGACATAAAAACCAAATGGGAATCATGTTTTAAGGCTGTGCTGTCTGACAGATGAAATCATAATATCATGCTGGGCACTCACACCTTTTCTCAACCATGTCTTTGCAGATGTAAGTTATACAACAGCAACAGCTACCTTCTTCCATCTTTATGTTCTTTTGCCATATGGTCTGCCATGGGCAAAGGAATCTTGCAATAACAAGTTTGGTGTTTGTGTTGAGCCTCTTATCCGACTCTCTTCCTGTTGTTTGGCCTGATACTTGTGTAGGTGGCAGAAAGTGTTTAGTTGTGTTGGAGTCTGTTTTGAGAACCAGAATAATTTACGCAGTTTAGTTTTCTGCCCTCAGACTTTTCGCACGAAAACAGCATTCATAATATTTCCTTTGTTATTTTGTTTTTCGTGAAAGAGTAATAAGAGAAGAAAAAATATTTTCCCTTCTCCATTGTCCATTTGACAAAAACAGCAACTCACCTAAAAACACCTCAATGTCAACATGTAAAAAATGATAATAATAATAATTTTAAAAAGGGCCAATAAAGAGAAATTGTGTACTATGTGCACAAGGCTGTCAAGATGTCCAACAGTACGTCACTGCTGATGAAACCGAGATGCACATAAGCCCTACGCAGTCTGATTTGGTTCTATACATATCGCACACCATAAATTATAAAACATCATAACAACATAAAAAATGACAATCAGTAATCATCATACACGGGTGAAAATGATCTGCAGCCCTGATCACTCATCTTATTTACTAACGATGAAAAGCTTGTCAGTTGGTGTAATTAGGGCACTGGTCTGCTGTGCAGACTGGCAGGGACATACTATAAGAAGGGAGGCTGGCACACACACACTCACATACATAAGTAAAAACACTGTCAGCTCAAGGACAAATCAAGACAGTCTCTATGAAAGTTGGGTGGGAAGCGTGTGTGTGGGAGGGTGATACTCATATCACATTCATGTAACGAGATGACATTTTCTCAGATAATTAAAACAGCAGCAGGTTCAATGATTGAAACTAACCAGTGAATAATAGAACCAGTGTTTTGTTCCACTGTTGATATACAAAAGGACTTGTACCAATTTTCAGCCTGGAAGCAGCTGACATCTTCATCGACTCATCAGAATAATAATCTGGACCCGGTTTGAAAACTGTCACATAGTTCACACATGAGTTACTACTCAGTAATTCCAAAATATAAAACTTGGAGGATGATTTTACTTCCACTGAAAACACAACAGTTTCAAGACTCATTATGTCTGCTGTTAACAATGACCTGTAATGTCCTATATTTCCTACAAACAACAGAGCAAAACCAATGACTAATTAAACTTTCACACGTCTGAGACACAACAAAGGCCTTGTGTCTTACAATTAAGCGATGACATTTTCGCAGGAAAACTTTATCTCTTCCACACCAGGATTTTAAATGTTACACTATTTGCTACACAATATGGTTTGTTTTTTGTTTTTGTTTTTTTAAATGATGGCTCAATTTTTCTCTTATCATATAAAAAGCCACCTGCTTGCAAAGTCCACAAAGACCATCATCAGTCCATTGCTTTTAAAGAGCACAAGAGCGATAACATTAACAAGCTCAATTAAAAAGCTCTGTTGGAGAGAGGCCGATAACTGAGAGAATTAAAAGGCCAGAACTGGGGATGAAAGATGCAAAATGTCTACTTGTTTTCTGCATCCTTGACAGTTTTTGTCCGAAAGGTCAAAGGTTAGCTTTACTGTGATATGATGATGCTCGGCAAAAATACTTCTCTCGCTATCATACAACGCCATAACTCAGGAACAGATTGTGCCCATATTTCCTCCAAATTCATTGGTTGGCCGAGGCGTGCAACCTCAAGGCAGTAGCTCCAGTTTCTTTTTGCCTTCAGCGTTTATTTGGTCCTCGTTTCTCTTTCCTCTCAGTCGCTCCCTTTTGTCTACACAATCCCTCGTCTATTTTAAATTTATTCCAACTTGTTTTGTTTTCCCTTGAAATATGCACTTTACAGTGTGATAATAAGCTGTCTGTCTAGGCACGCCAAGGTCCCCGAGAGCCACTTCCAGTGTTTATTTCAATGTGAGTGTGTGTGTGTGTGTGTGTGAAGGTGTGAGCATGTGAATGAGAGACAGAGAAAGACAGCTGAGTGTCTGAATGGGACGACAAGGTCCCTGTCTGTGAGTGTCTGTGTGCTAGTGTGAACATATAATCAAGTAAAAGCCTGTGATGGTTGTGAGGAGGGAAAGTGACAGTGACAGTGACACTGAGCGTGTGCGTGTGTGTGCGTGTGTGTGCGTGTGTGTGTGTTGTTGGACTGTGAAGGCGACCTGCAGAGCAGGAGGCAGGGATAAGGCGCCATATACACCCCCCACCGGTAAAAGAGAGAGTGAGTCGGGCAGATAATGCCCTCTTATCTCCCCCACCACCCCTCACCTCCTTTTTCCTCACTCGAGCCCGCCTCCTCTCACTCCCCAACAAACCAATACACAACACACACACACAACTCCCCATACCACCACCCCCCACACACACACTCTCTCTCTCTCTCTCTGCAGGGGGGAGAAGCATTAAGTTGGATTTAGTGGTGTAGTAGTAGTACAGAGGCGTTCTCTTACTCCGACTCTTACTAAAAAAAAAAGTCCATCATCACAAATAGCAAAAATGCACCTACACAGACACACATATCCCCTGATTCCTTTTGTGGCAGATGTGCCTGTGTGAATGTGTTATAATGGCTTTAACCAGGCTCAGCTCACTCAAGTGTAAAATTTGTGTTTGCAATAAGTGGCCTGGCAAACACCCAGTCTAACCTGTGTATCCCAGAAATCCAAGTTAGTGATATCAATATGTTTTACATATTTTTAAATATATTTTTTAATATGTTTTACATATATATATTTTTTTTCATTCTTGTAAGTAAATAGAAATAATGGGGTGACAACACAGAGAAACTCATGGATTGGACACAGAAACATATGAAAAATATCATACTTTGCAGCCAGGAATCAAGCTCTGGTCTCTAATGTTTAGTTCTGTTCATTTTAACCTTTGTTTAATAAAAAGAACTTCTGACACTGATTTAGTAGCTGAATGTGGCTCTTGGGGCTAGTTGGCCAAAAAAGTTATAAGACATGCCATACTGTAGACAGATTTGTACTTTGTGTAAGGTCACCATCATCCTTTATCGAATACAAAATCAAAATGGCCTTTAATAATAGATCAGACTAATATCAGACTCTCTCAGACGGCAGCCCCACACAATGGATTTTAACAATCTCAGATCAGGCAATCTTATGGTTAAATGAATCACTTCAAATCTGCTGATGCTAATAATCTTTTCCAATGTATTATCTTCACAAGCTCACAGTGGGAATCTGCCTGTATTTCACTTCTCAATATTATGTTTGAATCTATTTACACAGTCATAATGTAGATGAAGAGTATGTCTCCATGGCATAAACATTCAACCTTAAGGTGAAGACATGAAGACATGATGCATAAGACTTGGGTTAGGCAAGTCTTACTTAACGGTTAATGTTTGAGTAAATAAATGTACTTCAATGCGATGTCCTCAGAAGTCACAAATTCATGTTGTGTGTGTGTGTACTTGCATCTGTATCCCATTATCTTTGTCATTAACGACAATAATGGCACTCATCCTGGACACCCCAGGCTATGTTTTGAAGATATCTAACACACACGCACAGAGAGGGGGAGGCAGGGAGAGAGAGAGAGAGAGAGAGAGAGAGAGAGAGTTGTCCTCTGGCCTGCATCTCTACCTAATTGGAAAGGGAATAGTTGCAGTGTGGGTGATCACACAAAAGCCCCTAGCTCATTGACACAAGGTTAAAGACCCATTAACTTGACCGGCAGAAAATTCGAGGAGAGGACAAAAGGGAACCCAAATAAAAAAAGAGTCAGAATGCGAACAAGAGAGCAGAAAAGAGAGAATCACGGAGGAGGGATAATGCAGTCTCTTCAGCATAGAAACCTATCTGGCCTCACCAAAAATAAAAAATAAAAGAAATGCATCAGACAGGATGTGCTGATTACACTGTATATCAGTGACCTCAATATCGTTTGAAAAAAAAAGTCCAGTATTTAAAAATCTGTGCGTGTGTGTGCGTGTGTGTGTATGTGTGTGTGTGTGTGTGTGTATAGTATAGTTTCCTTCCTATGTTTCACATTAGGCCTATTGTCACATAATTGTACATCGCAACTGGGAGCTGGGTGTGTAAACAATGTTGGGGATTGTTGTAAAGAAAATTCCACAATGAAAATGGCGTAATGAGTGATTTACGATGAATGCCTCTCTTTTACACAATCAGTCATAATGACCCATAAGGCCATAGTTATACAGTACATTTACACAGGAGACAGATGTAGTAGGCCCATTATGAGAGGTGAAAAATATGCACATTGATTGATATGTTAAAAAAAAGAGGAAAATCTGTGAACACAAAGGAGGTCAGACATGTAGACGTAACGTTTAAAGAGAGGCCCCAATATGTAAACCAACCATATGTATCTCTGTGTACTAATCTGCAGGGAACACTCTCCTCCTTCCTGCTTGTGTGCGTATGTGTGTTTTTGTATAGGTTCTACTTTGTTTACACACAAGTGGCAAATAGGCTTGATAAGTACAAATTTAAAACAAATGTGTAAAAATCTGCAATAAATAAAAATAAGTTGGATAGTGGATTGGCGTAAGCAGGTGCAGGGAAATTAAAACCACCCACTGAAGGAAAGGGAAGGTGTGCGTGGGCTGGGTGTGGGAGCTGCGACGTGAGCTGACATTACTTCCTGATTTGCTGCGTGAGTATCTCAATAGCACCAGCTGCAAGGGACGCCAGGCTGCAGCACAATAAAAAAATAACTCTCTTGACACACGTACTTATTTTTACTCATCAAAAGCGCCAAGATTTGTTCGCATTCTCCAAATTTAAAACTCATAGTTGTTTCAGTAAAAATCGAGCACACAGTGTCTCCCCCGGGCTGACATTCAGGATGGGTTACAAAACCTGGTTTTAAATGGGCCAGGCTGCAAAATTATTAAAGGGTTGTTGTCGAAAGAATCTGATATTATCAGCTCTGGACACCTTAGTGAAAGATTTTTTTTTAATTATTTATTATTTCTACTAAAAAAAATTGTTTTGCACATTTTGTTTCACCAACCCCTTTGGTGATGAAGATATTTGGTTATGATCCATTTTTGCTGGTCCGTCTCTACACACAACCCACCCACAACAGTTGTGGTTTAGTTGTTTATCCGGTCAGTTACGTTTCTATTTAGATAATGACAGAGACAGACACTTTTGTGTACCGAATTACATGGAGTATTGGTCATTGTAGGAGCATTAAATCTTAAATTAGAGAGACATGATAGTCCTTATTAAATTAAATTTAGAGGAAGAAAAAAATTGTGAGTGTGGGTTCGGCTTCAGCGAGATGATTGATGAGGGTATGGTAAGAATATCAGGGCAAGACAATCCGAGGCACAGGAAGATACACTTGGCAGCTTAGGTATCAAAAATAACAATAATGCACCAATCGATAATGCTCTGTCCTGGCCTGACCTTTTAAAGTCTTTTTTTTCTCTTTAAAGGGTTGTTTAGTTCATGAGATATAAACCTAATATGGACCCTTTTGGATATTGTTGACATGTAACCAAGAGATAGAAAAGTTTCCTGATGATTGCCCTGGGGAGATAGTGATGCATTAAATTTATTCAGAGAAATGTTCAGGTGTATATGTCGCAAAAAAAATACGAAAATAAGAAAAAAAAGATGATACTGAAAGATATAAGAGAGAGGAAGAGACGCACTGAGCAGATGGCAGTGTGCGATCAGGTACACAGACCTGCAGAGAAAGATCTGTTGCACAGAGGGACGTAGGCTGAGATGGAGAGATAGGTGCATAGTGGGAGTGACTGAACAGCACGAAGCGCAGTAGGGTTGTGAGACAGATCATGGAACGAGTAAAAAAAATAAATAAGTAAATAAATAAGAGGACAGAGTGTGATGGTGAAGGAGCATAAGATCTGAGGCGAGGACAGAGTGAACGCAAGCTGGCTCCGGTGAAGGGACGAATGAAAGCACGGCAAGCGGGTTAGAGAGTTGAGGTGAGAGGCAGCATGATGCAAGGCGACCAAAGAGATGAAAGAGAGAGGGAGTTCTCTAAAAGGAAGGAAAGGGGAATCAGGCGAAAAGGACATAGAGCTTAAGTTTTGGAGGGTAAACAGATGAAGAAAGCCAAAAGCCAAAGTGATGAACCAAAAACTGGTCCCTTGGAAAGAGAAGGACACAAAGAGAGAGAGGGGAAGGTAGGACCAATGGTTCCTCCAACATTTCCTTATCCTATCCTGTGCATGTCCAATAAATAGATTGGTACATGTGCGTACCAATCACACAAAGACAACATTGCTTTTACGCTTGTGTTAAATTAAATAAAATGCTATTCTGAGCTATTTAAGCTTCATAAACACATCTGTGACATAACGCAAACTTCACACTCTGCTCATTCTCTCTCCCTGCTTCCATTTCTCTTTCCTCCCGACACGCGATGAACATATTTTTTCACGTTGTAGAAATAATTTCACATCACCTCCCTGTCTATCGTGGAGTCAAGGTGGAGAGTAAGAAGGTTCGAGACTGAGGATGACTCATGATGAGCAGCGCCATCCACTGCTGAGCGTGGGCTTGCCTCTCATCTCATTCCATCTTTTATTAGCGAGTGTTTGATCCAAACAATGACCGATGTGACCGTTTGCACACAAAGACTGCACTCTAATACACTATGCATCAGTCATAAAATTGGACTTCACAGACGCGCGCATCAAGCCGGTCCCACATGAATGCTGATTGATTAGTGCCTGGGGGAGACTGCTCCCTCCCATTAACATCTCAGTGTCTTTGGGAATGTGTGAATAGATATTTTGCCACCAGCAGCGTGTGGGTTCTGTATGAGCATGTACAAACGAAGGGTGTATTGCTGCCTCGCTTTTGTAAGCCAACACTTCTGCATGTTCCTTTGTGTTTTATTTATTTATTTACGTATTTTTTTGTCTCTTATCAAATAGGAATGTTGGATTTTCAACATGTGTCAATTATAATCATCGTCTCATCACAGCATATATTACGAGACGCTCTAGAATTAAACGTTATTGACTTAAGAACTGGGCTTACAAAGTTGTTCCTTGACCTTGAAAACAATACTTCTTTTAAAGCTCCAGAACTTGAAATTGACTTTGTAGTGAAGCAATTTCGTCAACTTTAGTTTCCAAGTACAAGAATGAACTTTGAATCTAAAAATCATTGATGGTTCATTCGTTGTCCCATCTGAATAAATCAGCATCCACTAAAGTACATTTCTGGCCTGGTTTCAAATGTGTTGCCTCTCACCAGTGTTATTAATAGATATGAAACTGCCAACCACTAAAAGGACTTAGCAAACTCTGACAATCAGAAATTTATTACGCCTTTGACAACCAGAATTATTTGGAGCATGATAGATATAAATAAACAACGTGTGAGCAATTTGTCCTGAAAGTGTTGCAATGCATTTACATTTTAGTATAGCAGTGCCTTCATAATATGAATGAATATGAATCCTGATATAATATCATTATTTTTTGGAATACATTTATTCTTCTCCCACCAATGCTATCATTATTTTATGCCCCAATTTAGATATTACAGACTAAATTGTGGAAAGTATGTTATATTGTATTATAAGGGCTTTGAAGTTTTGGTACTTTAAGTAATAGCAAAAAGTAAAGTTTCAAATACTGACTGACAGTGTAGATTGTTTTCTTTCTGTATTTAACAAATACATTTGGTAACCAGCAGTATGTAGCAACCCAACCTTCTCTGACCCTATAATGAAACTGTAGCATTGTCAAACTAAAGCTGAAGGCTTATCAAGTGTCTTTTCATTGGAAGTTTTCCAGATATTATAATGAAGTAGAGCTGTTGGACTTGATCGATGAAATGCCAAAGGTTGGAACATAAACATAAATATTAAATACAAAAAATATACAGAGAACTATTGGAAAGCAAGGCCAGTCTACCTTTTTCTGATGTACACTGAAGACTCTTTGTTTGATGAAAAGAATAAGTCAATAGTTTAGCAAGGTCAGCAAGTTGGTTTAATGCAGTTACTGCAAAATAGGGTTATGCCACAATATAATAAATGTTACATTCTTTTATTATTCCATTACTCAGTCTGATATTAAATGAGCTTTTTCAGATTGTTGGATACATCATCATGTAAATACAAGCAAGTAAATGCTAAAAGTCTCAATTCTTGTCTCATATTCATCATATTAAACCCAGACAACAACAGAGCAATTAGCCTTGTCATTACGGCTTGAGGGAATGTATACTTCTGGGGAAGAATTACTATTTTGCACACAGCCCAGTGCACTGTGCAAGATGGTGGAAAAGAACATCCACATCCCCAGAAGGTGAAAAAGCCCTTCCCATCTACATGTCAAATTTATATTGCTTTGACCTTTTCCCTCAGGTCCTTCTTTTTCTCACTGCATACAGAGATTCACTAAACTGCTGATGTTTGCACCACATTGCTTCATTCGGATAAAGGGGTAGCAATATCTGCACCAGCACTTTCAGTTCTTAATTTACACAGATAGGACATGTGAATGGCAAACTGAACTCCCAGGGGCATTTTTCTTCTCCATTCATCTGTTCGCCCCCACAACAAACAGTAGGGAAAATATCTCCAACATGAAAATTGGTTTGCTATTTTTATACGCATGTGTGTTGACACTGCATTCTGAGGGAATTCTCAAGGACTTCAAAGGACAGCCATAAAGAGTTTAATGCTTGTTTACCTTTGGTGGCTTTTTGTAATGATAATGATGTGGGCATAGAATCAAGGTAAAAGGATGACATGATGAACTGAAGTTGTCTAGCTGCTATACAAAAGGGAAAAAAGCTTTCAAAGAAAACAAGTGTCCTCCAGGATAAGTTTGGACTAATTAAGTCAGACCAATAAGCGACATCATTCTCTGCTGTACACCTGAAGGTCACTGGATGGACATGTAATTAAGATTGCACTGTGACATTCCATAAGAGGAGCAGCTCCAAATAATGGAAGTGAAATGAAATTCAAGCAAGTAATTTAAATTTGAGGTAATAGAGATGGATTCTGGATGCAGATATGTGAAGGTGATGCCTCTGGGTAAAATGCTTATATGTTTTCAATATAAATAGTCTTAAACAGCAATTAACTCTCTCTCTCACACATACTCACAAAACACACCAACATGTGGAAGGAGGTTATTTTCTGTGCAGCCGATCTAGTTGGAAAGGTTGGAACGAGAGAGAGGGTAAAGAACGTGGCTGTCTAAGTCAATCTGTGTCACAGATGACCGTTTCTCAGTGTCCTCTGAGTCACTGTCCTCTTGTCACAACCTCAAGGAAAAGTTACCGCATTTGTGTTTATGTGTGAGTGTGTGTCTGCGGTTGTGATTGTGTGTGTGTGACCCAAGGCGGGTGCCAGTATGTATGACCAGATTTCAGCACCTCAAAGTGTGACACATTAGCCAATGGCAGCCAAGGGCAAGGACACTATCTCAGTTTACATAAATGTTATGTTACGTGTGTGTGTGCATGTGCATATGAGTGCGTGTGTGTTTCTTTACCTTCACATACACATGACTTCATGTGTTTACAGTGATGAGTCACTGTACAGGGAAACTGCAGTCTCCCAGTCAGTTGGTCAATTGGTTGATTCATATTCCCCCAGCGAAACAAATGGATGAAACTGAGATTAATCTATTAGTTTTCGCAGTGAATTAGCTGCACTTGGAACTGTCCCAAATTTATGGAGACTAGTACAGTACAAAATCAGTCAAACGACATTTTCTGTAATTGCTTACAGCGATTATAAATGAACTGAATGAGTGGTTCAGTCAGGAACAGGCCGAGTCCTCAGACAGCAAAGGCCAACATCTCGGTTCTATTCGACTTTGGAAAGGTAAAGCTGACATTAGTAGATCAGTATGTACCCATCTTTAAACTAACAAGATAATATTTCGTGAGGACCTTCAGTTTCTCTCAACAGATTGAGGTGTGGATTTTAAAGAAATTAAATTAAGCCTAATGTCATATCCCTACTGCAATGAAAGCTAGATTTACATTAATAACATTTCTAATACAGGGTAGGGAAAGAAATGTAAATCAAAATTAGTCTACCTTGCTAGAATTCCTTGCAGTACTCTTTGGGGAGGTACCGCATTATAAATTACACGATGACTTCAAGAGTTAGGGCATTTCTAATTAAAATTTTGTTGATGACATTTCATGACTCACTAAAACAAGGCCGAGCGTGTTCTTAACCGAGTTAACTTTATCTGAATAACACCTATATTTTCTTATCTCTTTTTGGAAGCACTCCAGAGCCCACTCTATTAATATCAGCAATCCTCATTTCACTTACATTACCACCGAGGACCTATTCGAACGTATTTACCTGCTTTCTTCCCCCCCACACCTCCAAATAGAGCAATATCTCTGCAGCACAAACAAAAGATAACCACGATCCACAACACACAGCTCTGTGCGCCACATAAACACATGATATACACAACCGCCGAGCCAGTAATGCTCACCAGGACATACTCATGCAAGCAAATGAATATGGAAAAAAGTACTAACGCACACATGCAGGGGAAATAAATAGACAATACACTGCTGAGCAAGGGATGAGCTGAATACACACCTAGGGATAACTGAGTGTTTTTCCTACCAGGCTTGGCTCACACCACGTAAATGAAGAAAGAGGGATGACTGGTGAGTGGGGTTTTAAGACGCATAAATGCCTTGTTTGAACTGAATAGATCAAAGTAAGTGGGACTATTACACTGGCCATTTTGATCTATTGTTATAATGAAAAAAAGACTTTCGAATACATGGTAAAGGGTGCTTCAAGATAAGGAAAGTAACAAAAGAACCATATGAATCCACCAAAAAAAAAACGCTACCAAACAGAGAGGAGAGACGAGGATATGCTGGGCAGGCTAAATGTAGCGTGGGGATCCACTGTATGAAAGACGTCTTTGCCTTAGAAGCTTTAAAACACTTCAGAGAGCCACAGACAGAACCAGCAGGAGGATTAAATTGAAACCTCAGACCTCAGACCTTAATTCTGCTCAGTTTTTTTTCTGTCACTCAATTTATCACTTTGTAGCTTTTCTCTGTCTCCACAACTTCTTCTCCCACTTCACTATGACTTTCTGCGTTTAATATACAAACACCTAAGCTGCTTTTCTCTCAGTACAATGTTCAATATTCTGATGTATTTATCTTTAAATAAATAAATGTATCTTTCTTACCCCCTCAACCCTTGATAGAGCAGTACGTGCCCCCTTGAAGTTAAAGGGCTTTTAACTGTGAAAACAGTGTAAATGCTGAAAACCCAACATCTATACTGACCAAATCTTCCCATATCAGTATTAACTATACTGTCATCTTCATCATCTATTACCAAAGAACCTTTCTCAGAACCGACAATAATATTTGGTGCTGAAATGCCAAATGATCCTCTGACTTTAAATGGACCACAGTTTTGACATTTGTGGTTTGATTCCTCAACATCTATTAAATGGATCAGCATAATGTTTGGTTTTGTTGTATACAGGAAGATTTTAACAAACACTGGTGATTTTTTTAAGACTAATATTGTTCCCCCAAGGAGGCTTAACACAAAACGGGCCAAACAGCCATCGAATCCCAAAACTTTTTTATGTGGCAACACAAATCCACACAAACAAAGCCACACACAAACACAAACACTACAAAAAAAAACATTTTTTAAAATCAGAACAGCTTGTCTTAGTGACTAATACACAAGAATTCACGGCCCATTACCTTGTACCAATTAAAACATGAAGCAATATGTTGTTTTCCTTGCACACTCCTTCATCAGCCCTCTGGGATGACACCTTGAGTCTATTTCTGAGTCTTATCCCTCCAGTCATTCACATATGGTTGTTTGAGGCATTGCATTGCTTTCAACATTCAAAAGGGAAGAGCTGCTTTCTCTGAAAAACTTTTTTTCAAGTGTAATATCTACATTGAGACACAGCGAGTGCTACACCCTCAACAAACAAGAAAAAGGAGTAAATACTTCGGCCTCATACCTAGTGCATGAGCATCTCCAATCCTCCCGCTGACAGACACATAGAGGAAGAATACCACAACTGGACTTAACAATAACAAATAGTAAGAAATGCCATTTATTCAAAACACCTCAGATACTGTATCTTCACCAGTCGTTGAGGATCCTGTATTTTTGGAGGATTCGCCATTCTTATGAGTGGGAGGCTTAAGAAATATCTTACACACAGTTACATTGACACTCCTCAATCATCCTGCAGTCAAAAATCTCTCATCACATTTCAGTCCATCTGACATCACCCAGATCACACTTCCTCCCGAGCGCTTCAACACAGTGTGCTCTGCTCTTACTGATAAAAAAAAAATACTTATCACTTTTCTCCTGGCAGCTGTAAGTGACATATATTGATGTTTTAGTCAGTGAGTTCATGAGAAATGATTTGAAATATCATTGGACTACAAGTCATGGATGTTGTTATTTAACCTCAGAGACTTCAACATGAGCCACCAGCCAAGCATATTTGTTAATGGGCTAAATGAATACCCAACCCTAACCTGACAATGATACACTGTTTATTTCTACAGAGTTGTATTTGTGCCAAGAGTGATAGATGTTTAGGCCCAAAAACAAGTACCTACATTCAGTTGCACTAAGTTTAATTATTTTATCAATCATAAGCTGTGCGGATGTAAGGCTGGATGAGAGAGAGACGGGCAGAGAGAGAGAGCGCAATCTATCTGAGAGAGACAGGTCTAGGGATTTACACCACACAGCTTAGCACTGCAGGGGGTTTGAGGAGAATGGAGACACTCCCTGCAGCATCACTGGCCATGATGAAAGAGGCAATTTGAAGTTACCGTCTATTTTGTCTGTAAAAGCTCAACATGCACAAGGAAACTGGGCAGTGGTGACAACATATTTGTCCAAACAAACATAAATAGTGGTTGAAAAAATGAAAAAAAAATACTCTACGAGGAGCAGAGAGTGCTAGGCTAATCATTTTTGCTTAAAATGTGGTTACGAAATAAAAATAACTTTTCTTTGACCTCACACATGACGACAATCTTCAAGCTACACTTTATTCTCCAGGTGGAAAGTCGCGCTGACTTCGTCACATCACAGATTTAACACTGCAATAACAATGCAAAACTATAGCAGAGCCAGTGAGTGTCTGTTTGAATGTACAGTGATTTATGTATAGGATGGGAAAACCAATAGAAGACGGGGGAACGGGGACGTGATGAGAATTCAATGGGCAAGTAAAGAGGACATGCAAAACGGTCAACAGGAAACTTTACCTTTAATAAATGGCAATAAGGTGTATTAACAGTTCTCAAATTGGGTGCAATGTGAAGTAATGTCAGTACTACTGGTCTCAACTTAAGTGGTATTTCTAATGATATCACATCAACTGTAAAGGTAGATAAAATTATAGCGCACGTTGTACTATGAAAACATTAATATCAGTATTTTCATCGGCAGTTTATATTAAAAAGTATAGAAATGCATTTTCTCCATTTATCTCACTTACCAACCTTCAGTTGAAGCCATTTCCAAGCGTGCTTGTGTGTCTCATATACAGTGGGCGGTATTAGAGGCAGCAGCGGACCAGATACCTGGTCAAGGTGTCAGAGGGTCACTTCCCTGGTCAAGTCATTAAATTTCCAGGTGCTCGGGAACACCTGGCTCAGGGTGAACGAGGGGTGGTCCAACATCAGCTATCGTTATTGCAAACGCCGTGTTACAGCTGGTTGGGTAGTAGAGGGCAGATCCCACGTCAAATCATTAATGCCTCCTGCAGAGCTAAACCAGGATGGAGGGGAGGAGGAAGTGAAGCATGTAGAGGAAAAGATAGGCACCTTAAAACCTCTCCTCTCCTCTAACCACCACTAATGTCTGGTGCTACGTGTTCCAGGTAAATATTCCCAAACCACATTAACACATCTCTTACAGGACTGCAGAGTTAAAGACATCTGGCTGGTCAGGGATGGCCAAGGATTTTTTTTTTTAAGGTTCCTTATAATAATACACCTCACCGTGTCCAGAAGACATTTGACACGGAGTCTTAAACAGAGAAAAGAGCAGACGGTGCTTAGCTCCTGTCAAAAAACACAAGAGGCTGCTTTAGTTGGAAGTCGTCTAAGGTAACTTTGCAACAATGAAACATGAGTCATTGAGACCAATCTGGGCAACACATTTCTGGTGTGAACAAGGCCTTGTACTTATGTACTTCTATATAGACTCGGCCCATTGTACTGTGTATTAAACTGTTGAAATCAGGCCATTTTCACAAATGGTAGTATCAACATCATTTCCATGCCTGTCTCTGACTATACAGTTACCAACTTCCTACTAGCGAACTCCAAAAGTATAAGAGTGACTATAATTCACAAATGACAGCGTACAAACAAAAAAATATGTGTTTTACCTACGAACGCTTTAACAGCCCCTAAAAATAATCAATGCGGGTCAATGAGCGTGAGCGTGTGGAAGTGAGTGACTACACAGATGGAGAGAGAAGGTGGGAGGAAGAGAAGAGGGTATGTGAAAGAGAGAGACATCAATCTTCTGTGCCCCCCGTGGTCCGGGGTACCTGTCCTGTTTCTGACATCAACAAAGCCAAGCCTTCTGGGTAGTAATCAATCAGTCACACTCCGACAAGCTGGCGGGACAGAACGGTCCGTGTGTTAGTGTGTGTATGGGTGTGTGTGAGTATTCAAGTGTGCGAGTGTGTGTTTGAGTGGAGGGGGGGTACGTTAGAGTGGCAAACAACGAGTAGAAATTCAGATAATGGAGTGTAGAGCTGTGTTAATGTCGTTGACAAGGCCGCGCCAACAACATTAAAAACAGCGACTTATGTCAGGACTAAGACTATTATCTTAAAACTACTGTGCAGTGAGAGGAAGTAAGAAGACATTTGTAATGTAAGTGAATGATGGAGAAATGTTAGAAAGAGGTGAACGGAAGGAATCAAGGGAAAAAGGAAGATCCATACTTGTGGGAAAAAAACTTGTTGTCAATTGGAAAATTATTTAGAGCAAAAACAATTCATCAATGTGCCTTATCTACTCTACACACACACACCTCACACAACCCTTCAAACACCCTGTCACTCTTAGACAACAGTGCAGATCCTCATAGGGACTAATAAATACAGCCTGTTCTCTACAGTCAGTCAGGACAATGTTCTGACCAACATCTTGTGAGAGTCTGACTCTGTGTTGCCTTTGAACCTTTAATAAACCATTTCAGAGTCATGGTTCGTCTGTGCAGCTTCAGCTCGCCAAGGTAAACGTGTTTGGGGTTTTTTTGTGTGTTTTTTTTGCCACAACAATCGTCATATATTAACGGTGTCCTTTTCTGTTCAGGCAGTCCCAGTTCATCTCCCATTGGGACATCAGACCTCCCAACCCAGCCCGGCGATAAAGTGGCCCTCGTAAATCACTAATGATCTCTATTGGATTAGCTCTGCAGCCAGATCAAATCTAGCATAATTGGTTAAATGCATTATGTTGATTAATCAGTTCCACAAGCTGTAGAAAAGTGACAGGCAGCACAGGGAAAACAGATCTTTGTTGTTCTGTTTTCTTTCTTTGCTAATTTATAATCAGAAATCTTCACAAATGAGGCGACAAATGACTTGTTTTCTCTGTAGATCGTTTTTGTCCTTCACTCCACTCCCATTTGTAATTGTTCTTCCAATCTCCAGCTTCTGGTAAAAGCTCTTTTTACTAACCCCCCTCCCCCCCCCCTTCTTCACACAATCTCCCTCTCCATCTTCTGATGCGTGGGCTTTTAGGGATGAGGAACTTTGCGAGCTCCAAATATGTCCACTCTAATGAGGAAAATTACATTCTTCTTTGGTCTAATCACAACCCATTCATCAGCGAACATTACTCACATGTCGCCTGTATTTAAGGGAATGCTGTTGTGCTTTGAACAATGCCATAATTACTAGTGGAGTGCATTTTAGAGAAAGAGCCACCAAATCTCTCATTCCAGGGACACTGAATGAATTTGTGCCACAGAAGAAAACCATTTGTAACCACCATTTACGACTTTCAAGCAAAAAAACTTCAGTGCAAAACAAAGTGGTTTGGTGCCTGAATGCAGTGAATACATAGTGTAAGAGATATGTCAGCTTTACATTGTACATTATTACATTATAGTATGTGGATAAAAGCCACTCTCAAGAGGGTTCAGAGTTTCATTTGACCTGTACAAAATAATAAGTAATTTATTTTTTCCCTCAGCATCCTACAATGTTTATTTTGTTGTATCCCAAACAGTTCCTGAATTTTATTCATTTTTTTGTCATTTGGGCTGCGCTTTACTTTCTTTCTCACAGAATGGAAATTTGCAGGAAAGCGACAAAACAAACATAAAAGAAAGTGGATGTGGCACAAACTGACTTCTGCAGGTAGCCAACATATGGCAAAGAATGACAAAGATGCAAGGAGATAACGGCTGTTGTTGAAACATACACCAGTGGAAAATTGCCCCAATTTACACATTCAGAAAAGGTATGAGTAAAAATAATGGCGTGTGTCTTCAGCTGCATATGAAATCAGGAAATCAGGAAATTCGATTTGCTCATACTACTGAAAGGACATGCAGTCACCTGCCTGGACCTGTTTGCATTAGTTTAGATATGCATATTACAGAGATAGCAAGGGAAGGACGGAAAAGGTAGAAGAGGGAGAAAAAGAGGAGAGGAAGCGAGGAAAGAAAGCGGATTATTTTGGGGTTTCGGCTCCAGTTATGGTTGAAGATGCTATTCACTGCATAGTGCCTCTGTAAATAAGCTGCAGCTGTCCACCCTTCCATCTTTGTCAAAGTGCTTTACTTTACTACTCGTTTCACTACAAATGACAGTCTGCACAAGCAGCTGTGTTTAACAGTCCCTCACTCAAAAGACACACTCATCCATCCCAACCAGTGGTTAATGCTCATGGTGCAAAACAATCGCACAAATTTTGCTAGGAAGCAAAGGTACGGTGATAGTTTGTCACACGGTGGCAGTGATTGTACTGTATGGGGTCAAGACATCGTTGTCATAGAAACAAAGACGATGCGCGGTGCTTTTTAATGACGTGCTGAGATGAGGCGCTCCTCAGCCACATACAGCATGAAAGTTTGTTTTTATATCTTGCTGGTTTGCATTGTGACATTATCACCTGTGGGTGTCCGTGGTCACATGGGAGTTTTCTAACAACTAAACAGACATGTTCTAATCTACTCATGCAAAACACCACTGCATCACAGCACAAATACAAGTCTGAGCAGTTACCGCTGACTGTGTGTTTGAAAGATGGTTGTGAACAGTTCCTGGTTGAGTCAGTTGGCCTAGATACCCAACAGTTATGACATATTCAGAGACAACAGAGCTTCACTCATCAATAGCTCTTGCGCTGTTTGCATTTGTCAGTCACATGCAAACGCAAATGTAACGGCTGCATGTGCAGCTCCCCTCGAAAAAAGAAAAACAGACAGAGAATATAGGCTTTATTTCCCTCTCAACAGCCTGCACGCTCATACTGCATCTCAGCCTGTGAGTCTTTGTTCTGAGGAATGTGTTGCTTTTGACAAAATATTAGAAAAAATAACAAATTCATAACCGAGTTCATATCACTGGTCACCAGGTGGCCAAGCATGACCCAAAAATTTAGAAAATTTCTACTAATAAACCGTTTCTGCAAAAAAATAAAATGCAATCTATTATAATATCGATTATAATGATTTGCATAAACAGAGCGTTATATGAAAAACATTTCCTGAAACCAACTGCCAAATATCTGAGCTCATAACGGGAATTGTTGTGATACTGATGTAAATTGTGTAGCAGCCTCTGACAGTCCTTCTGGCTTCATAAGCACAGTCACAAAAGCAACGTTTATTTGCGGCTAATTTTGAAATCGACCTCACACGCGATTACACAAGCACATACAAACATTCACTGACGAAATCCCAGCACAGCTGGGAGGAAGAAAATTATTTTGATTGGTGACAGCAAAATCAAATAATCAGAGAGGATGAAGAGAAAAATCACATCTTCCACATGGCATGGAAGTACAATAATGAAAAACACTTGACCTTCAATCTATATGGTGCCTTCAAGCCCTTGGTGCCATCCTCGCCCGTCAATATCACAGTGAGAGACAGAAAAGGTGATTAACTTTATATTTCTTTTCAAGCGCACGTTGCTGTGTGTTGCTGTGGGATCATTATTATCTGGCAATCTCCCTTAAGCTTTGGAAAATGACAATAAAGTCACTTTTCAGCACAGGATGAACAGTGAATTGGAAATCAGATCACCGGTATCAGGTACCACACGAGTCAGTCAACATACGGCAAATGAATACGCAAGCTTCCTTAGCAAAATTGTTTCCTTCTGTCTTGACAGTTCACGCATAAAGAACACTGTCATCCCCTGGTTGTCTCACAAAAAGTATAAGAGCTGCTTTGTCTTCCTCCAGCTACAGGTTCAGCTGACCTGACTTTGATATTTGATGTTTACCTTCACCCTCTTGTGTCTGCACTCACTGCTTCCTCAAACTCCAAGTCATATTCCCTATACTTTTCCATAAAACACTGTGTTTTGAAATTCAATAACGTACATCCACGTACATCACACTAAGCATCCATGAACTTAATTTCCCTTTGGGGATGAATAAAGTAATCAATCAATCAATCAATCAATCTATCTATCTATCTATCTATCTATCTATCTATCTATCTATCTATCTATCTATCTATCTATCTATCTAAGCTGGCATGTACGTTCACCTCTCCGCTGTTCATCATTCATTAATATGGTTTGTTCTTCCACCTGGCTTTTCAGCATTTCTATTATTCAGACACTCTCCTGAGCATCCGTCGCCAGATACTGTAATTGCTGTTTGTTGTTGCGACTGCGAGCGTGAAGTGAAATGAACTCGGTGTACCACCGAGGGGCTCCGTCTGTCACCTCACTTGAAAGAGTCTAAAAAGGACTTTTTATCTATACGGCAGATGAAGGTCATGTTGAAACTGGAGCCCACATACGCTGCGCTTCAAAAAACACACACACGCACACAGCCGTGTTCAAAAATAAGACATCCGACTTTTCTCGCCCTGAATTTTTTTTTTGAAAAAAAAAGGATGTTTGCATCAGCGAAGAGTGCACAGCAAGTGCAGATACAGTAGTCCCTTGTTTCTGTTTACAATCAAGTCTACATTCAAACCAAGCCATAATGAGGGTATGTTAATCAGGACTGTGTTTTTGTTGTTTTGTTATTGTCACAGCCCTCAAACAATTTGTCTGATAATATGCTTTGATGATGACACTGGGATGAACACATAAGACTGTGCAAATGAAATCAGGCTTCTATTCTTTAACTACAATCTTCTGATGGGGGGGGGTGAAGAACATATACAGAGAAAGAGTAACAAAAGAACACTACTGAGCACATTAAAGAGAATCAAACCAGTGGCTATGAAACACTGTACTGGGCCTTTTCAATGTTTTCTAACCGTTAAATAATAAGAAATAATGATGGATTGTCTGAAATGTACTTTCTAATCTTCTAGTTTCAGGTTGTCAAATGTGAGGACAAGCAGTGTTTTCTGTTTTTTTTATAATTGTAAATTGAATATTTTTGTATTTAAATTACAGGTTCCTATAAAACTAGATTAAGTATTGTTGTATTTTGGAATTTGCAAACAGAACTCTAATTTCCTGAGACACTATGACACACGTTGACATGCCAGAAGTGTTTACAGGTAAATAAACAGGCTGGCAGCAGATGAAATGGTGATTATAAACAGGTTTATAGGATGTATTCTACAAAATAACAGATGAAAGTGAATACTAATCGAGTCATCTGCAACTTTCAATAGATTACATATCACATTATAGTGAGGTCTGACTTATAATGATAAGCAACGGCGGCAGTTTTCACAGTCATGTTGATTTGTTTGTCTGTTGTTGCACTGCCATCTCAGCCTCGCACCAACAAACAGAACAAAACTCTCCAGCGATTCACTGCTTTGCATGATTCGCCATTATACAAAGCTCCTGCTATCTGTTTGAAAATGAGACGCAATAATGACGACGAGATGAGCTCAGGAAAATGTGGAAATGAAATCAGACACCTATTCTTGAACTACAATGCCCTGATGGGTAAAGAGAGGAGGCAAGCCGTGGGGGAAGAGAAGAACAGAGTGCACAGGTAAATTAGATTGAGAGAGAGAAAGAACACCAAGCCGCAGAATGCAGAAGAAATCGAAAGAAATCAAAAGTGTGAAAGAAATTGATATACTGTGGTGAGACGGGGAAAAAAGAGGAGGGGGGGGGGCAGTGGCAGAGGGAGGGGGGTGTAGGAGCTCTGAAGAGGAAATCAGTTGGTTTCTAATGGGCGCTGATTACATCTCCTCCTAAATGTCAAGTACATTTCCATTTAAAGTGCTGTGCTGCTTAAAAAGGCATGAAAAGAAGCACACACACACACACACACACACACACATACACACACACACACACATACATGTGAGCCGATACACATAATCATACAGGAACACAACAGGAAACACACCTAAGCAAACAACGCACACACTGTTGATTGAACATATGAATGCAGACTGTAAGTGTGTGTGTGTGTGTATGTATCTTCAAACCACACTCTTTGTGTGTACATGAATCATGCAAAAGTTGACACAGTGCCTGAGGTTCACCTTAGTCTCCATCATGAAAACCCCCTTCAACCTAACACACACATACACAGGGAAGCACACACTTTACCCTTCATTTCAACCCGCCCTCAAATCCTCTCTAGACCAATGAGGCGTGTCTTCCCACTGGGGTTTGGTAATGACTGCCAATCAGGCTCACCATAGCTGTGCCCAACAGCAAGACAGATGAGTGGTCCCGCGGCCCTTCCTGCACTGGAGCGAGCAGAGCTTAGGGACGGATTCGATATGTCACAATAACACACACATGCTCCAACACTCTCATACTCAAAAAAAAAGCTGGTGTGTGGTTGCACACACAGGGATTTCATGGTGGTGTAATACGGTTAAATGTGTAATGTTCAGTTTATTAACTTTGAGACATCAGGATTTCTCTCAGTGGTCAATTTGTTATATATGCCTGGAAAATATAAGACAGCAGCTCAGCCATACATCCCTCCATCAATAATAAACCTGATTTAACCTGAAAACAACATCGCCACAGAATGTTTATATAAAAACAACTGCACAGGTGTAATTAGTGAACACCTGGGTCTTTCCTATTAATCCACACAAAACCTAAATAAATCACTCAAAGACCTGACACCTTGTCTACACATCAGCAAAATGTTAGCGCTTGTGTAAAACACAGAACTTTTATCCACATAATAAGTCTGTCACCACACACACACAGACACACAGACACAGACACACACACACACAGACACACACAGATAAACACAAAGCCCACAAGGCCTGCTTTCTGATCAAAGCTATTTATAGTTTTCAAGAGATTCTCATTCAACAACAAGCGCAAACAACACACAGTCAACAGGTGCCTGCAAAAACCAAAACAGGCCGACGTTGTAGACAGCAGCTCAAACACAACAGCGAATCACAGGAAGCAATTACGCACACACACAAACATAAACAAACCGCTGAGACGTACATAAGATCTGAAAGCGGAAGTGACTCACGTTGTCTGATGTGTATCCTCGTGGAGATGACACGACGCACGTCCGGCGTGTGCAGCTGTCGGCGTCCTCTCGTCTCCATCTTGTCCCCGATTCACCTTTGACCTCACCTGTTGTCTCCTGGGTAGACGCTGCTCAGGGTGTCGTACCGGGTTTGACCACTACCGCTGACTACCATTGACTGACCTTTAGAATCACAGCGTCGCTGTTTCGCCCCTTTTAGGAAACCATAACAAAATATTAGATAAGAAAATATTTTTCTAAAAATAAAATTAAAACCTATTTTGGATGCTGAACAAGACAAGTCTGAATGTTAGAAATGATATAATACATTATATTATTAAATATATTTTATAAAAGATTATCATAATACATAATACATACAATTTTTATGACTACACAACAGGGCTTAGACCTTCTAACCTTAGCAACATAAACCAACAAGCAACAATGAGTAACGCTTGTAAAAAGCCCCATACACATAATTACATAAAGTTATGGGCTGTGTTTATCCTGTCCCACAATGCAAATATACAGCTTCATAACACTAAGATGTTGTTTGGGGGAATTTATCTGAAAAACAAAGCATTGGCTAAAGCCTCTATTTAAAAAAGGTAGTCAACAGCAGTAAAATCCAAAAAATGAACCAAAAAAGGTGCAGTATCTTGTACAAGGCTCTTAATCCCTCGTCCGGTGAAGCTGCACAGAGCATCACAAAGGTTGTAGCTGTTCTGTGTAGCCCTAATGAAATGTTAAACTGTGGTAGCATGAAGTGGGAAATAGTAACTCAGCTCAAAAGACACACAGGAGGCATCTGTAATAGGACCTGACAACTGTAAAACTGTTCAGTAACTTTAAATATGATGATGATGAATGAGACTATACTTTATGCTATATTAATGATAGTGGGGGGTTTTTTTAATCCTATCAAAACATTTTATTCTGTAGCTATATTTGACTTTTTAATTAATCAGAAGATTGTTCTGCGCATAAAAACATTGTCTGAGACACATGATGGGTCAGAATGACAGGAAGGGCAAAAAAAAAAAAACAGAAAATCAAACGCTCTTGAACATTATTACACAGGACATTACGAGTTACCATACTGTACTCATCTTGGACAGAAATTACATTATCTATAGGCGAACATCACTTTTCATCGCCATATAAAGTAAGTCATTGAGCATTTTAACAAACCATGTCTGGCAATGTGAGACATCTCAAAGCACAAGCTCTTTATCATGGCCCTGTCTTTTACATAAAGGAAACAATTATCCGCAGCGGCTTCAGACCTGAATGAGGATAAATGTAGGGAGGAGTAGGAACCCTCTCGCTGTCTCCTCTGCCCTTGTCAGCACTTGTTAACCTCTACATTGATTCTCCTGCACTACTGTACATCTCCTTTAATTAAAGACACCAGCTAATCTGGTTTTCTGCCTAGCCGTATTTGAACGTGTGTAGCTGTCATCTCAGGATGATTGTGCTAAATATAGCGCTTCACATTTGCATGTATTGATTAAATTAGCCGTAAGGTCAGATGGAAATTGAGAAAAACTAGTCTGACCTCTGGCAAGTTTCACTCTAGTACAGAAATGTTCATTCACCACACTCACCAAATAAATAAGCATATATATATATATATATATATATTTTTTTTTTTTTTTTAGTGTAATGGCATGTAAACCAATCATAAGTCACAATTTGCTTTCATTCTGAAGCAG
>JAFBJQ010002156.1:0-67419 GCA_016785345.1 Trinectes maculatus
TTAAGTCTCTTTGTCTTTGGCTCTTGTGGTTTAAGGGTCATTGAGTTGAGTTAACTGAGACAATCTGTTGTAACTGTCTCAATTCTGAGACAGAGAGAATCAAGACTTTATCTGCCCCCTACAGGTTTAAAGTGGATCTACAGAGTTTGGTCTGTACCTCAGTACAGTGATATCAGATTTTTAATGATTGATGTGTGTTTATGTTTAGGATTGTGTAAGGTAACGTGTGTGTGTGTGTGTGTGTGTGTGTGTGTGTGTGTTGTGTGTGTGTGTGTGTGTGTGTGTGTGTGTGTGTGTGTGTGTGTGTGTGTGTGTTCTCTTTTTGTCTTTTGTCATTAAAGCTGGTGTGAACTAGTTTGAAACAATTTCCATTTTATTTAATGTGAGTTTAGGGACATTTAACTGGTATAAACTATGAACACTGACTATTCAATAACATCAGTTATGAAATCTAAAGACAGAAACAGTGAACTTGTAAAGTGACATCATCAGTGGTCTGAGGGCTCCTCCTCTGGTGGCTTCATGTTACTGGTGTTTAGGCACTGAGTGGTTTTTGTTATCATCTGCTGATGGTTTGTGTCATTGTGTGTCTCTGGCACAGTAATACACAGCAGTGTCGTCAGGCTGCATATTATTTCCATTCAGAGTCACTGTGTTGCTGGAAGAGTCAACGTCGATGTTGAACTTGTTCTTTAGTGAATCTTTGTACGATGAAGCTCCAGTATATTTGTTTCCAATCCACTCCAGTCCTTTCCCTGCAGGCTGTCTGACCCAAGCTGTGTAGTAGCTACTAACAGAATATGAGACCTGACAGGTGATGGTCAGACGCTGACCTGGCTGCACAGTCACAGAGGCTGGCTGTATCAGTGTTTCACACTTCACATCTAATAAAAGAAGAAGAATATGTTTCATTATAAACCATCAAGTTTCACCACAAACATAAAGTTGTTGTCGATGACAAATCCAGAGAGACTCACAGGATCCAGCTGCCAACAGCAGCAGCAGAGCTACAGGAAACATGGTTGATGGTGAGTCTGACGTGCTGTGACCTCCACTGTCGGGCTGATGTGAACTTTATATAGGAAGGTCGCTGAGTTTGCATAGAGTCAAACATGTGACGCTCCGATGTTGTAACTGAAGCCAATCGAAGAGTCTCTTCAGAGTAATGACTGAGTGAATAAATTCTTATCATTGCAGACAGTGAAACTACTTTTATTGTTTTGTTTTTTCATTTTGTAGATCCAGTAATCCATCACTTGTCAGCTGTCAGTTGTCACTGCGCTGTAGTATGTTGGGTAATGTGATCTGAGGACATCAATCATGTGAGACAGTATAGGGTCCAGTAAATGAGAGATAAGATTTTTCCCAAAATCCCAATTGAGTGTGTGTTATCAGTTTCATTTGTGAGCTTTGATTTATTTATTTTTTTGTGTAAATGCTTCACATATACTGTACCTTAAAAGCAACTGATAGGCAAATGACAAACCATTGCAGTAAAGCATGTTGTGTATGAATGTACAAAATTAAAACAAAGAATGAGGAAGTCTCAAACCACAACCTCAGCTGGTGCTTTCACTATGTTTTTGTTTTTCTTCGCACGTTATAACTCAGGGTCTTTTTTTAAGCCAGATCAGCTGTTGCCTGCAGTAGGTCATTGTAAACAGATTATTAGGTTTTGTAAAACCTCTCTGCTCACTTTAGCCACTGTGTCTGGCACAGTAATAAACAGCAGAGTCCTCTGGCTGTAGGCTGGACAGTCTTAGATAAACCATGCTGTTACTATTATCTCTGGTGATTTCTATTCGTCCTTGAACACTGTTGGCATAATACGTTTTACTTGCATCATAGTATATAAGCCCAAGCCATTCCAGTGCTTTTCCAGCAGGTTGTCTGATCCAGTGCATTCCATACTGACTGAAACTAAATCCAGTTCCCCTGCAGGAAACACTGAGTGCTTCCTGGGGTCTTTTCAGCACCGGCGTAGAGGGAATAGACTCCAGTGCCTGGCCGTTTAAACCTATAAAAACAGAAATAGAAAGGATGGTGAAGAAAATAAATGTTAAAATATGTAGGATATGTACAATTTTGAAGAGTACTATTCAATAAGGCAACTTACAGGGCAGACAAAGCACTAACAGCAGAACAGACAGTTTATCCATCTTCTTCAGAGTCAAGATGAGATCACAACTGCTTCACAATAAACAAGAAGACAGGTGGATGGACAGAAGTATACCCTCTGACACATCTGGATTTGCATTGGGATTTACAAAGGAGGAGCCAACAGTTTTAGGGTCAGGTATCATTGCAACGAAAAAGTGATTTTCTTGCTTGCAGTGAATATGATCAGTCTGTATTTCCTGTATAAAGTGTAATGTATATGAACAGAATCAATACTGTTATGTAAAAAGATATAAAAAGTGATTTCATGGTATCATCTGACATCCAGCTTGTGATGCAAGATAATGCTGATCCTGTTGACATGCGCCACATGCAGCCGGACCAAAGTCGATACTTTTTTTTTCTGGAGAGATTGTCTTTGTTTAATCAAATAGGGCATGTGCTCATTTATTTAATTCATAGGCTTCTCATGCAACGCAACAGACAGTTGAGCTCCATCTTCTTAAGCTCCACAGAACCTTTAATTTCGCCAGACCAAATATGGTTACGTCATGGATGACAACGTATATTCTTAATTGAAAAACATTAAGGCACTTTAAATGCTAACATTAATCAATAGTACTTTTAAAAAATATTGAAATACTATTGATAATTGGAATGCATTTATGAGTTATCATTCGTAAACAGTATCACATTTTAAGCTCTTTTAGTAAAATGTATGTATATTTTTCTTTTTTGCCAAAAAAAAAGCTTTTCAAAACAACTGCAACCTTTGACTGTGTATATGAAATTGTGTATATGTGCAGCATTAAGCCTATCTTTCTTTTCTAGACCAAAGCTGCAGAGATTATCCATAAGAGACCTCATCCCTCCTCTCTGACACACGCAGATCACCACAGATCACGGTTTACACTCAGACACACACAAATGCTCGCGCTCAAAAGAGACCAAATGATACAGCAGTATAAAACAGGCTGATTTAATTTTTTCAAACAAAAAAAGGAGCTCAGTAGTAGTAGCTCAGGATCTCAACTGGCATCATGAGTCTCAAAAAAGCCTGCATCTTTCTCAGGGGAGGAACAAGGAGACAAGTAAGTCAATATGATTTATTGGTTTCACCTGCTTTTGGTATACGAGTTTCCTAGATCAATAAACTATAAATGAATACATTTTATTATTGTTATTATTATCTTCTATCTTATCAGTATTTTATACATATGACACCAACATGTGTTTAAAAGATACAAAAACTTTCATTTCCATGTGCAAAACAGTTAAATACAAAGTCTCTTTGTTTTCAGAAGGACACAAACAGAAAACATTCTGCACTGATTTACTGAAGTATTACTAACAGTTTCAAATTTGTGTCCATATGTGTTTTTTGCAGACAAGAGCACTCACCCACGAAGAGATAGAGGGTAACTGTTGTTTATATATGTGTGTGTGTGTGTGTGTGTGTGTGTGTGTGTGTTTGTATAAATATCAATGTAACATTTTCAAAAACCTTTTCAAAGAGCATTCTGTTTTCCTGTGTCTGTCTGCCCTCCAGAGTTACATGAGGCTTTTGTAGAATTTGATAAAGACAAGGATGGTTTCATAACCTGTAAAGATTTGGGGAACTTGATGAGAACTATGGGTTACATGCCAACTGAAATGGAGCTGATAGAACTGAGCCAGAACATCAACATGAACTGTGAGTAATGTCATTTGTCTGTTGAGGTAAAGGAAAATACAGCGGCACAGAATAACGATTTATTATATTTTTAATGAATATTACATTGGGGTGAAGCCTTTTATTTGATGAACTGAGGAAAAATGTAACTCGTTGTTTTCATTGGCATGGTGATGATAAAAAATTCTATCAAGAAAAGAGTTTTAAAAGGATATTAAATGTAAAGAATATAAATAGGAATGCAAAGTAAGTTTAATGCAAAAAAGATGACCAGCAGCATTTTTTCGTCTGAATGTTTCAGGAAACAGTTCTTGCAGGTTCTGTGACTCCTGAGCACTTTATTTGCATTTTCATTCTCGAAAGAAGCCTGCAGTGTGTAAAAACAGTACCGCGAATATATGGTTCGTTGGCTCTCAGCGAACCATATATTCGCCTAACATATGGCTATATAAAAAAAAAATTACATGAACCTGAACATTTATGTACTGCAAGTATTTTACCAGCAACCAGGTGTGTTGATGTTATGTTATATACAGTATTATGTCTCATCACAGTGGGGGGACGTGTGGACTTTGATGATTTTGTGGAACTAATGACGCCAAAGCTTCTGGCTGAAACTGCAGGGATGATTGGGTTAAAAGAACTTAAGGAAGCCTTTAAAGAGGTGAGCTCAACATGCCTTTTATTGGTCTTTGGCACCCCATGGTGGACATTTCATGAACACACTTTAAAATTTAAAATGTTTTTATGACAATGTTTTTATGTTTTATTCGACACGTCTTAATATTTTTTGCATTACTTTGCTACTGTTTTCTTTTCTTCAGTTTGATATCGATGGTGATGGGAGTATCACATCTGATGAGCTGAGACATGCCATGGTGAAGTTACTCGGTGAACAGACGAGCCAAAATGAAATTGAAGCCGTGGTCAGAGAAGCTGACAACAACGGTGATGGAACAGTGGACTTTGAAGGTGAGACAAAACACACACACACACAAAAACACACACATTGATGAGTAGCTTCAGTGGAAAACCGTTGTATCATTTAAATAGCTAAAATAGACCTAAAGTATTTGCATTCTGCAAATTCAGGGTAAAAAGGGGAACTCCTTACAACAGATGTGTGAAAATAGTCCCGTGTGAACCAACAGAAATGTTGCTGATTGATATCATTCATCCATTCTTTTTACAGAGTTTGTGAAAATGATGTCACAGAAATGAGGGCGACACAATGAAAAGATGGCGTGTATACAGGGGATGCATTGGATTGCATTGCATTGCATTGGATTTCATGCTAGTGGGAGTCTATTTTTCAATTTTTACAATATTTTCCTATTGTTTTAGTTTAGATTTACATGTCCAAAATAATATGTGTGGTACAAGTATTCCTTCCAGGCGGTTGACCACTTTTTCGCTCCATACAAGTACTATTAGGTCAACTATTTGCCTTTTTTACAATTAATTTGTTTTTATTCAAAAAGCAGAAATTTAGATTCATTTCAAAATATAATGCACAAGTCTCAACAGGAGAGTGACACTGTTTACTGGCTGATGTGCTCGTTTATTACAGGCAGACATAATTGAGATCTTTTTTGCTATAGATATAAAAATGGCAAGCAGTTTCTGGAAAATACAAAAGCATTTGAACATTAATCATTAATTAATTCAAATAATGTTTCATGAACGATAACTAATGAGATGATCAGGTGTACACTTTTTTATAAAAAAAATTTTTTAATGCATTTATGACTCATATTTGTTCCCATCAAATCTTACATATTCCATTGTGCTCAGTGTTGTCCAGTGAACAATCATATTCCATGGGAATAACATAGAGTACATACAACTAAACAATCTCAGGAATAATCTGTCTCATGGGATGGATTAGTTCAGATGCTGTAATCCTCATCATGGGACCGTCATTTGAACAGATGGCAGACGAGACAAAATCGCCACACTAATTCTACTGACCGAAAAAAGCCACCAAATAACGACTACAGCATTTTTTTGTGTGTATTTAAACCATAAGGCTTATTCATTAGAAATATATTCATCTTTTTTCCCACACAAAATATATCTGAATTGAATTTATCTGTTTGAGATTAAAAAAAAGTCTCTCCCTTTTTTTTTGTCTGACTCCTTTGCATGACATTAAATAATACACAGATTCAGTATTGATTTCTTTGTTTTTTATTTGCAGTTTGGATTCCAATAAAAATTTAACTGACAAAAATTAAAATCATATATTAGGTAAACCACAGACAAACCAACAGTTATGATAATAAATAGAAATAAATATATATGTAGAAACATGTCAGTTTACACAGAGGATCTTAATACGAAGGAAAGGAGTATCCACAGTATGTTTAATTTGTGTGTTTGTATGTAGGTTTGGCATTAATTTCACATTCACCTTTACATGATTTTCACAGTTTTTAGGTTGAACCACACAGTAGGTCATAGGTCAAAATCAGTAATGGACTCTTTTCCTAAAGGCATAGAAGAGCATGCGCCAGTAGCTTAAATCATATTCTTGTAATCATGCAATGAGTATTCATTAGCATAGTGAATGAAATATACTGTTTATGTCCATGTAGGATGTACAATAATTGATACCAGATCTGCTCCTATCAGCTAAGATCTCTTTTTGCTTTCAAATATTGTCAAATGTTGTCCAACATCATCCGTAATAATGCATTCAGGCGACAATTTGTGGTGCAGACCATAAATACAACACCCTTTGAAAGCATGGCTAATGGCTTATATAATCCTTAGGGCAGATTCACACAGTGATCCCTCAAGATGAATTATATGTATGACCCACAACAAGAGTGGCTAAAATAAGGCATCCCTGGATGTTGTCTATTGGTAATGCAGGAGAAAATTCAGACGTCAGGGCTGAACATGAAGTCCAAAGCTTGTCTCTCTGCAGCAGCCACATTTGGATGCCAGAGGTCCACGCTCAAAATAACACGGGGTCCTTCATCTGGAGGACCTTTGCAAAAAGACGTGTGCAATTTCTGTTAAAAATGTAGCAGCTATTGTGGGAGCAGAAATTTACAAGAAATAGGATTAGCCAGAAATTACATGGTCGCAACAAATAAAACCAAAGCTAGTTTTACAAAGGCTATTTACTGACCCTTGTGGGAAATCGTGTGAAGAAACGAGTCATCGACCAGGAGGCAGTGGCCCTCGGACCAGCACTGAGGCTCCCCTCCTACCACCAGCTCGCACAGGGGTGGAGTCTGTAGACCTACAAAAGTGATGTCTGCTTTAAAAAAGGAATGTCATGTTTTCTGGGCATGCCCTCTGTCTGTGTTTAATGCTGAGAGGATTAAAGCCAGACAGATCATAGCACAAAAAGTGCTGAGGGTAGAGCTTGACCCGCAAAGCACCACATTATTATTCTTCCCTTTTTTTGATGATGTCAAGCCTTAAAATGATATACTGGTTGCAGAGTACTGCCAAAGTGGTGTTGAATGGTTGAGCAGCTCAATAAACTCGGTATGTTGTGTAAAGCAAGGGTAATATGATAGATTCTGATTGAAAGAGGCAAATACAGATAAATAATGAGTATAATTCTTTTACTCACCAAGATGACAACGGAGACGTGTATTGGTGGGTCCATACGCACTCCCCAACATACCTCCAGGCCCCAACAGCCAAAATCCAGCTGATCCTAGTGAGTTGCTGTTTATAAATGTACGTAGGGAGAGAAGTGTCCGGTATGTGCAGGGACAGGAGCGACAGTTTCCTGTCGCACAGACTCCTGCACTGTACAAGGGAAACACTGCCTGGCCCTGAAAGAGGTAATGATCTTCAATTAATAGATAGATCAGTGCTTACAAAGGCAAAAATAATTTTTTATCAAAGTCACACTGATCGTTTGAATTATGTACCTTCGGACCCAGACATGTCCAACCTAGTTTTGAATCAATGCCCCGCTGGTAAACAGCCTGGAATTCAGCCAAGATTATGGGGTAGTTGGCTTCCAAGACCTCAATGTCGTGTCGATGAGCATCACGTGGAAAGAAAGGAACGCTTGGGACATCTGGCAGGAAGAAGAGATAAGGCTTCTGTATGGCAGAGTGATCATTAAGTCTGACCTAAAGTGAGAGCAAGAAAAAACAGCATTTCAAAGTGAGACCTTACACTGTTATAGAGAAACCACAGTGAGAAAGCAAAACCCTGACAAGTGCTGTTTCATTGTGGAACATTAGTACACAATTAAATGTACCTGCTCACGGAGGCCCTTGTGAATACGACCCATTCCCACCCAGCTGTAGCGTTTGGCATACTCTTGCAGTGCTGCATAGAGTTTTTTGGCTTCTGCAGATGCCTGAGCTGGGAACAACGCATGACTCAGCACAGGGGTGAGGTAACCCTGCCCCTGCTCTTCATCCTCATCTGTTTCCATGGGAATAAAAGAAGGCATTTGATCAGCTCTGGACAGCTTGTATCGTGCACCACACTTAGTTCCAGCACAGCTAACACCACGGGACATCATGGAGCGCCTTGAGCCGGATTTCAGCTTTCCAGAGTGTGCATGACCAGGGATTGGCAGGTCAGAGCCCATCCGGTAACAGTGCCACAGAAACAGGAGCAGAAGTGTCCACAGAAGGCCACTCAGTGAATGGAAGCCCAGCTCAACATATAGAGGCATGGGCAGAGTGTTCATTGACCAGTGCATCCTTTCAATTTGTAAGCCAGTCCAATACTGAAATAGAAAGATTAAACAATTACATTGATGAATGTTTTTGTGCAAAAGATTTACTAGAAAATAACTACTTTTTTTATTCCTGCATCATTAATAAAAGCCATTGTCCGGTTCCCATTTCCAGTTTGTTGAAAAGGGTGTTTCTGAAAAATAAAAATAGTCACCAACAATCTTGACTTTTGGAGGAAAAGATGGAGAAAAGATGAGGGTGGATGAGATGGGATGGGGGGGTGTGCAGGAGTATGTGCATGCGTGGGCGCGCGCGTGCGTTGAAGGTGGGAGGGCTCTTTCCTAATAGGCTTACTCCAAAGGATTGGTTTCGTAGCTGTATCGGTTACATGCCAGGTGGTGATACCGCCTGCTGTACGCAGCTATAGGCTGTAGCAGGACCGAGCATGATGAAGACGCACCATAAAGCTTCCCCTTTTCCCTCGCGGTCGCTTCAGCATTCATTGTGTATTTGCTCTGCGCCAGCCCACACAGCTCACACAGCAAACTCTGCATTTCGTGTTAGCGCAAATATCCACGCGCAACGGGAAACCGCACAAAAAAAGAAATGTTCGCCATGCAAACCATGTGGCACATGCTGGCCTTTAAAAGGAGGAGAGACTCACTGCACACAGCAAGGCTGATGTACTCACAGTTCTGTCCCATTACCTTAGTATACCGCGTAGCGCTGTGTCGGACACACTTCAGCACCGTGTTGGTGGACAGCTCCTGTAGCCCCCCACACACACATAAACTGTAGCTCTTCTTTTTTTTTCCCCCTTTTTTTTTGTTGCTGCAGTTGCGGCGCGCGTCCGCTAGAGGCCACCTGACGCGTCAACGCAAATGCCCTCACATCATAGCCGAATGCGTCAACCACACGGCGACCAGCCAGGGGCATCTCACCAGCATCAACCCCGCCGTGTTATCGGATCCGAAAGCAACAGGACACAGGCCGAGTAGGGGGGGACGCAGCGTAAAGGTAAGCGGCCACGCGGATGTTGGTCTCATATTAGGGCTGATGCCAAAGGAAAAAAAAGAAAAAAGAAAAAACGGTCCTCTGCACAAAGAGGGCCGGGGGAGGTGCGAGTGATGCTGCCTCCTCTAACCCCCATCATACTGTCACACATTTCCACCGAGGAAACGCCTCGGATTACAGCGGGGCTGACACACAGTCATTAACAGGTTGGTGACAGAATAAGCGTCAGAGTCCACACGGGCTGGGGGGTCTGGACTCCTCCTGATGGATCTGCGCATTTTTGTTGTTGCAGGTTTGGATGGGAAAACGCACTGAATATTTCACCCCACACCTTGTTTATCGTGTATCTTCTCCGTCCTGTCAGTATAACTTCCATCGCCTTCATGCTCAGGCCCCTGCTATGAATAAAACAGGACGGATTTGTCTCCAGGTTGGCGGAGCCGAGCTTTTACAGTGGACTATCACATCGCAGAGACCCTCTAGTCCGAGTCACTGTGGCCTGTGTGGTGTAAACATATGTGCCTCCTGTGAAAATAACTGACTAATGATTTGCCGTTCATCATAACAAGCTTGGTTCTGGGCTATGTCTCGAGCACCTGCAGTAATGAGTAAGCTGCTAATAAATGTGTTACAGGCTACATTGCAGTGATCTGCATAATGCGCTGATTGTCCCATTTGCACACAGTTTAGTTACATGGTTCGCTAATCAATGTGCTCGCTTTAACCCTCTCAGGTCATTCAGTCTCATCCAAAGCCATGGGGTTCACACGCTTTGCTGTGATGCTGTATGTCACCATGATCCACCTCGTTTCAGGTAACGGCGTTGGCTAATGCATGCACCTCTGTTTTCCCAACACAATCATGGACTAATGCAGATTTTGTTCATCTGCAACCTAGAAAAAAAAACATAGATATTTTCCATGCGTCTTACTTGCAACATCCTCCTGTCAGGGTTTGTTTTTCTTTGTGCAAATAACAGAAACAACATTTCGCCCTGGCTGTTTCAGGTATGCGGGTTATGACTCCTGAGCCAGATACAGCACCAACACCAACACCAGACTCTTATCCACTAGGTGACCTGATCCATGCTGCCCTACAGAGCAAGGAATACTTAGGACGGGCTTCTGCAGACACAGGTACACTGAGACAGCCCTTTATGGCTTAAGTGTGCATAGTGTGTGTAATTGTTCATTATAAATGGCTCACACTGAATTGAACTGACTCTGCAGGTACCACCACGAACCCGACACAGGCTGTGCCTGGGCTCGGCCTTACCGAGTCAGCAGCGACCGTCATATCACCAGGGCTGCTCACCACAGCTTTAAGCTCTTCTTCTTCTGCTGCCAGCCAGACAGGACCAAGGAGCAGAATGTCTCTGCTGCCCGTAGAGGAGGAGACAACCACCACTCTGATCACCACCACCACTATAACCACAATGCACATGCCAGGTACTTGCACGCCACCACCCACCTACTTTCCCCATAGAATCGGTTGCGATGTTTTCGTCTTGATGCGGTACATTTTAAAAAATGCTGACCGGGCAAGAGTCTCACCTGTGGCTTTCAGGCTGCTCCGATTACGTTGGTGCCAAAAGATTCCTAATGAATGATTTTGGTTTGGTTTTGTGACTTTTTCTCTCCCTGCCTCTCTCTGAAGAAAGAGTAACAAGAAGATAACTTGACAGACAATGTAACACGAAACAGTCATTAAATATTGATGCTGAAAGATCAACAGGTCACTGTACAGTGTGAGTTAGTTGTAAAGAAAAAGATGCAGAAATACCGTCACTGAATGTGGGTAAATTATTCCCTTGAAAGAAAAATGAATGACAAAGGATAAAAATGATAATATATAATAAAGAGAAGAGTACATCTAAAAAGGTTTTTGATGCTTTAAATATAGTGAGATGAAACATGCACAGGGCTCGGAACACTGTGGCATGAAGTATGTTCTCTATATTGACATTGTCACATGATTGAGTTTGTGTCTAAAATAATCTTGACAATAAAATCTAGACACACTCATTCTCCTTTAGTTATTATTACGACAAACAAATGAAATTAATCAGTGAGCATGAAAACAACTTATTGACTGAGTAAAGAGCAGCCATTTGAACCTGTAATATTGGCACTCTTATTGTCCTAATATTGTAAGAAGAGGAGTATTAATTTGACAAATCAGTATGAGTCAGTCAACATAGCCCCCGTGAGCAGAATACTAATACGGGGTGTTGTAGAACACAGAAGCGCCCTGTATGATTGTTTGAAACGCGCTCAAGTGAGACGATGTTACAGCGTTTGCTCTTAGCTTGGATGCCAGTGTCACTCTCGCTGAAGGCTAATGAGAGCTATACGGCAACATTAACAAATACGAATTAAGGAGGTGTGATTGAGTGGGTGGGGGGTGGGGGGGGTCAATTCATTTACACCAGATGTGGGGAGAGAAATGTCACACAAGATTAAAAATCAGTGAGAGATTTTTGTGTTTTGTGTGTCTGTGTGTGTGTGTGTGTTTTCATTTTCAACCAACTTGGAATTATAGTTTCAACCTGGAGTAAAACATCTTCCCTCATCATGGCAACCCAACTGGACTATTAAAGGGACAGGTGACATTTTACAAAAAAAGATGAATTACATGATGATGCCGCTTTTTATGCCTGCACGTTGTTTATGAAGCTATAGACAGAGAGAAGCTTAAAGACTGGAAACAGTTTTAATGTTGTGGCTGACTGGTGTACATACACATCAGAAATGCAGCACCATGCAATTGATTATGGCAGCAATGGCAGCCAAGCAGAGTCTGGCCTTTGTGGTTATAATTACATTTAGCATCCACCACTCACATTTGCTTGCATCGATGAAATGTTTTGTATTCGGTTTATTAAATCACTACAACATTACCTCAACATTTTACAGCAGTAAGAAAGGAATGCATAGGCCATCTGCAACCTTTTAGCACATAATCTTTTTATTTCAGGCCAAGTCTTGAACAGAATGAAAGCACAAAGCACCATTTTTTAAAAATAACTAAACAGACTTTGAGATTTATCCTTATTATCAGGTTTTTGTCCTCACTTACACCATATACCCGGTAAGTAGGTATAAATCAGCAGAGTGTTTGAGGTCTCCAGACTCTTTTTATTTTTATTATAAGGGGATATTAAAGGGAGAAAAGAGAACATTGATGTTGACTTGTTTCCACACTGTCTGTCCATCTCTTCACAGTGCAGTGCAATGCAACTTTGTCTGCCATGGAGGATATCGTCGAGTCACCGGACCCTGCATCATCATCATCATCATTTTCCCCTCTGGAGTGCACCTACAGCATTACTGTGTATGCAGGTTATGGCGTGGAAATTCAGGTAATGTGCATCATGTCTTATGAATCTGTAAACATTAATTAAAATAGTCAAATGTCAGTCTAATTTTGGTTTTGACCCAATCACCAAGGACTGTGCAATGTTGTAATTACTGACACAAAATCTAAACAAAAATATATTACGGGCTTAGTAGATTAAAACTGCATAGGGAAGTAGTATAAATGTACTGTATTAATTTATTACTTATACTTAAAACATACACAGTTGAAAAGACAGCCATGTCATGCCTCATTGTTAAATTTAGACCCATCTATATTTAAGTTTGCTCATCTTAAAGTGCTACTTGCTGACAGACTTTACGTCTTGAGGTAGCTGTGGATGCATCTTCCAGAACAGGCCACATGACGATGTTTCCCCTCTTGCCCTCTAGGTGAGAAAAGTGAATATGTCCAAAGAAGAATCTCTGACGATCATGGGGTATGGAGGCACAGAACCTGAGCTGTTAGCCAACGAGACCCTGATGAGAGAAGGTCAGGTGATCCGCAGTACAACCAATCAGGTGTACATTCACTACCGCAGTCTCCGACAGACCAACCACGGCATGTTCAGCCTCCACTATCAAGGTAAATGGAGCAGGTCTTTCAAATGACTCAATCCAATTCAACAAGACAGGGCATAAAACTGTGAAACATAAGAACCTTATTTATTTGTATATCTTATTTTATCAGTCTTCCATTTTACGAAATAGAATTAATTTCCTTCCTGTCTCCTCAATGTCAACAGCATTTCTGCTGTCCTGCGCCTTCCCTCTGTCTCCTGAGGGTGGCGGTGTGACAGTGACAGACATCCACCCTGGTGGTCAGGCACACTTCCACTGTGATCCAGGTTTCCAGGTTCGAGGCCACGAGGTGTCGACGTGCATCAACACAACACAGCCTCGCTGGAGCACCCCTGAACCTCAGTGTGTCGGTAAGTACACTGACATCTTTGAATTAAATAGAGCGGTAATGGAAAATAATACGTGAGGTTTCTATTCTTCCGTAGCTGTGTCTTGTGGGGGTTGGATCCGCAATGCTACAGTGGGTCGGATACTGTCTCCACCCCCGCCATCAGTCAGCAACCACAGTAATGGAAACAACCTGAGCTGCCACTGGTTAATAGAAGCCAAAGAGGGACACAGACTCCATCTCCACTTTGAGAGGATCGCGCTGGATGAAGATGATGATAAGTAAGCTGCCACAAATCTGTTTACATTAGTCTGCGGTTTTTTTTTTCAATGCAGTTTTCTGGCCATGTGATTTTCTTCTGCTGAATGAAAATTAGGACTCAGTATTTGTATTTTTTTTGTTTTGGCATCGCTCCACAAACGTGTTCCTGTTGCAGTCAAATTAAAGCGGCCTTCCTCATGTGCGGGTTTTCAGCATAATAATCCGGTTTTATATTACTGTATTAAAAAGATGAAAATGTTCTTTCCTTGTATAGAAAAATATTTTCTGTAGCCAAAATCAATATTTTTTCCTATACATTACACCACACCAACCAATTGCTGATCTTATCTTTGCACATTGATGCATTTATTCGGACAGGAACACAGCACCTCCCTCTTCTTCTAACACGATCACAGAGTGTCTTGTTCCTCGCAGGTTAATTGTCCGTAGTGGGAACAGCTCCCTGTCTCCACCTCTCTTTGACTCGGACATGGATGATGTCCCAGAACGCGGGTTGCTGAGCGAGAGCTCCACCCTGTACCTGGAGCTCACAACTGACTCTTCCTCCATCCCTCTGCTACTGGCACTGCGATACGAGGGTGAGCTCAGACACTTTGCATCCTTTACCTCACATTAGGTCGTTTCCACGTCCCAGTATCAATCAAATAAATTCCTGGATCAGCATTTTGCTGGAAAATAAGTGAGATCTGATTCGGATCAAAGCGCCTTTTAAGGTGCAGTGCCGCTTATCGACCTTTATGAAGTTGACCTGTTTCATCTTGTTATGTTGGAGGTAATTTACCGTACTTAGATGAGGTACATCATTACATGTGTGGAGGGAAAGGAGCTGAACCGTTTGTTTGTTCTTGTCTTCACGAGGGCCATAATGAGCCGTGTAAATGTTCACAGTCTGCCCACGCCGTAGTGGGATTTATTTTAGGCTTGCAGATGCTCAGCGCTTAAATTTTTAGCACCTTACACTTGGGTGTTTTCTAGCCAAGAGGGTAAGATACTTTTTGGGTCACCCTGAGTGAAAAGCTAAATTGCTCCCACTGCGTTTAAATGGGTTTAGCCACAACAGCAAGGAAACTCTCCAGAACGGAAAATGCAAACAGCGTCTGCGTGCTCACACTGCGCCTAATAATTTGAACGGTGTCTTTTTTTAGCTTTCGATGATGAGCACTGCTGGGAGCCTTACATGCCCCATGGAAATTTCAGCAGCAGCGACATCACGTATCAGCTGGGCACCACAGTTACCTTCACCTGCTCTCCAGGCTACGTCATGGAACAAGGCTCGGGAACGATTGAGTGCGTCGACCCCAGCAATCCCCACTGGAATGACAATGAACCAGTGTGCAGAGGTTTGTTTCAGGACAGGGCTTTGGCTGTATTTCAAAAAAGCTAATCCAAATTCCAAATATGTCAACAAGATTTTTTTTTTGCCTTCTCAGCGTTTTTTTCTGGATTTAAGATAAATCTGCTTCTAGACCATATTTCAAAACACATTGAGTGGGTGCTTGATGTGACAGTCAGCCTTCATTAATATTCCGATTGATTTCTGCTGAGAAGGATGCCTACAGCGTCAAGATGTTACTGCATGAAAACTACAGCCGTGTTGTCTTTGTCATCTATTTTTTCTGTCGGGCATCCTGTGAAAACTGACAGTTGCAGAAAATTTAAAACAGCAATAGCTCACAAAAAAAAACAACAAAAAACTAGTTGGTTTCAGCCAAGAGAAATATACTCTGAAATGTGTCTGTGTGATATTTTGGTGATGGACTGGGATGTTGTGAACCAGAGTGCTCTGTCTGGAGTGTGATAAGCAAAGAAGAGGACTGTTTATGTGCAAGTGGAATCAGTTATAAACCAAGCCAGTGTTTCCGTTTCCTCCCATAGGTGGGATATATATATATAAATATATATTCTCTTCCAATTTATTTCCAAATTCTGTTGTTATTTTATCATCACTATCATTTTTCTCTGTCTCTCACTCAGTGTCCTCACATCAGCATCTCTCTTCTCTTCTGTTGTTAAAGCTCTGTGTGGAGGGGAGCTGACTGAGCCTGCTGGTACCATCCTGTCTCCTGATTGGCCCCAGAGTTACTCCAAGGGGTTGGACTGTGTGTGGCAGATCCATGGAAATGAGGAGAAACGCATTGAACTGGATGTGCAGATGTGAGCATTGCTATTTTGTTGTAATTGTGTTTTGTGTTATATTTGTGTTATTTTGTGTTATAATGATTTAATAATTTACTTAAGAAATTAAATTAAATTAAATTAAATTAAATTAAATTAAATTAAATTAAATTAAATTAAATTAAATTAAATTAAACATACATGAATTGCCAGTTATTATTATTCACACACTGAATCGAACCACTGAAGGCTAAAACTAGATTGACACTTAAGTCAAAATGAATCTGTACTTTCTTCTTAAAAAAAAAATGAATCTGTACTTGTACTGTACTAACCTTATTAATTATTAATACTAATTAATCTTGTGTGTCTTTAAACATGTAAACAACGGATATATTGTTTTATATTGTACATCATGTTGCATCTCTTTGTAGAGTGACGTTTTTCCTGCCTTTCTTTTCTGTTGCAATAAGCATCAGGTTACTGGACAGAATGTCTCTGAAGCACAAACTCACTTCTCTTTGTTTTATCTTTGTCTTTCTGTTTCAAAGCTTAAATATCCGCCACACTGATGCGTTGACCGTTTTTGATGGACGCGATCTCATGTCTCACGTGATCGGGCAATACCCGGGGTCCAGAGAGCGTTTCCAGGTGGTGTCAGGGGGGTCAGAGGTCACCATTCAGTTTCAGAGTGATCCAGCTGATTCCAGTTTCATCCTAAGTCAGGGATTCCTCGTTCATTATCGTGGTAAGTGTACCCCTCAGTACATCTTTTCCATTAGCAACGAACATGCTTCTTTAATCTCCTTCACTGAATTTCTCTCTCTCTCTCTCTTTCTTGTGCAGAGGTCGAGCCGAATGAAACCTGCCCGACTCTTCCTCAAATTGAGTTTGGCTGGATCAGCTCCTCCCACTCCTCCCCTGTGAGAGGCAGCGTGTTGACCTACCAGTGCCAACCAGGATATGACATCAGTGGTTCTGACATCATCACCTGCCAGTGGGACCTGTCCTGGAGTAGCAGTCCACCTACCTGTGTTAAAGGTGAGATGAGTATTGGGACTAAAGGAGCTCAACACGACACATCCGGGCTCTTAGCAGCTTTTTATTTTACAATGATAAAGCCTGTTTGCAGGGTCGAATTCTTATGCTGTGTTTCCCACTTTGTCGCCTGTAGTCCAGCAGTGTCCCGATCCAGGTGAGGTGGTAAACGGAGCACGCTCGGTGCGCCCTGAGGCAGGTTTTGCAGTAGGAACGGTCGTCCGTTTCTCTTGTAACCAAGGGTACCAGCTGGAAGGTCCCAGCCAAATCTCCTGCCATGGCAGAGACACTGGCACACCCAAATGGAGCGACCGCAGCCCGAAGTGTGTCTGTAAGTGCCTTTACTGCTCTCTAACATTCATGGTGCTTCTTTGCTGCACGATTAGAAATGAATTGCATATATGTAACTGTCCCCACAGTGAAGTATGACCCATGTCCAAATCCGGGAGTCCCCGACAATGGTTACCAAACCTTATACAAGCACAGCTACCAGGCAGGAGAGACTCTGCGGTTCTTCTGTTACGAGGGCTATGAACTTATTGGTGAGGTCATTATCACCTGTGTTCCTGGCCACCCCTCTCAGTGGAACAGCCCACCCCCCTTTTGCAAAGGTAAGGATGACTACTGTAGTATATATATATATATATATATATAAAACAAAAATATGATTAAGTATGTGAGGAAGCATCTAGAAGTCCCATGAGGATTTTACAATAATTTGTATGTCTTTTATATTCCCTTTACACAGTGGCATATGAGGAACTCCTGGATGATCACAAATTAGAAGGTTATTTCTCTTGTTTCATTTATCTTTGATGTATGTAACAACAAACGGTTGTTGAGATGTTTTTATTCACGTTTCCGTTTTATTCTGTGCTTTGGCCCCCTCTGGTGGCAATATGTTATAACGACACTGTGGTGAACGGTTGTAATTGTACACATCAACACTTACAGTTATCGGTATAGCAACTTAAATATAACATGACATTAACAATTAACATTTTTTGTCATTTTATGTTCATATAACTAAATCAAGTGTGAAGTCAGTATCTGATTCCATTTTTTTCTGATTCCTTTATGTTTATTGTTTGTTGTTATTGGTATTTTTTTTCATAGTGTCCCAGTCATTTGAGCCGTCCCACCAGATCCTGAGTGAAAACATTGCTTTGGCAATAATTCTGCCAATCATCCTTGTCATTCTCCTGATTGGAGGAATTTATATGTATTATACAAAGTAAGTACCCTGGCTAATCAAGTTTACATTAAAGCTGCAGTATATAAAGAATGAAATGTAGTTTTAATTCTTTGGGTTCAATATGATTTTATTTTTTCCTCGCAGCATATGCAGACTAGAATGGAAGCCGCTCTTCTGGAAGTCTCTTTCTCACACACACTCCTATAGTCCCATTACAGTTGAGTCTGATTTCAACAACCCTCTGTATGAGGCAGGGGTAAGTAAAACCAATACCTTAAAGAACTAATGCATGTCTCTCCATTATTTGTTTAAAATCAGATATTAAATATTTATATTTAGCTCTTACTGATTTTTCGCTAATTTCTAACTATTTGATTCTTACTTCCCTACTGCAGGATACACGGGAGTATGAAGTATCCATTTAAAGGAGAATGCGTTTGGTGGGAATTAAAAGACACACAAAGATTAAATTCTTTTTGAAGGCAAATTCCTTAATATCATAAGGCCTCACTCCCACTTTATCATAAATTTTTAATTATCTTACTGTTTTACCACCACAGTATCTCTGGTTAGTCAGTTCTGGAAGTGCTTTATGTTGTTGCACTGATGTGGTGGTCTGCCAAATTGGTTTTACTTCATGATCCAGTTTTCTGTATCATTAGGACTGGTGCCTTATGAAGGGTAAGAAATTGACAGCAAAGAAAACATAAATTAAAGCGGAGTAGGACATTGGGAGGGGGGAAAGTTAAATTTATTTATTTATTTATTTATTAGGAGGCCAAAACATGAAGAACTTGGCAATACTTTATTTGTAACAATTAAAAGTTACAGATTTGATTATAAAATACACGTTGAATGTTTTTTATTTTGTTTTTTAGAGTACAAAGTGTTGCAGTAAAAGGGGAAGGATATGTTAATTATTATGAAAAACGTTTGAACACAACAGAATTTTCTCTTCCTCACTTTGTCTTTCTCTTTCTGTGAAACACACACACACACATATTGAATGTAAATATCTGACTTAATATTGACTGAGGTTTATATATATATATATATATATATATATATATATATAAAACATGGTTTTATATATAAGCCTCATATATACACTTCTACGTGGATGGTGGTGGGAGGTTATATATATTTTCATTATATGCATAAACATATGATGAAAATTCAGTGCCAAAATATAATGTTAAAATGTTAAATAATTTAATGTCCCTATGTGTTTCATCTGTTGTTGCAATAGTGTTTACAAAAGCAGTGTTTCTTTTATTCTTTGCTGGAGTGCATTGTCACCCAAGGTCACATAACATGTAAGAAAAGGTGAGGACAAGAATGTCATTATGCTTAGAGCATGCACTGATTGTAAATTATATTGCTTCTGCTCAATCTTGCCATTATCATCATAGTTAGTGACAGCTATCATTGTTATCAGATTTGATGTTGTATGCACTATGTTTATGAAAAACTGCAAACTTGGCTGCTTGCTGTGATGCATTATGTATTTATTTACAAAAGATTGTTTGAACAGTGAATGTGCTCTCATTCACTTTGCTCAGTGAAGGATCTTGGAGACTGTTGCTTTGTAGACTAAATTCTTCTCTTATCATCAGTAGCATTTTTTGCTTCATATATGAATACACTTTTTTGAAGGCAGTGGATTATTTGCTGAACTGGAAATAAAGTCTCTGTTGAATGGTGTAAAGCCTAAAGAAGCTTTTCATATTTATTAATTTTCACATGTTTGAATCTATATTCAAAGGAAATATAATTATATCAACGCACACATATATGTAATTCACTGAAAATAATATAATGTGAAAGTGATGTTATATGGTTTATGGCTAATTTGTATTTCTCTACATGGGTGGGCTTCACCTAAGAAAATCTGCTTAAAATATAATTAACAATGCAGATATTACAAAAATCAATATTCTTGTTATTATTATTATTATTATTATTAGTAGTAGTAGTAGTAGTAGTAGTAGTAGTAGTAGTATTTGTCATGCTTGTCTGAGAAACAGAAGTGATAGAATAATATTCAGAAACAAGTAATTATTTGTATAAATATAAATATGTTATTTTTGTGATAACCTTTGAAGTTATGATTTAAATTATTATTTTATTTAGTAGCTGTCGTTAATATGTTTTGCTTAAATTATTCACGGATTATGTGAGTTAATATTATATGGATTAATAATATTATAAAACACTAATATTCTTGCCCATTAGCCAGGAAGAGTAGCAATTGACGATAATTAACGCCACATGTTTATCCTCCGAAACGAAAGGGGCAGTATAACTCTGTCGTACGCAGATGACGTAAACAGCAGAAGAAGATTTACCAGTTTCGTTTCCGATTGACCCACTTAGCTTTTCGGGTTAGCAACATATTTATACCATAAAATGGGATTTGCTGGTCTTCATTTAGCACGTTGGTGACTTGCTCATAACTTTTTAACCAAGAAAGACAAAAGACCGTTAGAAACTTTTAGCGTAGCTATATCGCCCAGCTGTTGTCAGCCACTTTGATTTAGATGAGCTTTAGCCTGCGGTTAAAATGAGCTGTCAAATAGTGGGTGCTCTGTTTAGTTGTGTCTGTGCGTGGAGACGTTCGTGTTAGCTGGTGATCAAAGCGATCAAAGCGTTTGTTTAGTACAACCAGGTTTCGTACAGTACAGTGAGGTGAGTACTATATAAGCTAACTCAGTGTTACTGGGATTTATTTTTTCTGTTATTACCATAGCTAGTTATTGGGAAAGTCAACATACACAAAGCTAATGTTTAATAAAAAGAAAAGGTTTAATATACTGAGGCACTTTGCACGTAAAGAAACTAAATGCGTATTAAATCTTGTCAATTTGTTAAGCACTGATACGAGGTGGTTTAGTTTCAGTTCCCCTCATTCTGTGTTAACTACATACAGAGACACCATTATTTCCAGTAGGGAAGTGGTATTGGTTTTATATTTAAAAATAAATAAATAAGTATTTAACCGTCTTACTAGCAGGAACTGAACTACACATTACACTGGCTGACTGTACTGTACATGGTTGGATGTAAACCCAGCATAATCCTTTCCATTTATTTCTAGTGCAGCTTGCTCCAGCCTCTAAATATTTAATGCTGAATGTGGCTGCACATCTGCTCTCTACGCTGTCCCTGTGATTACATATCATCACGACTGCTCTTTGTCCTCATCTGTAACAGCAAGTGAGTACTGTACACTCAGAACTAGTCTGCTATCAGTGAAGTCGCCTAAAGCAGACAGTAATAAATAACAATTCCTTGTTCTGCACTATAAAGAATCTACCATGCTCTTCTGCATTACAGTCGCGAGGTGACTCTTCATCCCCATGTCTGCTGAGGCTTCAGTTGGCAGTCATGCTGCTGACTCTGCCCAGCTAACTGTTTCCCAGCCTGCCTGCCACAACACAAATGAGACCATTAATCGTGGTCTGCTGGGGAGCAAGTATGTCAAGATGAATGTTGGTGGCTCACTGCATTATACAACTGTCCAGACGCTGAGCAAAGAAGATAGTCTGCTGCGGAGCATATGCAATGGAGCAACAGAAGTTACTATAGACTCAGAAGGTGGGTGGCTGTGCCCAGTGAGTGTCTCGCAAGCACTGATCTTTTTTACTGGATTCATATTATTACATTTGAATGGCTGGATGGTCACATCGTAGATATTACAATAATTATTGATCAAGAAGATTAGATAGATGTTAATGGAATTTTTTTCTTCATGCCTAGGTTGGGTGATTTTGGACAGGTGTGGTCGACATTTTGGGCTTGTTTTGAATTTCCTGCGAGATGGCTCTGTACCACTTCCCGATGACCAAAGAGAGCTGGATGAAGTTCTGAAGGAGGCTCAGTACTATCAGGTCCAGGGACTCATCCAGCATTGTCTAAGTGCCATGCAGGTAAAAAGATGATTCAGTATTTACAGTTTGTTCATGTAGCGATGTAAAACATCAGTTAATTGGTCAGCTGATGCAATGTGTTAGAGATATAGTATGTATGTCAAGGTTCTTCTTTTTTACCTAGAAACAAAAGGATGTCTTTGAAAGTGTGTGTCGCATCCCCATGATCACCTCAGACAAAGAAGAACAGAGGATGATTGCTACTTGTAGAAAGGTGAAAAGCATTTTGTTTAAATCCAGTCCACTACTGACAACTAAGTGTATTAGATTAGAAACTGTCAAATCCTAATTGTCTGTAGCAAGGGTCTGAATGTTCTGTCTGTACCAAACCAAAAAATAATTACCGTAATTGTTTTGAGATAATTTAGAATTGAGAGTCATCAGGGTTGTCAAGAAATATTTATTAATATTCTGTTGATTTAGTAAAAATTTATTTAATTTACAAAATATAGCACTTATAGGAAATGGAAGTCAGTTCATTTTGCATTTTCATTCATTCATTCATACATACACTTTCACTCTTACACCACAGGAATACTTGTATTAATACCTGCCTCCTCTTTTTACAGCCAGTAGTAAAATTGCAGAACAACAGGGGAAACAACAAATACTCTTACACCAGGTAAAATGCCTATGAAAAACAATATGAGGTGTCATATTCTGCCAATCTAGTTTAAGATTTTGAACAGTTTGCATTGTGAACACCATCTATTACACATTGTTTTGATAGACTCGCATGCCCATTTAGTGAGCATTTAGTGATCCCTTGGTCCAATAATGTACAATTCAGGTCTTTTTCATTCATTCATCAGCAATCATTTTTCATCAGTACTTCTAGATTCACTGCTGTTAACCGGGTCTCAGTTGGCTTTTTATGCCATTATTTCTTTTTATGACATGCACTTGGTTACTGTATGAATTAATAAAGCTATTTATGTAATTGTTAATTATGCTTCTCAGTAGACTGTGACTCACTCTTTGTCTCTCCCTGGGACCAGCAATTCTGATGATAACCTGCTGAAGAATATTGAACTGTTTGACAAACTTGTGCTGCGATTTAATGGCCGGGTGCTGTTTGTCAAAGACGTACTTGGGGATGAGATATGCTGTTGGTCCTTCTATGGTGAAGGCCGCAAGATTGCTGAAGTATGCTGCACCTCCATCGTTTATGCTACAGAGAAGAAGCAAACCAAAGTAAGTGTAACATTATTTATAGTGCATTAAGTCTTAAATCGGGAGTTTGGTCTTTTCAGAAATGTGTTGTTTGCCTAATGCATTTAAGAGTTACACATTACGCAGTTAGTTTACCTTAACACAAAGACTAGGGGTAAAAGCCATGTTAGCTCTTTACCCTTAATCGCAGCTACTCGCCACAAATCTTGACTATTGTGTGCTTTTTAGGTCGAGTTTCCTGAAGCTCGAATCTTTGAAGAAACCCTCAATATCCTCATCTATGAGAATAGCCGAGGGTCTGGTCCAGGAGGCTTACACCTTTTAGATTCAAGAGGCTCAGGTTCATTGCTGGGAGCGAACCATTCAGAGGAAGAGGGTGCTGCTGGAGGTGACAGACGAGTAAGACGGATCCACGTGAGGAGGCACATCATGCATGATGAAAGAGGGCATGGTCAGCAAACTGTGTATAAGGACTAATAATGTGAAAACATGTCATTAGATAATGACTTGATGTATGTTTTTTGTTAAATGCTATTGCTTGCTTGTTCATGGCAAGCAATAGCTTGGTAGTTACTTATTTCATTACATCTTTAGACATCACATCAGCTATATGGGGGTTGATAACTGATTTGCTGCTGCAGTAAGTCATTTAGAATTGAACAGTGCTTCTGTTTACAGGATAAAGAATATGTAAATTATTTAAGTAGGAAAAGTAAAATTTTGTGGGACATGAAACTGGCGCAAAAACGACTGCATATTTTATTGAGCCCCTTGAAAAGTTACTGAGTAGGCCTCAAAACCCAAATCCCAAAGGGGATTCTATCTGTAGAGCAGAGGGCTGACTGTTAATCAAAGTGTTAATAATATGCACTGGCATCCTCATCTATTTTTGACTTGTCCATCAGTTTATTCAGGTTGTGAAACATCTGTTGCCTGACAGTGATCAACAGAGGATGGTGAAGTTTAGTTCAGGTATCTGAACACTGGAATAAAACTGAGTAGCCATTTTTAATGAGGTTGTCCATGAATGAGATTGTTGAGCAGCTAATTTTTCTTATTTAAATTTTTACTGCTGTTGCTTCAGAAGATCTTTTTTTTAATTAATTAATTTATGAACCTAATTTATTGTTTGGTATTTAACTTTTGTATTGTATGCAATCTTTGTGTTAACCAGTGCGTGCTAGTGAGTTTCAGTTTTTGGACTGATGAGATGCACTCTGTAGCACACATCAGACTTTGAGCTTACTTCTGTACATGACTAAATTGTGAACTTACATTTCTGTTCCATGTTTCAAGAGGAACAGTGACCTTGTCTTTGATACTGTATTTCATTCTGAGCCATATTTTTGAACTTACACTTTGTCTTAAACCATACCACTGAAATTTGTTCAGAGTAATTGGCCAAACATTGAAAATGAATCAGTTAATATTAGTATTTTAATTTTCATCAGGCAGAGGAGAATGCTTTGCTTTCTGATGGTCACTGATGTCTTTAATTTTAATTTTAATTACTCTTAATACTGACAAACAAAAACACACAGAATGAGAACAATATTTCTCGCACCATATTGTACTCCTTTGTAAAATTATTTTTGAAATATCTTCAAAATATGCACTAATACAGCTTCCGTCCAGTAGTGGTCATGGGAATGTTCTGAATAAATTAATTAATTCATCTTTCACTTGGTTGGTCTTTTTTTCCCTTGTCTAAAGTATAAAATAAATTTAAAATATAGATAGCCATATTTATTATAATTTACTGTTATATGTTGTTGTTGTTTATTGCATGCTTATTTGATATGCTTGACTGTGTTTTACTTTTACTACGTTTTCGTAAGTAAAAGTAAAACATTAGAAAATCAAATGTAGTGTTGTTAGAACATATAATCCTTATACAGTATTTACAATAAAATCTTCAACAAACTTTAAAACGCAGTTTATACAATTAAAAGTGACTTACCGTATCTGACAAGTCTTGTGATTAATGAATTATTCAGTATAATTATTTTCAAAATGTTAGACGTGTTTGTAATGTTAAAAAAAAGTGGCGCTGTTCTGACGTCACTTCCTGCTGCGTCAGGACGTCGGGTACTCGCGCCACTGTCAAAAAAGAGCCATAATATCACGGAAGAATGGTGTCTGAAAGAACAGCGGCAAACATCCGGAGGTTTGTGCGTGACCAGCTTCGCGATGAGCCAGAGCTGAGGTAACACTGTGAGACTTTAAGCCTTGTGTGTTTTCAAAGTTCTGTTTGTACTGAGAACAACAACAAAGACCTGTATGCTTTGACTACATGTTAAAAGTAAACAGTCGCTAATTTTGCTCGGCACGTGGGATTTATCTCGCAGATATCATCCAGATGATATTTTAAAACCGCTTTTGCACAGAGTTTATGACATAGACACTGTTTTCTTTTTGTAGAGATTTATTTACCGAATACTTACGGTTTTAAACAGTGCAGGGAAACTGAAGTTTATGTTTAGTTATATATCCTGGTCTCCTGTACAAGTGTTGTTTCTGTATTTTGGAGCAGGAAAGGGGAGAATTGGTTTTGTGAATGAAATCACTTATATCAATTATAAATTGATATCCTACCTATAACATCTGGATTGCATCTTCTTTACTTATATGTGTTATATATTAATTTCAGTCATTTAGTACAAAATTGTTTTTGCACATATTCCTTACTCATAATTCCGAACTCTTGTTCAGCTTGGGTCACATCAGTGTGATGTTTGTTTTCAGCACACTAACTTTAGGAATTTTAAGGAAACGATATTTGGCACTGGTGGGACAGGACTCCTTAGGTCCAGAGGCCAGAAATTACATGAAACTGATGGTTAAAGAGGAACTGATGAAAATGCAGGTACGTGAATTATGCCTATACTGTTTAAATGTGGTGCACTGATCTCTCTCTGTCTGTCTATCTAGCAGTATGTCTGTTTTAGGATTAAGGACAGAGAATGTTAACCACTTTAAGACAAGACGCAATTTGTGAATGTAGACAACATTAATACATTTAGTTTTTATATAAATACAGAAATTACTGTCTTCGTTAATTTTTTCCTCTTCTCCCTACTAGAGCAATGATGAAAGCGGAGGTGAGCAGGAGACCAAACAGATAAAAAGGAAGAGAGAAAAGGAAAATGATGAGGTGAAAAGCAAGTCAGAAGGTGAAGATGAATCCAGATCAAAAAAATTCCGCCGCCAGTCAAGTTCATCATCAGGTTCCTTATATTTTCTATTTACTATGGCATGTTTTACTTTGCAGCCATCCAGTGTTTTACTGTTAACAGTAATATTACTTGCAGTTGACAATAGTAGCGCATTTTAGCATTTTATACTTTTCAGCAGTAAGCTGACTTGGCATTGTGTGCTTTTCTACACCAACGAACCATAGAGACACATAATAAGAAAGCATGCCACTGATTGCACAGGCAGTATTAATTATGTTTTTCAACCCAGTTCCTGCTCAACTTCTTTATATTGTTTGACTTAACAACACAGCTGAAAATATACTCTTGCAATATTTGGATAATCCCAAGTGAGTTTTGTTTCAGTGATTTTTGCTTCTTTGTAAATGTAAAAATGACTTTTGTTGTGTGATGACAGAATCTGAACATAAGGAGGTAGCGAGGAGTAATACAGGTAGTGAAGAGAGTGCAGCAGATGACCAGGTGAAATCTGGATCTGAGGATGACGAGCCAGAGGTGAAAAAGTCACAGGGAAAAACAGCCGGAAAACGCAAACAGCAGCTCAACAGTGAGGATTCTTCAGACGAGGAATTCAAAAAGTCCCGAAAAAAAGGGAATGGAAATCACAGCAGTGACAGTTCAAAAGAAATAGAGAAAAAGAAAAATACTACAAATAAAGGAGAGACAAGTGGCAACAGTACAAGTCCAAGAAACAAAGACACACAAAGCGATGAAGAGAATGAAAACGACCCAGATAGAAAATCAGACAATGGGGACAAAAGCAACAGTAATGATTCATCAGATGATAAAGAAAAAGGTGAGTGTCCTTTACACTTGGATGTGTTACACATGCTTGTTTATTTTAAGGTTTTTTATATGATTTTATTTTCTGTTATTCAGAAGAAAAAAACCTAGTCGGAAAAAAGCAAAATAACTCGGATTCAGATTCTTCGTCACTTACCTCTTTGGAGGATGACCAAAATACTGGGACACGAAAAAAACAAGATAATAAAAAGAAGAAACCCACCAACAAAGAAGAAGGCAACATAAGTAAAAAGGCAGGTTTATGTGTTATAGACATTATAAATCAGAATCACTCAGTTGTCTCAGTGTTGTTGTTTTTTATTTTGAAATAGAAACAGAGACAGATGGAGAATAAAGTCTTAATCTCTCTGTACCCTGCAGGATGACAACAAAACAGTTGTGAGGCTCAAACGCTACATTTCTCTCTGTGGAGTGAAGCGAAATTACAAGAAGCTCCTTGATGGCTGCCGCTCTGTGCGCTCAATTGTGGCTGTCCTAAAGAAGGAGCTTGAAGAGCTTGGTGTTCATGGTAGGTGGAAATGCCTCTTTTTCCACATGTATCAAAATAACATACTGTATTTTGATTTGAGTGTTTGGAGGTTTGCATTTTGTAGCTGTAGTGTAATATGTCATACAAGAAACCGACGCAACATGATTAACTTGAGGAAACATTAACTATGCTAATAATCTGTGTATCTGTTTGCACACAGGTCAGCCATCTATTCAGAAATGCAAAAGTGTTAGAAAGAAGAGAGAGGAGGCTCAGGAACTCGCAGAGCTTGATGTTGGTAACATCATTGCCACTCATGGTAACTATGGTCTTCCTTTTTTTTGTTTCATGTCATGCTGTGTCCTTTTTCAGTCTACAGACAGTCATTATTTAGTATTATTTAATAGCAATGCAGAGCTTCTTTCACTTGCTCACTGTGGATAAATAGTTGATTTTGAACAAGAATGATTTATTGATAGCACTATATTACATTTACTTGTTTCTCATTGAGAAACTTATGTGTATCATTCATAATGCATACACTTTCATCCTGTAATGAAGAATTGCTGAAGCTGTGGTTGATGACCAGGTTTTGAGCACGCGCTTGTTATGCATTGTGCAACGATAACATTTCAGTATATTTTTAAATGACTGAATCTGAGTATGGTTTATTATGTATGAATGTATAATTGCTACTGTGGATACTTCTCTTAGGTCGTCCTACACGCAGAGGAGCCTTTGCAAGGCAGGAACAACATGAAGCTCCATCCTCTACATATCAGCGCTCTCTGAACTTGGAATCTGATAGTGATCGAGAAGAAAAAGTGCAAAGAAGAACGGACTGGGCCAACCTGCAGGGAATCATCAGTGATGATGCTGACAGTGACTGATCCTGTTCCCCACTACTCCACTTACACTTATACATGGACATTATTTTTTTTCTGTCCAGTGTGGGTTTTGAAGTTTGAATGACCAAGTTTTGCTTAAAAATATTATTAATAATATTTGTTCAATATGGTGTTAATAAACTATTTTTCATGTACATACGTTTTGTATTCCAAATAAAGTATCTTTAACACTATTGTGTTCATTAGCAACAATGATTTTATTTTAACTAAGACAAATACATGGAAGCGATATTAACACAATGATGTGTAATGTATAAACGGGCACTAGAGACGAGAGAGTCGATCACTGACCGGAACCAATGGTAGCAACCCCATTAATATACGGAATATTTCGCAGACGGACTGGTCCGACTGGCAAATGTGTCCGCCCGAACAACCGCAGGTCACTCAGATACATTGTTAATTACTTTATTATAAAGCCTTTTGTTTCTATTTTGTTTGTGTGAGTGCGACGGTTTTAAATGAACGGTATAAGTAAGACGTGAGTGGATGTGACTGTCGCACAGTGTACAGTAAACACAGTTCGACTGCCGCAGAGATATTTCGGCACTGAGTAAGTGAATAATGAGGTTTCATTTGAGTCACAATATCTCTCTTAACCTAAAATAACACGTATAATTGCAATATTCCTGTCGAGTGGTGTGGCATTATAGTGTATATGTGTACCTGATTGTTTCAAAGGAATCAAGTATTGTCTGCTTATAAATATTTGATATTTCAAGCCCTTATCATTTCCTACTGCTATGGTTCCTTCTATTTCTTTTGTTTTACAGTACTCCATTTATATTATATTTTCCTTGTCAGTGTAAAGATTCATACACAGGACGTGATGCACAGGACATAAAAAATGCATGTGGTTGTTGAGGAAAGCTGGACTAAAAGCATCACTGGGTTTGTCAAGTGGGCTCCTATTTTCTCTAAAATTGCATTCACTCAAATCTTTAACTTAACATTTGTATCAGGAATGGATGATGACACACCAGACGAGGCCTTGGCTGAGATCAGAACTAGGCACCTCGGAGGACTGGGTGTTGCTCAGATTGCTGTTGGCACTGGTCTTGCTGTGTATGCTATGTGGGTTGGAATTCTCCAGCCAGGTTTCCGAAAAGTACCTTTGAGACTACAGGTATACTCTCTGTCATCATAAGACTTTGAATAAATACAATGTAACTCTGCTTCTTCTCATTTTACATAAAAGGTTTTCGGAAACATCATCCCTTGCATCAGAGGCTCATGAAAATCTTTTCCAGGTCCCCTATGTTCCGGCCAGCAAAGCTCAAGTAGATAATGTCATGACATTGTTGAGAGGTCGAAAGGGAGGCCTTGTGGATTTGGGATCTGGTGATGGTCGCATTGTAAGTATAATTAAAATATACTACTCACAAAAAGTTAGGGATATTTGGATTTTGGAATGATTGTTCTATTTTTTCCCATTTCAAGAAAGTGCTTGATATTACATTACCATTGCATGTTTGCACTAAAATCCCCTATTTTCATGATATAATATCACTGTAGCATTAACTTTTTACATTTTCCATAAATTTCACCCGAAAGCCATATATCCCTAACTTTTTGTGAGTAGTGTATTTGGGATCATTTGTCTCGCCCTAATTAACCATGTTTTTATGAGGTTATTTTTAAACATTAAGGTCTTGGAAGCCTATCGACAGGGTTTCACTCCCGCTGTTGGATACGAGCTCAATCCTTGGCTTGTTCGTCTTTCCCACTTTCATGCATGGAGAGCAGGTCATCATGGACAAGTGTCATATAGACGAGAGGATCTATGGAAGGTTTGGCACTTGTTCTGGCTTCATCAACACTCTAGCACACAATTCATAGCCAAATTGTTATTGGCTCCTATCTCCCAATGTGTGTCTCATTACAGGTCAGCTTGACAGAATGCAAGAATGTCACTGTGTTTTTGGCTCCTAGTGTGGTGAGTAACACAATTAACAGATAAACATAAGCCGGGTGCAGCTTGTTGCCAACCTAAAAAGCAGTAATATAGACAAAAATGAGGGGACCTAATTGAAAAGCAGGTGACCTGAGACATTGAGAGCCACCTGCAGGCATTACAGAAACTTTTGCCTCTGTCTTTTGTCTTTAGAACTAATTTTCTCCATGCTCTTTTGTTCCTAGCTCTCATTATTGCAGGAGAAGTTACAGACTGAGCTTCCTGATGAAGCTATTGTTGTTGCTGGACGTTTTCCCCTCCCTGACTGGAAACCCTGTAGGACTGAGGGTCATGGTGTGGACAGAGCCTGGGCTTATAGCATGCAAGCACAAAGGCAGCACATCTTTAGGAAAAACACCCAGCTGACAGTCAAGGATAGTGGTCCTGACCCTGAGAAGCGAAGCACAAGTAACTGACTTGAAGCAACCCAGGCTTCTATAGACTTTTTTCATGAATGATGTCATGGAATTAGTATATTTGGTGACTTACTACTTTAAAGATTTTAATGTTCTTTGACTAGATGAGGACAATCTTAAGGACAATACATGTAACTTGACTGTCTGGGTATTTATTGAAAGAATCAGCACGGTTTGATTACATCTGCAACAGGATTCTCCTGGCAAACTGCACGCTTTAGTCCACTATGACACTGAAAAAAAATCAAAAAATCATTTTAGATGGATGGATTGGCCTACTTGTTGTCATCAGTGTCTAAACTACTTTTAAACCAGAAAATCGTGGGCAACTGTTTTTGTTAATAAGAAAAAACAGACCTTTGCCTTTTAAATAACATGAATACTTTTATGGGATTACCTGCCTCACCTTTTTAAAATTGTAGTATATGTCACTTCCTATAATATATGTATTACCATATACTTTTATATGGTAATGGTATGTATTTCTTAGGCCTACACGTAATTAGGCACCTTTAGAAGACGTTTTAGATTTTATTTAGTCCAGCTGAATTAGCGTATTATATTGGTTTATGATTATAATATTCCATATAAGTATTGTTTATTTTTTGTAAAGACATTTTATTTGCATGTGACGTAAACCAGCCATATGTCTGTATTTGTGCACCTGTGTGGGCTACCTCGATTATATAAGATAAATAAAATTCATGCGTATCTTTGTTGGGCTTTTATATAATTTCTTTAGTTTGTTGTTATAATTTGAAAGTTTAACCGGAAATTGTGCTTTTATTATTGTAACTGACTTCACATACGCTGATAGGGTTGGTTGATTTCTGCAGCAGAAGAGGAAGTTGCGAAGCTAAACCTGTAACCTGCAAGCTAGCTGTAATTTTGAGCCGCCCTAGACACTGTAAAGGGGGAACGACAGGAACAAAAGCGCACAGTATTGTACATTTAGTGTTGTTGTAAATTTGTCAGATATATATTTTAGGTGTTCTGCGTCTCTAGCTTTAAAACTGCAGACGGTAAAGTCCAGTTATCGTGAAAAACAGCCCTGGAAGCATGTCTACGTTTGACAGCAAGCTAACGATGATGCCTTCAGCCTACTAGAAAAGCTAATAACTTAGCCATCCGCTGCATCGTTAGCAGCTGATTAGCTTTGAAACGCGTAACATAGGGAGCTAATAAACGTTGCACATTTCTTCGTTGTCGGAGCCAGTGTTAGAGGTCCCACAAAACATAAATTCAAATTTTAACGTAATGGTAAATTGAATTCTGCAACAATGCAACCTAGCCTGCCAATTCGATTTAGCCGATTCGGTTGCTAAGATAGTCTAATATTCTTAAAAATCAAAAGGCGCTTATTTTAGCAAAGTAAAATTTCCTCTGTTAAACGCTGTAATTGCAAGCTGAGTCAACGACGTCAGCCTTTGCTTGCTAGTTGTGTGTGGAGCAGACCATGATGAACTCCCCCTGCAGCTACGTTAGCAAGCAACACAGTAGCTAACGTTAGCTACAGGATTGGCCAGTCAGGTAGCTAATGTTGGCTCATTACTGTAATTAAGCTGAGTCTAAGCAAACTGAAGAAAGCATCTGGGCCGGCTAAACATGGTACGTATTATTTAATTCGTATTTACGTAGTTAATGATGCTGTGTTCTTTACTTGCTAAAAGCTAATGTGCTAAAGCTTTTGATTAAAAAATTTCAACAGGAAGCCGTTACGTTATTTCACTACTTTATTTTATTTACTAATATAGCTAATTGTGTATGCTAGTGTGCACCGTGGTTGTGTATGTCTGTTGATTCACTTAATTGTGTGTCAGAGGCCCATGTATTTCACGGGTTGTGACAACTCTTTATTGCCATTTCACGGAACAAGACGCCCATCTTGCAAAACCGAATATTTGCTTTCAGTAGTGTTGAGCCTCGGCAAGTTGTGGCTTATTTGAGGAATTCAGATCCGCCTGCTACAGTAGCTTGTCTTTTGAGTCTCAATTTGAAATCGTCGTCGTCTTACCAGGAAGGGCCCAACTTCCTCCACCTGTCAATGCGTGGTAGAACAACTGTTAAGTGTTTTTACCTATACATCATTTGCATTTGACAAAGACTTAAATTCTCTTGAAATTCTAAAGGCTGAACCATAACACCAAGTCAGTCTTAATCAGAAAACTGCAAATTCTGCAAAGTAATTCAAAGTCCAAACATACACACCAGTGATACATGTGCAGCGACCAAAGATAGTTATGAGAAGGCATTGACATTTGAAGATAAGTCGCCAACTTACAATGATTTGCTAGAGCAAGATGATAATGTGCATGTGCAGGTGCTAACTTGTATAAGGTCTTCTCTCCTTGTTTGTAGGACAACGTTCAAGTTTCTGCACAAACAAAGGAATTCTCAACAGGAGAATTCTGCAAAATAAATGTTTAGAAACAAGATTATTGAATAACAGTGTGTTCTTATCTTCTCTGTGACAGTTGTTTTGCTCATGCACAAGTGTTTGGAGAAGCTTATGATGTTCATGTTTACCACAAGACACACAACACTGACTGTAGCAGCAACATTTGTCAATCCAATTTAATTCATCCAATTTTCACGTGAAACAATTAGAACAATTATCACCACTTTTGTACAGCCTTCTTAGCAATAAGCTTGACAACGACAAGAACCTAAGATCTTTCCTGATTGTGCAGATGTGTGGTGTATGCGTATCGCTCTGGTAGATTGCGCAGATAAATCGCGTCAAAAACTGTCTTGGTCCGTGGTCCCTGACTGGTTCCCGTTTCTTTTCTTCCTCTGTGGCGTTTTGTGGCAGCTGGAATCCAATTTGTTGCATTGCTGCCATGGTCATTACATTACAGCACATCACATCCTTTCCCATTTGTCGTCTCTTACGATCAGCAAGGAGGGTGCTGGGGACCTATTCTAGCCTGGGTCCCCACAGGGGTTTTCCTTGTCGGACTCCTTTTCCCTTTATTTATACATTTGGGTGGCTGTGAAGCATATGAGGTCGTCACAACCCCAAAGGAAAGTGTCACTATTTAATGCATTATCAAAGCCATATTACAGGAACCTTGTAATCTTCAAAGGAAACCTATCGACTTGGCCAACATGGCTCATACTCTGACCTTTATGTGTAAAATGGACAGATAATGGTCTGATTTCATTTTGATGCTAATATGTAGATTTACTGATTTGGATCACATGTTTGTCAAGTGGCCAGGTTGCTTTTCATGTTTAACTCTACCTTTTATAATCCACTAGGCTTCAGAGGAGGCATCACTGCGTGCACTGGAGAGCCTGATGACAGAGTTTTTTCACAGTTGCACAACCAATGAGCGAAAGAGAGAAATAGGTAAGGTTGGCCTTGTAAAAGCTAAAACTGTACACTAGAAATAAGGTGTTGTCAGTTAGTATTTTCATGTTTCAGATTCTGCTTTGGCTTGTAACCAAAGCAACATATGATTTGTCATCTTATGTAGGGAGAAACCAGGCAAATAAACAACACAACTTCACTTTATAATCCTATTAAATTATAATTTGAAGCCATGTTTTACTCAACCTGAAACACATTTCTTTTAGATCACACAAAAGTAAACCTGATTTCTTCTCATCATTAGATCCAGATTTTTGTTTCTGTTTGTGCACTTAACTGTGTTTCTTTTTGGAGTCAGATCAGGGGGATTATGTGTTTGCCTATAAATTGCATGGCAATACTATTGTATTGTCCAAATGTAATTAGGAGCTGGGATGTGGAAAATTATTGATTAAACACTGGCTTTTAAACATTCATATACAAGGTTCACAATTAATATGCTAATAAGTGCCGGATTCAATTCACCAGCTGATCAGCAAATATCACGAGACTACCCACACTAGTGGGTAAATGTTTGTACCAAAATAGTCATGTAATAAAACACTATCCTCAGAGTCTTTGATTTATGGAGCACTCTGTGTCTGTCCTCTGTATCAGAGTTAAGACCCTTGCTCTGCCTCTGACTGGCTAAGACACTTTTTGTTTATGAGTACACAACCAATAATCTGTATAATCATAACCACACGCAAATGAATAGCAACAATGGTATGCTGCTAGTTAATGGCAGTCTAATTTAAACAATGTATATTAAGTAAGTTAGAGTTAGCCAAATTTCAAATTGAAAACACTATGAAATAGAGAGATTACTTGGATAGTTTATGTTATTATAGGGTTTAGGTCATATTCTATGGCGGGTCCCCACTGGGTTACAAAACATTAATTGCACGAAAAAGGTGGGCAAAAAAAGAGCTCTATAGCTACTTAGCTGACATGTATGTCACAAGTTTTTAACTTGGTGTGAACATTTAACCACTGTGAAATCCTTACCACATACACAGTGTCATCATGCCTTTATGTCTGTGCCCCATGCTCAGTTAAAGCTTCTCCTCATGTAGCTAAAGTGAACTTAATAATGTTTAGTAGAGTTTTGATATCAGTACTTATTGATCTGTATTTGGCTTTTAAACTATGACTCAAATTTGATTTCACTGTTGTTTAATGTTTTAAATGATAGTAAAAACCTTAATGAAATACTGAAACAAACGTGTACGTGACACAAAAATAGCACTGTAACAGTTTAGCGACTAACTGATATCGATCTCTTTCGTCATACCAGCCATCTTAGCAGATGGTTCAGAAAGTTAATTTTCGACCTACGTTTTATATTTTTTGTACGCAGTTAAATAGCAGTATAAATAGGACACAACATTTTATTTATTTCCATCTTTGGCAGCTACTTTAGATCTGTATTTTTTTTACACTGGTTATCCATTTTTGAGGACAATTTGTTTTTAGAATATCTAAAGTAATCCCAATCTGCAGATTTTTTTCAGGATGGTGAAATTAGTCTCAGCTATTTGACCTGCTGCATATGTGAATGATATGCCACTTGCCAAGTTTGAAAGTCTGTTTTTATACTTTTAGTCAAAAACTGCAACATGTTCATATACCGTGGACTCAGTCTGTCATTTACGTGGTTGTTTTTTGCTTCTATAAGTATTGACCTTATATAGACAGCTCCTTGTCTGAAATCATGTGTTTTCTTTTTTTATGTCATTTCCTGTGTTGTGACTTATTGGTTTCAGTCTGTCTGCAAGTGAAATACAGCAGTGTCTCTTACCTCCAAACGTGATCATGTCTACTTCCTTTTTTCTGCAGAAGAGCTGCTGAATAACTTTGCACAGCAGACTGGAGCATGGCGGCACTGTTTATTTTTCCTTTCCAATACTCGGAATGAGTACGTAATGATGTACAGCCTCACAGTATTTGAAGTAAGTCCTCTTAGTACTATATTTTAATAAATACAAATTTTCAGTACCAGTATATATTCCTGTCTAGAGCCTTTTTCTGCTAAAATGTTTCAAATATAAGACTGCAAACAGAATGCATTGCTTCGTAGATTCTGAACCATGACATGGTGAAGATAATTTATTTACTTTTATTTTCCTGTTTCTGCAAAAGCTATGCTAAATGTTAAATACATTTTGTTAGTATTTTCTGTGGGATAAGAGGCTGACCACTCTATGATATCTAATGGCATACTGTCAAAGTGCACATCTAAATCATGTATAATTATATTTTTGTGTTGGCATAATTTTTAGAAAAAAATCTGTTACTTTTTCATTAAAAAAGTCTTGATAATGAATATAAAGAATTACACCTAACATTAATAATGCCTGCATGCATTCTTCAGTCTTCTGAATAATTATTCAAACACAGCTTTGAGATTTGATTGTTCACTTTAACGTTCAGAACCTGGTGAATAAGATGTGGATCGGTGTTGCATCACAAGACAAGATGGAGATTCGCAGCTGTCTGCCCAAACTCCTGCTTGCTCAGCAGAAGTCTGTGCCCTATTTCATTCGCAACAAACTCTGCAAAGTAATTGTAGATATTGGTCGTCAGGACTGGCCGATGTTCTACCATGATTTCTTCACAAACATCCTTCAAGTAAGCTTCGCTGATGTTTATGGAACTAATGTGTTTTAATGACCATCCATAACTACATATACAGGGGGTCCTCGAGTTACGTCGGAGATCCGTTCATGAGAATGTGTCGTAAGCGAATTTCGACGTAAATCGGACCATACATTCATTGTGCCATTGTGCATACATTGTGCCACAAGATGTCGCTATAACACCACCCTACAATAAGAGTTTACTATGGTGAATTGCCTTTTGTCACTGTAGGGGTTGATATCGCAAGTGTAATGAGCATTTCCTTTAGATTTCTGATATCAACCATGTAGACCCTGTGTTGGGAATAAACCTACGGTATCGCCACGATCCCGAACGCATCTGTGTCCGTGTGCATCTCCTTGCCGGCAGGCTCTGCAGCACGTCAGAGACAGAGCGAGCGCTCAGCAACTCGTTCTCGTGTGAAGTCTGTACGTATTTACGGGGCAAATCGCTTAATCCGAAACAAGGAAGTTCACGGGAGATGTGTCGTAACTACGAAAACGACGTAATTCGCGACCGACGTAACTCGAGGACCCCCTGTATATCTAGATGGGATGGCACACACCCTTAATATTAAAACACTTTGAGAAGCCCTGAATGGTTTATTAGATGCTTATAATGGATGCTGGCATGCTGTGTGTGATATGTATGTGTGAGGTATACAGCATACAGTACAGGTATACAGTATATGTAATGGAATGCATGGGGGGTACCTGGGTATTTATTTATCTTTTTTACATGTTTTATACTAAGTCTTGTCTATACTTGTCTATATCTGGACTTCGACCATTTTGAATTTCCCTCTTGGGATAATAAAGTTGACTTTGACTTAAACAATCTTTTAACTACAATGTGACATTGGACAGTGTCATTAAAACACTTTTTGTTTCTGTAGGTCCTCTAGTTAGTGAGCCAGATGTAGTAATCTTCATCTTTTTTGTCTGTCAACCCTTTGTAAACTGCAGTTAATCCAGTCACCAGCTCTCGCTCAGTTGGGGTTAGTGATGTTGAAAACAACATCAGAGGAACTTGCATGTCCTCGAGAAGATCTAAGTGTTGCCAGGAAAGATGAGCTGCGTAAACTGCTGCTGGAGCAGGTCCCCACAGTACTTGGGCTGTTGACAGGTAAGAACAACCTTTTGTTGCTTTGTGCGAAATTATTTCCGTCGCTGACTAAAAAGTCCTAAGTGTAGTCAGTCAGTTGTAGTAGTGCTGCAAAAGAGGCTTAGTGTTGTTAATCCTGTATAGTTACGATGCAGAAGTCCAAACTAATATATGCATGACGGTATGCAAAGTGACTTTATGCAGTCTTGTATATTGATGAAACATCGTCAGCATATATGTGTTAACAGTTGTTACTTTTTGTTTTACAGGTATCCTAGAGACTTACTGGGACAAGCATAGTGTCATAGCTTCCACTCCACCTCCCTCACCCACCTCTGGGGAAAGTGGTGAGTGATTCATGCTTTAGTTAGTGATTCATGCTTTAGTTAGTAGACATTATTAGTTATATCGGGTATAATCATGGAACATTGGTTGGCTGCTTTGACATTGTCTTTAGCAGCCATTTTATTAGGTTTTATGTGGTTGTGCATTAACCAGACCTTTTTGTGTCTCTTCAATCTATCAGTTGAATTGCTGGGCAGTTTGTTTCAGGGCAGCCAGTACTCAAAACTGCTCTGCCAGCCCATGGCAGCTTTGGATAGTGAGAGTCAACAGCTCTGTTGTCTTGTTTTGGAGTGTTTGGCCCACCTGTTCAGCTGGATCCCTCTGTCAACAAGCATCACACCCACCCTGCTGGCATCCATTTTTCATTTTGCACGATTTGGTTGTGATTTTCAAACAAAGGCCAAGATGGGGTCTTTCGTCTCCTCCAACTCTTCTAATGGGCAGCTTAACCCAGGGACAATGGCACCGACATCAAACGGAGGAGGACGAAATGGACAGCAAAGTGAGGGCAGTAAAGTGGCTCGAGCCCAGCTTGGTCTCCTCGCCATGACATGTGTCAATGAACTTGTGTCAAAGAACTGTGTGCCAATGGATTTTGAGGAGTACCTGTTGCGCATGTTCCAGCAGACCTTCTTTCTTCTGCAGAGGCTGACACGGGAGAATAATGCCCATACAGTCAAGAACCGCCTACAGGAACTTGATGAGAGGTATCGTCCACAGCCTGCCCTTATGTGTGCATGTATTGATTACACATACAGGGTCTTGATGTCTATTTGTTTATATACAGACATTTACAGAATGAACATTACCATATCCGTTTGTGGTAAAGATTGTGGTAGCTGATGGTAACAATCTTCAATATACAGTATAACAAAAATAACAAATTATGTGAGTCGGGTTAGAGATTTGTACGCATCCATCTGTCCGTCCCAACACTTGCATATTGATATTTTCCTTGGCAGTATGGTAACCTGAACTTTGTTTAGAAAATTGAATTATTATTAACCAGTTTAGACTGTTTGAAAATGTTTTGTTATTTTTTTTATTTTTCATCCTGCAGTTATTTGGAAAAGTTCACAGATTTTCTGCGCCTGTTTGTCGGTGTTCACTTGAGGCGTATTGAGTCCAGTCCTCAGTTTCCAATTGTAGAGTTTCTGGCCCTGCTTTTCAAGTACACCTTCAACCAGGTATTATAAGTTTTGTTTGTTGTGCAGTGTTGATTCTCACGGTTTTCTTTCAAACTGTCTCTCATTGATTTATGTTTTTTTTTTTTTCAGCCGACTCATGAAGGCTACTTTGCCTGCTTGGATATTTGGAGTGTGTTTTTAGATTTTCTAACAACCAAAATAAAAAGCAGACTAGCAGACAGAGACAGTGTCCTGAATAGGTAATGTGTTCAGAAGACATATTTATCACAGTCATTCATCTCAGTGATTTTCTGAATTGGTGAACTAAAATGGATTAATGAGTTTATATTAATTCAACTATACACAAGTTAGAGTCAGTTGTACACATGTCTGAGGTGTTGTTAATTATTATAAATTTGTCTGAAATTATTGTTGTGAAATGTTCATTTTTTGGTTTGACAGGTACAAAGATGCCTTAGTTCTTCTGCTAAGGGAAGTTCTGAATCGCATACAGTTCAGATACAATCAGGCCCAGTTAGAGGAACTGGATGATGAGACTTTGGATGATGACGTAAGGATATTTTACATACATTGAAAGTCGGTCTCATTTGCACCATTTCATTTCAGCATATTCCCTTTATCCACAAGAAGTCTAAAATGCAAGTGTGTTACATTTATTTGTAATCAGATATGCACTTATTTTAAATCCATTTATAGGTTCAAAGTCTAAATATTTTCTTTCATTCTGTAACCATAGAAACAGACAGAGTGGCAGAAGTACCTGCGTCAGAGTCTGGAGGTTGTTGCCAAGGTGATGGAGCTGCTCCCATCCCATGCATTCTCTACACTGGTAAGAGATCATCATTGGTATTACATTGACATGTAGAGACAAAAAGATTTTCTTTCTTCCATACCAAACTTGCTTAAAATTTCAAAAAGAACAAATTACCTAATGCAATTCTGTCGTACTTATGAATATACTGTTTAGAACTAGTTCCTAAAGATAATCACTTGATTACTTGCACGTTATCAAGACGTTCTTGATAAAATGTAGGTGATAGTAGCCTTTCTGAGATTATGTTATTGTGTTGATTTGCTTTGATGTTTAAATGTCTTAATTGTGGGTGATGTGTCAATACATAAAAAGAAAATCAAATATTAAATAATATTTATTTTACTTTTTATTTGACATTAAATTAAATAATATTCACATAATGAGCTCTACTGTTAAATATGAAGAAATGTCTGTTGACATAGTCAGATTGTGGCAATGACAGACTCCTCTATTTTCCTCTTTCCTATCTCAAGTTTCCAGTCCTGCAAGAAAATCTGGATGTATACCTGGGTTTGCAGCAGTTTATTGTAACTACTGGTACAAGTATGTAACTTTTACTATTTTAAAAAAAAGTAGGGCACCTCCTTCCTTTTTGCTTTTACATACAGGCAGAATGAAAGGTGATAATTCCATGGATGACAATGTTGGACTGCCCTGTTCTCATTTAGGTCGGAGGCTGAATATCACTGCAGAGAATGACTGTCGTCGGCTTCACTGTTCTCTCAGGGACCTCAGCTCCCTACTTCAAGCTGTCGGACGCTTGGCGGAGCATTTCATAGGGGAAGTTTTTGCTGCACGTTTCAGTGATGCACTGGCTGTGGTGGAGAGGTCTGTACTTTGCTATTCATAGTTGTGTTAAGATGTGATTTTGTTGATTATGTATTTGTATTTTGTTTATTTTTTTCACTCACTGAAAATATACCCCTTCTGTCTTCTTTTCCAGGTTGGTTGAAGTGACTTGTTATGGCTCTCAAACCAGCCTTTACGACCTGGAGACCGCTGTGCCTTCTGTGCTCAAGCCAGACCTCACTGACGTGTGAGTGTCACATGTTAAAGGAGAAATTTGAACCCAGCACTTCACATGTGACTCGTTGAATTAAAAAGACCATACTGTTCTGTTGTTGAACATAATGCCACCCACACGAAATAAGAGGAACTATGTCTGTCAACACATAATAGCAATGTTTGTGTAAATGTAGACACTTTACAAGTTCATCACACTATGTTATAAACCTTTGTTTGATGCAGACATGCCCAGGCCCTTGCTGCTTTGCAAGCCTACGCTCATTGGCTTGCACAGTTCTACAGTGAAGTTCACAGTCAAAACCAGAGCCAGTTCATCAGCCTCATCACATCTGCAATAGATGCTAGCAGCCCACTCATCACAGCTAAGGTAGCTTGTCTGTTACAACTTGCCCAGTTGCACTCATTAAAAATATTTCTGCAGCACACTCCAAATCAAAAATGAATAATTTTAGGCTGTATACACAGTCAAAAGTGAAAATTAGGCTTCATCTAACAGTTCTGAATGTTATTTGTTTCATGCTGAAACTAATAATCAAGGATGTTATGGAAATATAAACCAATGATTAAAAACCCATAGTCCCCACGCAGAAGTTATTTGTTTGTTGTTTAGCTTTCGGTAATGATTCCCTTACTTGAATTTCAAATTTTTATCTGGATCATTTATGACTCAGGCTTTACAGCTTATTAATTTTTACAGTTCTGTGTTCATCATATTACTACATTTTTTCATGATTACACAAACAACGAAGCAGATGTTAGTCTGATCACAGGCTAGAGACTGTTTTTACAAAGTTGTCTTTCTTTCAACACTTAAATTCTGCGTTTATGTCTAGGTACCCGAAAAGCTGCTGCTGTCAGCGTGCCATCTAATGGTTTCCATCACATCTACAGTGCGGCCTGTGTTCCTGGTCACTCTGCCAGCTGTTCAGAACATCTTCAACCTCATTACTACAGAGAATCGGACCCACAGACTTCCCCAAGAAGTAAATGTTTATGTTTATTTAATGTTTCATAAATAAATAAATTAAATTGTACTATGCCAGATTTTTTTTTACTTTTTATTTGTTTTATAGTTAATTGGGCTGATATGGACTGTTGTTAATTCCATAATTTTTGAATTAACCATTATACAATCATAACAATTTAAAAGTAAGTAGATTTCAGAGGAGGAGATGAAAGTTGTCAGTACTTAAAATAAATATTGCCTGCCTGTATTATTGTATTTTTGTTTTTACAGGCTCACATGTTGGTGTGTAGGGCTTTGTCCAACATGCTACTGCTCCCGTGGCCAAATCTACCAGAGAGTGAGCAGCAGTGGCAAACACGCTCCAGCAACCATGCCAGCCTGCTGGCGGCTCTCACACGGGAGTATCGTGTTTTAAGAGGGACAGTGAACATTACTCCACGGCAGCCCGCAGTGGATGACAGTCAGTTTTGTTCAGTTTTCCAATTATCTGTTCATCATCTGATTAATGTGAAGGTGTGTCATTTGTTGTTTTCCTCCAACCATGTTGTCAATCATCTTTTTACTTTAGTGAAAACAGTGATACAACAGACACTGCCTGTGCTCAGAGACATAGTGGACAGCATATCTGGGGAATCCACAAAATCACGTCAGATATGTTATCAGAGTCTTCAGGAGTCTGTCCAAGTGTCCCTCAGCCTTTTCCCAGTATTTATTCAGCAGTCAGGTCAGTGTCACATCTGTTGGAGTTTAAACTAAGACTGTGATTTGCACCTCTGCCCCTGCTTATCCCCTCACTGACACTGAGGTCTATTCTAGTAGTATGCATGTATTGGACGGACATACATGCATGGGTTAATTTTCTATTCAGCTCAGTTCATTGCCATTTCTCTTCCCAGATGTGACAGACGAGATGCTGGCCTTCTTCTTGACGCTGTTTCAGGCATTGCGAGTCCAGATGGGTGTTGCCTTCACTGGACAGATCATCCATACTTTCCTCAGTATGTTCACCAGGTAAAAGAAACTTTATGAGTTTATCTCAACGAGTTGTAGTCTGTGCAGAATATGTTACATTATCTCAAAATGGATGAAACATTTAATGGCATGGGCTAATTAATGTCACTTTAATATGGTGCAGGGAACAGCTGGCAGCCAGTATTTTGCAAGAGGGGAGTGCAGGGTGTAGAGTGGTACAGAAGTTCCTGAAAATCCTTCAGGTGGTGGTGCAAGAGCCTGGTCAAGCTTTCAAGCCTTTCCTACCCAGCATCCTCTCTCTGTGCATGGAGCAGGTTTACCCAGTGGTGGCAGAGGTCAGTTAGTGAACACTTTGGATTTTTGGCTAAAATTAGCATGTGGTATCACTTCTTTTGTAAATCATACAAAAAAACACAGACATGCTGAATGAGGAACAACTGTCAAATAGTACAACCATAATTTGAATGAACCGGAAGTAGAATTTTTTTTTCATTTGAATATTCTAGCAAAGATTTTGTTTTCATCCTCAATGATTGGTATACAATAAAAACTGTGTCTTTTGTAGAGGTCTTCTCCAGATGTCAAGGCAGAGATGTTTGAATTGCTATACCAAATACTTCACCAAAACTGGAGGTACTTTTTTAAAACGTCAGTCTTAACAACTGTCCAGAAAGGAGCAGCCGAAGATACCATGGAAAACGAAGCCCAGTTCACAGCTGCCATGCAGGTGGGTGTATGCACGTGCCTACAGTTGTTATCATGTGTTTTTAGACTGATTAATCTTGACTTTATTCTGTGAGGTTCTGTTTTTCAACTGAACAACTGAATTAGCAGTTCATGCAACAGTACCATATAGTAGTATTTAATTCAGAACATAACATTTTAATTGAAATGTGTGCCCAAAATAATCAGTTACTTCAACCAATGAAAACAGCTTAATGTACAGTAACTCATTGCAGATAATCACTTGCGTTAAGCTGTTAACAGATAAAGTTAAATAGTTTAACAATGACCTTAATACCTGACTTTTATTGAAATATCTTTTTCAGGCTTTTGGACAGTCTTTCCTACAGCCTGACATCCACATTTTCAAGCAGAATCTCTCCTACTTGGAGTCACTCAACAGCAAGCACAAGTTGTATCACAGAGTAAGTTTATCTTTGTTGGTGTCTTTGATTTTAGATGTGTGCAGCATTGTTAACTCACTCTCAACAACAAGAGCAGTTTAGACCTGTCACCTCGGACAGGCACAAAAATCAGAGCTGTATTTTTACACCCATTTTTGAACAGACATTGACTTGATAAAACTTGATTCACCTGTAATAAAGGCATGTGTTCTTTTGCATGCTTCAGTTACCAGTGTACAAACTCTTGTTATTCTGTCTTTATTGTGGTTCAGAAGCTTTTCCGGACCTCGATGCTCTTCCACTTCATCAACGTGCTACTGCAGGTCCTACTTCACAAAAGCCACGACCTTCTTCAGGAGGAAATCACCCTTGCTATTTACAATATGGCCTCAGTTGACTTTGATGCCTTCTACTCAGCCTTCATGCCAGAGTTCCTCAACAGCTGCCAAGGTGTAGACACCAGCCAGCGGGCTGTTCTTGCACGCAACTTCAAGCTTGAACAGGTAAGAATTATATTTTGTGAGATGCTCTCTGCCAATCGGTGGAATCAGCTGTGTAGTTTTAATATTGAAAGCGTGTATAATTTTAAAAAATCAGTTGTTGGTGTGTTGTTTTTGTCTCTTTTTGTGTAAACAGTCAACTTGTATCCTCAGTAAAAAGACAATCCTCATACTGTTTATTTTTCCAAGGACCTGCCCTCCTTCACTCAAAGTGTGCAGCGGCTAGTGAATGACCTTCGCTACTACAGACTGTGTAATAGTAGCTTACCCACTGGCACCATCAAGCTATAGCATAATGACTGAACTACTCCACACATCAACTATGATCTTCAAAGACTGCCTGTGCTGACCACTTTGCCCAAAACTCCTCCAACTCAGCATTGCTCCTCCTATTTAAAGTGATAGGAAGGAACAACACACATTTATGGTTGAGTAATTGGGGATCGAGGATGCTGCTGATGTTTTTCTTTTGATTTCTACTGTTGAAGGTTGGCGTGTTATTATTTTTTTTTTTAATAAAGCAGTGCCCTCCTTATGTATTGCCAATGATAGTTTGGCAAGAAATGTAAACCTGGTCTGCAGTTGGCTTTTGCCCAGACCTGGAGCAGTCTGAGCCAGGCCTTCTTTCCCATGCCTCTGCAACAAAGCTGAGCTGGGACTGAGCACTTTCAACTCATTTTGAGTTTTTAAAATGTCTGCTTTTATTCATTTTGCCTTCAATTGTTTCATCTCCAAAGGAGACAGATTCTCAACTTAAGATCTTTCATATCATTCCATTCTAAAAAAGAGAAAATCTGCTTGATTAAATAAAGTGCTTTTTTTAATAAAAGTCAATTGTCTGCTTTTTTGTGATTTGTGTGTTCTTGCTGTGTTATATATTTTGAAAATATTGATTGAGAATTTTGTCTCTACAATTATTTTTCTATTTTGCCTCACACTTTAAGTTAAACTAAATGTATTTGAAAATGCCTTATAATTTTATTTTACTTAAAACGCTGGGTTACTTTTAACTTGTAGAACAAAAGTTAAAGTTACACGTTAGTAGTGAGCTAGTGGATATGGGTCAGTGTTTAAGACTGACACCACTCACAGATATGTAGCATCAACACTGTCCGTGTGTTGCATGTGACACATCACGTGGCAGATGTGTGAGGCAACAGAATACAGAAGACAGGAAGTGTCAACACGGGGGGAGTTTTCATACCACAGTAAAAAGGATAAATGACTTCATCTTCATGTTAAACCTAAAGTGAGATTACAGCTTTGGTGACCGTGCCTGTTGCTGACTGTCTATGCAGGACTTGACATATTCGATGTTTACATAGTTTTAGAAAAGAGTCAGACAGACTGGAGGATCATGTGACTCAGCACCAACTACATGGCTCAAAGGGACCAGAACTATTGAATTCAATCACTGGACTCCTCATTTAATTTGACCTCAGAATCTCATCCTGATGCTAAATATACACAAGTTATGGTTTTAAAGTAGAGCTGTATTGATCTCATCACTTGTAGGAGGCAGTAAGGCTTCTCCTTGGTGCTGAATGAACATCAACACAGAAACGCTTAAAAAGTCACAAAATGACCAAGACATTCATATTTATGCAAATGTGTTGAAAAGGGAATTCCATCAGTTTTATAGGTCAAGGTGCATGTAGTAAACATATGAAGCACTTTGGCTCAGTGATGTCAAGTATGAGACAGTCGACTGTAGCCAGTAAACCAAGTAAAACATCTGTGACTTATAAAGACGTATGATTGTATTACGAAAATGTGGGAGCAGCAGTTTTGGTGTTGTGGAATTAATAAAATGAGAGGAACAGCAGATACTCTGGCATCACTGGAGTTAAGTGTGAGTGTGAGGGACAGACAGTCAGGTGGGACAGAGGGGGGTTGGAGGAGGGGGAGTGGGTGACTCCATTGGGACTGACCTCTCTCTCTCTCTTGAGGCTGAGCACACACACCTCAAACCATGATCACGATGCACAGGTGCGTTTTCAAGCGACTTTTACAGCCTTTTTATTTAAGGCATCAAGAGAGCACTAAAGGGCTCCTGACTGGGTCCCCCACTGCTCTGCTGCTGCATGGAGCCAGAGCTGCTGCGCACAGGAGCAGCTCAAGTAAGTTACTGCATTTACGTCACTGGAGAGTCTTACTTTAAGTCTTCTCTGACTCTATTTGTTGTCTTGCAGTACGATCATTACAGTAGACTAAATTGTCCTCTTTCTGGCAGCTGATTCGGAAACAAAAATCTCACAAGTAAAAAAAAACTACCTCTGTTTGTTCCAAACTTACCGGGACAGTTTGTGCCAGGCTCTCGGGTTCATGAACTGCAACTAGGTTAGAGGCGCCTGGTGATGCGGGCAAACAGCGATGGGGTGTGTGCGTCCTGCGCTGTGCGTAAACGTGCCCGAAACCTGAGCGCGTGCGGTGCGCGTTCTTTCCCACCACCCAGAAACCTGTTACTCGGAAACTTCGGAGCGGCCACTCGCTGTAGCCTCACGCGCTGTTCCAGTGAAATGCCATTAGACTGGTGCCGGTCACGTGGATGCGTAATTGAGTGCATGGAGCCATTCATTATCTCTGTGCGCGTCCATGCTGCAACAAACCAAAGCACCACAATGATGCGTCTTTATTTCACTCTGCTCACACACACACACACACACACACACACACACACACACACAGAATATGTATACACATGCATATATTTTATGTGTGTGTGTGTGTGTGTGTGTGTGTGCAGATGTGGATTTGGGTTGATGACGTAACTCTGTCCTGCCTCGCAGCCTGTCCAGACGTCGGGGAGCGGACCCTCATCGCTGTGAAGCCAGACGGAGTACAGCGTCGCCTCATTGGCCAGATCATTCACCGGTTTGAGCAGCGGGGCTTCAAGCTGGTTGGTCTGAAAATGTTGCAGGTATGGAAGTGCACGTGTCAGACCATGCAGCATGTCTGACTGGGTTTTAAAAGCAGGTGTGTATGTGTTGTGGAGGTGCCTGAGGATCTGCTGGCTCAGCACTACTGTCAACTCAGGACAAAGCCCTTCTACCCCAGTCTGGTGCACTACATGACTTCAGGACCCGTGGTCGTCATGGTGAGGGCTCCTCTTTCAGTGATGCTCCAGTACTGAGGGAGATCAATTCTGCATCTTTTGTTTATCATTTTTTGCATCAGGTTGACAGACAGGACAGTTTGGCTGTGTGCATAGTATAGATTACTGTTTCAGGTATAAACCTGGAAGCATATGAGTGTGTTTGGTTTTTATTATTGTTGTTATTATTAGGTATGGGAAGGATACAATGTAGTCCAGACCTCGCGTAAAATGGTTGGACAAACCAACCCAGTGGAGGCGCAGACAGGAACCGTGAGAGGAGATTTTGGCCTTCATGTCAGCAGGTAACTTGGTGCAGCTTGACCTCATTAAGTTTCATCAAGGGCAACACTGACACTTCTAATGATGTGTGTGGGTCCATGCCAGGAATGTGGTCCATGCCAGTGATTCACTGGAGGGGGCTCAAAGGGAGATCCAGCTGTGGTTCCAGGGGAAGGAGCTCCTGAAGTGGGACTGCTGTGACCAGAGCATCACCTCTGAGCTGTGAAGACGGAGGTGACGCTACCTCTTCTCCTGCTGCTCAAAGGTCTGTCTCCCCCCAACAGGAAAATACTCAGTGTTCTTACACCGACAAGTGCATTTACCGCACAGCCGCAAAGAGTTTTGATGAAATATTTTATACTAATTGCTGAAATTCAAGCAACATTAGCAACTACGTACATATACATTCATACCAGTCGCAACCTTCAGAACTTGAGTTTGAGCTGAAGTGTTTAATTTCATGAGGCTCCAAGAAGAAATGAATCTACAGTCGCCTAAAACATCAGCATTTTCTGACCAATGGTTGTAATTAGGTTTATGTTAGACACCGTCCTTTATGCAAAAAATATGTATTTACCCCAAAATATAATGTGACAGTGTCACATCTGAAAGTTTTGTTTTTAGAAATTAGGTTCAGAATATTAAAGGAAGTCGTAAGACATTGTCAGGAATTGTCGAAAATGTGAAGAACTGTTTGTAGTTCAGTCAAATACTCAGTGTTTACACTAGAATGGTTGACCTCAGGAGAACGTTATCGGTAGCAGTGTACTGAAGCAAGCTGTCGCTGTGCACTGCACAGCTCTGCATGGTGATGATTAACCTCTGGCTGCTATCAAAACAGAACTGATTCTCCACTGTCATTTTTTTGAATTCCTCCTCAACTGCTGAAGAATGACGTGAGCCTTTATTATGCACTCAATGTCGACTAGGAAATCATCAATTCATAATAGAAAAGTAACATTTTTAAATAGGATTTAATATAATGAAATGAAATGCTGCAGCAAAGCGTCTATACAAAAACGCACAATAGTTTTTATTTCAAGCGGTTACACATCAGTAGTGTATCCTGTATGTTAAGGAATTTTACATTATGTTATGATGTGAACCACAGCTGAAATCACAACGAAAAATGCAACATCTAATTTCACAGGAAAAGTCAGAAATAAAACTGTATCTGACTGAAACACACAACATCGTCTTAATACAGGATGTTGTTTAACTCAGACAGAAATTTCAGCCTATTGTCTTGGTACTTGTTTTAATAATGCATTAGCCTAATCATCATTATATGATTGTGTTTAATGTATGGCAATTATGTTTCTGGTGTTTCAAATATTGTACAACATAGAAATATTGGCGTCGTATGAAAAGGTGGAAATTAAAGAATAAAGAATAACTGTAGTAAACTCTGCATGGCGACAAGTTGAATTCTAAAGGCTCTTTGTCTGTAGAAGTTAAAAATTCTATTATATATTATAACATGACACTGTAGAACAGAAAAGATGCCACAACATGTGTGTTTAAAACAACCCATTTATGCAACACTCAGTCATAATCCTTTATTCTCTGATTTAAGGGCCAATCTTCAGCTTTTGTTTCTCCATTACTGTCTCCAGCTCTGTGGCTTTGCGCACATCCTGAGGAGCACATGACATTAGTCAAGAGAGATGTAGCAAGAAAAACAACTGACATGAAATTACATTAAAGTATTTATGTCTCTCTTTTTTTTAAGTGTTCATACAGTCAAAGACATGCTGTATGTAAAATTCCTAAAATGTCATACCAACAACAAGAAGGCTCAAATTAGGTAAATAATCTTTTGTCAATGTAGGTCAAAGACATAGTGTTAAATTGACATAAGTTTGTACATAAGCCAAGGCTGAGCAAACAAGTGGCTCTAGACACACGGACCCACGCATAATCACACACGCACACACACACTTTCACAAGCAGAACAGCATTGGACAAACCTCGAGCAGGGCCTTCTGCACCATTATCTGGCTGTAAACTCTTGCGCCTTCCTCTGGTGACACTGTGTGAAGCTCCGTCTTATTCAGAGAGAATAGCTGAGCTCCGGTTAAAATGCCCAGACTCTGAATTGTCCTGACAGAGGAGAAGAGATAGAAAAAAAAAATCACTCTTGGTGTCATTGTCAAAGAAATCATCTGGAAACAGTCCAGTGGTGGACACTCACGGCTGGCTGAAGCCCTTAGCGGTGAGCCAGGCCGCCACCTCAGTGGCTGGCGAGTGGTAATTCAGGTGGGAAGTGGTGTCGCTGGTGCGGTGGGCCACCGGCGGACGAGCTGCTGAGCCTCTTCTCGCAGCTAGTCGCTGCAGAAGCTCATCATTCATTATCAGGACTGCACAAAAGGAGCAGACCAACATAGTGACATATACAACATCATTTCCACAGCTGTTCTGCGAGTGGTATTTAATACACAGCAGTCTAGCTTTCTAAAATCTTGCGCAACAATTTGGAGGAATCAAAACCAGATGTGTTCATATACACTAAAGAGTTTTCATAAAGAGATGAATATTTATGTGATTAAACTGTGTGGGCATTGGCTGAGTTTCCTGTCGACAAAGTCATGTACTGTAAGTGAACCTCGGTCATTGTCCTCTCCCATTGTTGTAGATGGTAAGACCATGCTCTGAGGACGCACTGTGGGGCTCAGTGCTGTAGGACTGGTCCCAATCGGGCTGGATGGAGCATATGAGAAGTACTTTGTCTGAGGGGAAATAGGGGTCTTCTGTAAAGGAGAAGACAAGAATGTTTTTGTTTTTAAAAAAAACATAGTGGATAATAGTGTTAAAGCAGAAGTGTGTGGTTGTGACTGCACTTGTACCTTTGACTCTCTGCGCACCACTGGGCTGTCCCTCCCCGTGTTATTCAGAGCAGAGAGAGGCTCCAGGATGTTAAAGGGAACAAATCCTATCTGGTCAAAGCGATTCCGACACTTCCACCATCGTTTTGACGACTCAACCACCTGGGAAATGATGTGGTGTTTCGTGACATGTTTGTGACTGTAGCTCTTACAGGTGGACCACCACCCACTGAGTATTTCTAATCATGGGTGCTTTACCTCCAGTGTTTCTCCTTGTAGCACAGAGAGTTCACTGCTGTTTCTGGCCACAAAGTCATAACTGCAGCAGTAAAATCTCTCACCCTCCGGGGGGAGCCCATTGCCATCGCTAAGAAAATGGTAGTAAAGATTTATGAAAAACTGATTTAACTAAGTGGAGTCAGTTCTGAAGCGCAACTCACTTACACTTCCTCCGTGGCCTCACCAGGGCCCTCTGCTGGCTGGTGTACTTGGTTCCGTCGAGTTAGTGCCTCCTGTCTTTCCCTGAAAGCATCCTGTTTGTGCTGCATCTCAATGGGATCTTCCAAAGGCTGGCCGGCTGAGTCATAGGCCCGAGGCTGCCACCCGTCCAGGAAGACAGGTGAATATGAAGGAACAGACGCTTTACGTTCCGAACTTTAAAAAAAAAAAGAACGAAGAAGAGGGTTTTGTTAGATCAACACACACACTCTCAAACTGTGATTTACACATAGGCATGAAAACACAGACCTGGACGACATCCAGTTGGACCCCAGTGACGTCCAGATTGTCTTTTCCTCCTCTGTCAGATGCTTCTGTAGAAGTGAAATGCCGCCGCTGGTCATAGCAGGACTGACCACTGAGGCACCTAAGGCTGGTCCTCCAGTGGTTAGCACCATCTGTGGAAGAGAGGGTCATTTTAGTCTGCGCCACCGAGGGAGACAAAACAACACCACATGAAACAGTGGAAAGACTCACAAGTCTAAGAGGCACGAAGATGTGATGCAGCAGGTCTGGTGCGTCAGGCTGCGAGATGGATGATTTGAGACGATCCTAAATAAACCAATGAATGGTTTCAGTTACATGTTAATCACCAGTGGGTTATTCTGAGAATAATCGTGGCCGTAGTTTAATCTCACCAGCAGACAGATTGAGTACTTGATTTTCTGAAAGATGTCCACGAAGTCTTCCTCTGCTGGAGGACAAGCTTTCATGGTCAACAAATCCTCTGTAAAAAAAAAAACAAACAAACAACAACATATACATGTGACACACTGACACCTCAGAACACAGCTGTATTGTCGTACATTGTTGTCAGGAATCATTTATTAAGAATTTTAATTTTAAGTAATTACGTTGAATACAAACTTTTTAATCTTCCACTACTGATCATGACCTTATAAAGGGCGAGTCTTCTTCTAGCCTGTTACAACAAGCACTATCCGACATGATAAAGCAAATGGTAGTGACTAATATCAATAGTGTTGACATATTCACTGCCTTCAGTCTCACCTCGGGTCACACCTATATCAGAAACCCGACAATAACCCGGGCTATGCTGGTAGATCAGCACCGGGTATTTAAACACAGACTCACACTGCCATTCATAACTGTTTGCAGTGTGATGAGGACAACATTGAAACAATGAAATTATTAACCCTTACTGTTTACACTCTGAGTCCTCATCTCACACCAACAAAAGAGAACTGTTCCTTCCCTTATTCAGAAAGTCTCATGTATTCTCAAACAGGATGCAAACATGTTGTCGAGATTGTGCGGTGTGGACCTTATTGCCATTTTCGGCTACAGTCACTTCTTTGTTATGGTTCTTGGGCTTGTTTGCCGCGGGCAAGAATTTTCTGAATTACCTGGGGCTTTTTCTTGGCAACCTGCCTTTTGATGTGCTTCCAGCGTGCAAATAGTGTGACGCTAACAAGCCTTTGTCTGCACTCTCATGCTTCGTCCCTACTTTTCTCTTGACCATCTTTGCGAAACCCTGACCACAGTGTGACACGTCGCCTCACCATTTTGGCCCGATGTGTTCTTGCTCTTCCTGCTTCTCTTCTTCCTCCTCTGGTCGAGAACACTCTGGGCCTCGGCCGTCTGCTGCAGCCGCCCCATGAATCGCTCAGTGTCGTCAAAGCAGTGATTCAAAATCTCCTGGTGAGGACACACACTGTGTGTTTTATCCACCTTTTGATTGCTTTACTTTTTCAACAATTCATAATCGTTTCATGCAGACACAAAAAAAATTAAATTGAATTATGCATATACACACCACTTCTCGCTCTGCATTCAGTTCGGATCTATAGTTTGACTCACTATGGGCACCGTTCTCTGAGCAGAAGAGCATAGTTTTAACTTATATACAATAACACAAAGATAGTATGCAGGGAACTTATACAGTATATTTACATACATTAGTCAGATGCATGTACCTTTGCCTAAATCAGAGTTGTTGGATCGACCAGCGGTAGGAGGCTGCCATCCTGTTGTCATGACTCGGACACCTGAAGGCTTTCGAGGGACCACAGGAGGTGGTGCAGACATCTGTTGTGTGCATATGCAAACATGAAAATCAATCATACACCTTCATACAATAGGAAATAATGTGTAGCTACTGCAATAAAACTTTCTTTAAAAATTGCTCACAATTGCTCATAATTGTATGTCTGCAATTTTTATAACAATATTTCATTACCATTAATGTGGCTTAAGCCACATGCTTCTTAAATTGTTACGTGGTTTTCCTCTTACGGCTAAAACATCTACGAATGAATTCATTTTTGGCGATAAAATTTGCCCTGACTGCTTAAAACACATTTATTTCATCTTCATCTCATTACTGCAGAAAAAAAAACACTGACACATCAGCCTGATATTGTGACATTCCACAGGCTGATTGTAGGAATGCAGAGTATTCTGTGTGCACACTTGCATGTTCGTGGAGTCACACTTACAAATGACAGGAAAAACCGCTATCACCGGGTGCATGGTATGCAAATGACATAACCACCAAAACTTGATAGAGAAACTATCTGAGATGAATGTGATAACCACAAGTTGGTGCTGTGCAAATACACTGCAGCTCCCACCCGTCTCCCTCCTGTAACTTCATCTTCACCAGCTTGTTAATAGAGCAGTGAAAAACTTTATTAACATCTTCAAGCTTTAACAAGTTCTTATAAAATGCTCAATCAAAACCTTGAATGCAATTTTCATGATTCACCTGTCCTCCGTATGACAGGTGCGCCAGCCTCCTTCTCCATCACACACACGCAGACACCCAAACAGGCAGCTTATACAAAGGTCAATACGTGAAATCTACATAAATCACTGTACCTTTTCATGCGAGTTGAGCGCTTAAACACAAGCGACAGAATCCAATCCTCGTGCTGAGCTGTATGTGCACTGAGCTTGGCTGTTTACATGAGTATGTCCCACCTTCAGGAGATATGCAGGAACAAGAAAAACAAGTCTGGCTTTCCTTTGGCTGTTAATTTGGATTGCTTTCACTCGCCGCTGACTCTTTCAACCACAGAGTCTCCGTTCCGCCCATTCTTCTCTTTGCATCTCCCTGAGCTTCTTCTCCCTGTGACCCAACACAGGCATACACAACAAAGAGCTGAAAAGGGGTTATTTATGTTTAGATTACGAATTAATGACCATTAATGACTAGATGAATGATCTAGATTAATGATTCTTTTTCGAGTGGAGTTAAGTAATAAACAACCAATAAAACGACTGCATTGGACATTTGCCTCTCTCTTTGCGTTACATGCAATGATGAAATAATTTCAAAATGTATAGTTTTTGAGTATAGTTGTCACTATTTGCTCATTAGATAAAGATAATTATCTGTGACACATTTGTATCAATGTACTGATGCATCAAATAAATTAAAGTGATGGAAAAGATGTACTGGTTTTAATAAATGACAGGGGAAACACAGCAGTGAGAAAAACTGACCTGCTGGTGAACAGTGACACCAACTGGTCATTACAGGTCAGACTCCGTGTGCCTGCAGCTTTTCCTCCACATGTTTGTCTCCTCTGATGCACAGTAATGTTTATTGTTTAATGTTTATGGCTGCAGAAAACGTTGACTCGGTGATTTCAGCGTTTTGTACCCAGCATCCTCTGTTTGGTACAAAACAGACTAAAGACATTTACTATGTTTGATAGAAAAGTCATATTTTCAAGTGGAAAATAAAATTAGTTATTTATGTTTATGTTTGAATGGAAAAAGAGCCCTCTGTTACAGATGTATCTTAATTTTCTCTCTCCATCAGAAGAACATGATCAGTGTTAACACCAACAGTGTCATTTTAGGTGCCTGTGAAAATATGATCTGCCACAGGAGCCATGATGCATGAGCAGCAACACATGTTAACAGTGGCTCCCAGGATTCTTGCATTTCTGCTAGTCGCAGCACATTATCTCCACTAGGGGGGGCAGGGACCTTTCTCACGCTCGCGCATTCATTCCACAGGTAGCTGACAATGTGAAATTTACTAACTACTTTTGCTCTGCTGTGAGGCAACAGCAGCTTCCTTTTCAGGTCAGTATTATGCAGGATGCTTCTCTCTGGCCCAGTACATATTTATTTATTTATTTATTTACACTTCTGATGTTTGTGTTACAGATTCAGCATCACAGCCAATTGCACACGAGCTGCAATCAAGATCCCCGCACTAGATATTTACCCAGTAACCAAGTACATTATTTTTATTCACATATATTTTCCCTTTTTTTCCCCATTTTCTTGATTTTGCAGAGCGTAGCAGCCATGATCAGTCGCTGCTTGAGTTCAATCCTGTTTATACATCCTGAGCCTGAACCAGCTCTGTTTTAACACGAGTCCTCAGTTTGCTATATTTGTGTATTTTGCATTTGTTTTGTTGTTGTTGTTGTTGTTTGCTTTGACTTTGACGTGTTTATCTTCGGTTACAAACCTTTGTATGTGAACCCCTTAGTAAATAGTGCATTTGTAAGGACCTTCATAAATAAACTCCAGAATCTGTGCCTGAACTTATTTAACAAACTTTTTTTAATAAACATTATGTAATTATGAGTGTAGTGTTTTATTTTTTCTCAGAGACCACGGGATTACGCAGCACACACACACACACACACACACACACACACAGACACTGCTGTGTGTATTTATGTTGTCCAGGCACACTGGGCTCTGTGGGGAAGGGCAGGTCAGCCTCTCCACTTCTCCCATTGGCTCCAGCTGCTGTAACTTCTCCTTCACTTCGACTTGACGACTGCACAGTGTGTTTGCAACAAACGTGGTCGCGAGTTGCAGAGTCGCGCGACAGAGACTCGTCTCGCGCAGCGGAACCAGACTTGATCGTGGGAATATAGTCAAAACCCAGAAAGGAAAAGTTTAAAAGTATCCTTGAGTGTGTGTGTGTGTGAAAGAGAGAGAGAGAGAGAGAAGCAACACCAGATCTGCAGCAGGAAACTCTACTCCTCTGCTGGACCTCGCTGTCAGCATGGTATGTTCACAACAGCCCTGTGTTGTTCTGCCTTCACACTCTATCACTGTGACATCTCAAACCCCCCTGAGCTCATTGTTTGTTTATGGCACATGACTGTTTTGTTTTAATCCTCCATTCTCTTATGGGATATTGTGGTCTTAAGTATAACTTACCGTTAACAGTCAAGACTCCTTTGTCAGTTACTTAAGCAGCAGGCTTTAAGACTGTGCTTGGCCTGACTTTGGATAATCTCCCCTATAGCAGCTAGTTTTGTGTAGGTTTTGTTTACTGGAGATTACATGGTGCTCAATGTGTCTCGGAAAACATCTGTGTGTTTTTTTAGAAAACCAACAACCTGTGTATTGAACCCATTTTTAGAAAGGCACTGATATACTGTATTGTACAGGTGTACTAACCAAAGTATGTTCAGTGTTTTCACATACAAATCTCTCTTTGTTTGGTAAAGTTCTAGTAAAACATGGAGGTAATTGTATACTTAATGTCCTGAAGGCATCGGCTACACTGCAGAAAGCTCAGGTGATCTGATTAAACAAGAGGACTGTTACTGTCCTACCCCTTTTTTTTCCCCTTTGCATCCGCACATTCAGTTATGCAATTTCAGATCTAACGCAACAAAGGTGGGCTTGACTCATCATCACAACAGGAGTTTCTCTGCTCTTTCACACACAGAGCAGTTTTATAATCAGATTGTCAACCTGGAGCCACAGTGCTCGAATGAACGTTTAAAAAGTGTGTAAAGTTAGTGGATAAGTGAAGTTGTGTACTCTTGAGCAGAGACGGGGATGCTACAGTAATGTTACTATGTCCTGATTTGGCAGGTTTCCAAAGATACATTTCTGAATAGAAGCTAATTGACTCTGCTTCCTTTTCCAACATGTTGACATGTAAAATGGTATTTGAGTTTTCTTAATGGCTATTTGTTGAGCGTTGTGTCTATAAACTAACACGCAGTATATGCTGTTCAAGACATTAACTCCAACAATGTGTAGCTATATAAAATAACGTGTTTTGAACACTGTGTTTGTGACAATAATTTGTTCCAATTTCATGCTTGCATATTCTTATTCTATGCATCTGTTTCTTTGTGCTCTGCTTTTCCTGAGATGATTACACTGAATAGATGAAAATGTCACTATAGAGCACTCACTGAAATAACTCTATGTACAAGTCTGTTTCAGTGACAACAAATATATTTATGATTAGGCCAGGAAATTACTGAAAATACAGAGCCCGAGGTGATGTTTTTGATCGGCATTTACAGATTTGGAATTTCCACACAAAAACAGCAAGTTCTCATTTTTGTACTTGATTATAAAAATGGAAATCAAGTCAATATATTTTATCAGTATAATTCACTTCACAGCCCTTCACCTGCCTCTCTAACAACTATATCTGCAGCATGGTCTACCCATGTGCCTCAGCACTCAGCACCACCCACAGTGGGAACCAATGCAAAGCCAACAGCTCCCAGAGGATTCGGCCCTCACTCTTACCAGCATGACCCCCACCCCACCCCCCACGCCATCCCAGTCTGTCCAGTGGCTGCTACGTTTGCACACGTGCATATTTTTGTCACTCTCACACGTCTCTGTGTGCTCGTGCTCATATATTTCTGACATCACCTGCTCTGCCTGGGACCATGTGTCCTGACCAGCCACATACTTCCCTGGGTCATACACCTCTTGTAATTTTCCACAGGCACATAGAAATAATCCTGCTGGGTCATGCTGCAAAGCCAGTTTAGCTGAGGGCTGAGTCATTTCGGACCTGGTGCACTCATCTTTGCTGGGGTTGATTCGTGCCGATTTCATTATACTTTCAAAAAAGTACAAACTCTGGTCAACTTACAAATTGCGAAGGAAAAGATATCGGAGACGTCAGATAATAATTTATTTATTTGACAATGTAAACGTACTGTAGTTGACATCAAACATCACTTTGTATTGTTGCCTTTGTGCAGACTCAGCCGCTGTAAATGAAAACGACCATTGAGGGTTTAAATACACTACACGGTTCACAGACATGATGTCACCTTCTCCAACATTGAGCCTTTTCTCTCTCCCTGTTTATTTATGAAATTGGAGTGCCATGTGAGTCTCAGCACATGTTTCCTAGTTATGTTTTCACATGGCAGGTCAGGGGACAGATTTCTGGTACACACGTGCTCCCTGACCCCCTTCTTGTTCTCTCCTCTAAAGTCTCCCTGCCGTCTTAGCTTTACATGATTTTGTATTTCGTTTCATTCCTGATCAGTTTAAAAGCTACGTTTAGCTGAAGCCGTTTCGCGTTCTTTGTGTTTGTGTCCAGATAGAAAAGCCTTCGCCAGACAACAACGGGGACCCAGCCTGGCTGGGCGAGGATCAGTCAGAATCTCAGCTAACGGCTGGTCCAGACGATGCTGAGAGAAATGATGGAGACCGGCCAGCGTGGGACTCGAAGATCCAGTACGTGTTGGCCCAGGTGGGGTTCAGTGTGGGCCTGGGGAATGTATGGAGGTTCCCATACCTTTGTCATCAAAATGGTGGAGGTGAGTGTATTTAAGGAAAGAACTGAATATAACAACTCATTTGGTGGATAAAACAGCATCGGGAAAAAAAAAACGAGACCAGCTGTTAAAGAAACACATGGTGACTTTTCCTCTCCCTTTATTTTTTTATTTTTTTCAATCCCTTTCCCAGGGTCCTTCATGGTGTTGTATGTGTTTCTCCTGGTGATTGTGGGAGTTCCTCTGTTCTTCATGGAGCTGGCAGCTGGTCAGAGCATTCGACAGGGCAGCATCGGTGTATGGAAGCACATCTCCCCAAAACTGGCAGGGATTGGCTACTCCAGCTGCATGGTGAGGATCGTTATTTATTTCATTATTTATCATTCATGTATTTCCTCCCTGACCGTACCCCGTCTAGTTATGGATTATTTGTTAGTTCAACAAATAAAGATGGAGAAGCAATAAGGCTGATGTTTATATATGTCTGTAGGAGAGACGTACATAAAAACATATTACTGTAAAGCTAAACCCTATTTTACTGCATCTTTGCTGTTCACCTTGAAAGAATGTATCATACAAAGGTCGGCGTAAAGTGTATCCACTTGTATGTCTTAAGGGCTTGCTATGTAAATATTGAAAATACATGTGGTAACTGATTCATAAGTCCTTCCCTCTCCTCTAGGTCTGTTTTTACGTGGCTCTTTACTACAATGTTATCATTGCATGGAGCCTGTTCTACATGGGTAATTCTTTTCAGTATCCTCTGCCATGGGAGCAGTGTCCAGTCGATGTATCCACTAATGACACAGGTACTGTGGTAAGGTAAACAACATCAGAGGTCACATGCATGTGCAGTCGAGGGTCAAAAAGTCTAATTCGAATCTGTGTTTAATCAACAGTGAAGGAATGTGAAAGCAGCTCACCGACGTCGTATTTCTGGTTTCGAAAAGCCCTCAACATCACCAACTCCATCGACGAATCTGGAGAGTTAAACTATATCATGACTGGGTGTTTATTGGCTGCTTGGACAGTTGTCTCTTTGGCTATGATCAAGGGCATCAAGTCGTCTGCAAGGGTAACTTAACATTCCTTCCTGTTTTTGCAAGAGTAGCTCTAAACATCAACACGGACACACACTGAGGCTTATTTCAAAAGAATAAGTAGACACAATACAGTTGTTTGGTATCAGGCAGAGAGTCAGATGAGAATATCAGTTTCACACAGATGTGTCTGGTTAATATGGTAAAGATAAGGCTACAGCCTGCAGTCAGTTAGCCTGACTTACCACAAATAACAGAGAATGGACATAACATGTTCATTTGTGAGAGGCAGATTTTGTTCTGCCTTTCAAATGTTCTGCACAGAAATCACCATCCACATCTTTTTCTCCCCCCAAACCTTAGGTGATGTACTTTTCCACAGTCTTTCCCTATGTGGTGCTCTTTATTTTCCTCATCAGAGGGCTGATGTTGGATGGCGCCTTTGAAGGAATCGTCTATATGTTTTATCCCAAAGTAAGCAGAGCTGTTGTCTGTTGTCGTCCTCTTTCTCTTTTTTCCTCCTAAATGATGTTCTTTATTTTTTTAACTAAAGATACCATTTCTTATAAAAACTTTTACAAGTCAGAGTTAATGAGACAACTTTGTTTCTTTCAGTTTGAAATCTGGGGTAACGTGCAGGTGTGGCGACAGGCAGCCACACAAGTCTTCTTTGCCCTAGGTCTGGGCTATGGCTCCGTTATTGCATATTCCTCCTACAATCCCTTCCACAACAACTGCCACAGGGACGCGCTGATGGTCTCTGGCATCAACTTCATGACATCTGTGCTGGCCTCGCTGGTAGTTTTTGTTGTGCTGGGTTTCCGTGCCAAGAACATCGCACTACGCTGCGTGGCTAAGTACGGATGCACGCGTGTGTGTGTGTTAACCCTCTTGTTTGACACAACCTTTCAGTTTGCAGGACTGTTTCCCCCGTTCATCATCATATTTTACTGACTTACAGAAATCTTAACCTACTGAGCTCCATCATGTCCCATGGAGCTGAGGAGCACTGGTGGCCCGGGTTCAACGTGACCGACCCAGACTCTGTGTCTGTAGATGAGTACAGAGAGTGGTACAGTCACTACAGCACCATGGTGGGCGCTAACGTCACCGACTGCAGCCTGGAGGAGGAGATGAATAAGGTGAGAGACAGTGAACAGACCCTTCTGGCTTTATTTAAATGTATGGCTACAACAAATCAGTGTTGTAGCGGGAAGAAACAGAATAAACAGTAATTAAAAACGTTATATATGTCTTTTGTTATTATATACTGTTGAAAGAGAGACACTGAGGAGTCTGAGGTGAACATAATATAGTATCGTTTGCGGGTGGACTGCTGAGTTTCCCAGGACCTCTCAGGAATCTGTGAAGTGCTGTAAAATATCCATCAGACAAGTGGAAGAAAACACATGTGACACTGTATCTAGTAGTCCCCAGGTGGGATGGAAGCATACTGTGATAGAGGAGGGAAAGGAGAAACTAAGGAAACAGCTGAAGAGGTACAGTACTAAAAGTCCTTGTATCTCAGTGCTTATGGCAAAATCTGGTCTGGGTGTTAGAGGTATGATGATAGAGGTACTTTTCATAACAGTTAGGGGTACAAAAACTCACACAAGATCAGGTCGTGTACTGGCATAGGATAGTGCCCATTCTGTATGTTTTTAACCATCACTCAACACTAAAATGTGCTGTTAAAATGTAACACTGTCATTTTCTTTCCCTGTGTGAGTGCAGGGTGTTGAAGGCACAGGCCTGGCATTCATAGCGTTCACTGAGGTGATGGCCCTTTTCCCAGCCAGCCCCTTCTGGTCCACACTGTTTTTCCTGATGCTGCTCAACCTGGGTCTCAGCACCATGTTTGGGACCATGCAGGGAATCCTCACACCGCTCATGGACAACTTTAGCCTTTTGGGACGCCAGCGGACTATACTCACTGGTAATACTGTACATGCAAATTAACATGCATTGAAATATTGCAATAGTTTGTTCATTAAAAAAACATCAGAAACCTATGATGGTAATTAATTCTGAAATACAAACTGTTAAATGTAAATGTAATGTCACATAATGATGCAAAATAGTTTACTTGGGCAGAACTTTGATGTCTGAATACATACTAAATAGTATTTTTTCTTTATTCATAATTCAAATGCCACACATATTCAGTACACACACTAGAATCATAATATAAAATAACTGCTGAAAAGTAACAGCTGCTGTTCACAGACAGTAAACACCAGCTGTTAGCTTTAAAAAGTTATTAGTGTATACGTTTCTGAAATATATTATTATTAAGTACATATATATAAATATATGTATATATATATATATATACACACACACACGCACACATGTATATCAGATGAATGAAATAAGGTTAGTTTACTACCTTTTATAATTTTGTCTCTTGTGTTTTTCAGTGTCCAGCTGTGCGTTGGGGTTCTTGATAGGGCTGCTGTTTACGCAGCGATCAGGCAACTATTTTGTGACTATGTTTGATGACTACTCGGCAACGCTGCCATTAGTCATTGTAGTAGTTTTCGAAACCATCAGTGTGGCGTGGGTTTATGGAACTGATCGGTAAGAATATCAATATTTCTGACTTATTAAACCATTACATCATTTTATCTGCGATGTTCAGTTCTCTTCATTGCTTGTTTTGAAAAGGTGTTTTTAGTATTTAACTTTCCCCCCTGCAGCTTCCTTGATGATATTGAAGTCATGCTCAAATGGCGCCCCCCAGTGGTGTACAAATATCTTTGGAAATATGTTTGTTTATTAGCCATGCTTGGTCTTCTGGCTGCCAGTTTGTTGCGCATGATCTTCAAAGGTCCCACATATACTGCCTGGAATCAAGACACTGTAAGATATTAGACATCAACTCTTTGCACTATCATAGAATAATTTAATCCTAATTTAATTTAATACTAAAACTGACACATGCACAGTATATGTGAGACTTTTCTTGTAAGACTTTTTTACTTTCCTTTCCCACACTTAATGTGAATAATATTAAAAACTTCTCTGGTATAAATTCCATTGAGAAAATATTATTTTAGAGGCAAATGTTAATCTTAAAATGTTTTTTCGGTCTTTTTATTGGCATTGTAAAGTAAATGGCACTGACAGGCTCTGTCTCTGCGTCTCCTCAGGCTTCTGAGATGACTCTTGAGTATCCTGGCTGGGCCCTGGCTATGATCATCCTGCTCATAGTCTTTGCTAGTTTGCCTGTGCCTTTGGGCTACATCCTTTCAGTGCTGAAAACCCGCAGGGTTCAGAACACTCACTCTGAAGAGGGAGCCAGAGAGGAGATGCACCGCGAAATGTACGCTAAGTGTAACTCCACCGAGCAGCTGGAGTCCAACTCCCACTGCCGAGCCCCCTCTGAAGAGGACGAGGCTCAGCCCAGGACTCTCTTCCTGCCAGTGAGCGGCGAACACTACCGCCTCCTGCCCCAGCAGGAGGAGGAGGAGGAGGAGCAAGATACAGGAGTGTGAGACAGTGGTTGTTTGTGAAAGAATAAAATGTTGATCCTCAGAGAGCATACATTAGCAGGACCCTACAAGAGATGGCAAAGTGAGGGGAGGGCATTGATAAACCAAGTCAGACTTCATCAGCGGTAGAGTCTTTGGGTTGTGCCCCATTGCCACATTCAGGAAAGCTCTACATTGCTGATAAGCCAAAGTTATTTTCATTAGCTGTATAAGTGAAGGTGTGTAATGAGTCAAATCTAAAGCTTAATGACTGCGTAGATATGAAACTACGACCTCATGTCCTCCATGTACATCCACCTGTTCATTGTCTGAATCACTCATGCTGACTGGTGACAGTTACCAGCTACCATTGTGTCAACGCCAGCCGAGTTTTTCTGTATTTTTTTTTTAATCTAGGGAGGTTAAGTAGCAGTTAAATAGCTGATGATGTTCATGATGAAAATGGGAACGCATGAACACATTATACATGGAGAAACTGTGATGTGTGTGTGTGTGTGTGTGTGTTGGAGCATTTCTGTTGTGAATCAGTGTGTGTGTGCAATGAGTGAATATTCATTTTAATATTAAGTTTATTTTACTTTATATTAATATCAGCTTACCTCATAAGAGCCCATCGCTGTTTTTACACGTGTCCATTAGTGTTGGGTGTAACAATAACGTGTTTTACTGTGTCAGGATTTAAATAAACCTCTAGATGGCACTAACCTGTTTGTGCCTTTAATGATTTTCACAATTTTTACCCTTCGACCTGAAGTCTTTTACAGTTTAGGATTTTTAAGGTTTTTGATTTTAGGTTAAATTAATTATTCTTTGTGTTTTTCTTTATAAATCTAGACAATTTTCAAATTCTTCATTTTGCAAACAATTAAAAAAAAACTGACATCTTTCACAGTGAATTTTGAACAGCTTGTGGAGAGAGAGAGAGGAGGAGGAGAGAGAAAGAGAGGCGTGCGCGCGCGCGCTGGCCCGGGACAGGAGGGCGCGCGGAACATCAGCACACCGGCCGGGTCAAGGAGCTGTAAGGATGGAGATCCGACCAGACAGGTTTAAGGCGGTCGCGGGCAAAACTCTGGGGAAAATTCACAGGTAAACACTTAACTGAAATATTCTTGACTCTACGTTTGACTTTTTCCCCCCGTTTTCAAGCGTTGGTTGATGACAGTTCTGCTCTGTGCTCTATCCTCTCTGCTCCAAGCCAAACTCTCCGGTACCGGCAAAGTTTCCGTAATGAGGAAAAGAGCAGTGTTGTGTTAAACGTGTAAAATCATGCTGGGCGATGTCCAGCTGTGCGCAGGGATGGATTGACAAAGTGGGATTGAATAACGAAGGGAAATATAGATGTCTTGTATTTCATGAAAAGTTTGTTTTCATTTATTCGAAATGATTTGTGGTTTATAATGATGGAAGTAGAGAAAACTCTTGAGTGTGGTAGTTGGGACTTTCTGTGTTGTGGTTTGACGCGTTTAGCACTTTATCAAGACGACAAGACAAATGATGCCGTTGTCTCTTTATCCCGTTTGTGTGTTTGTCTGATTTGGCCCAGCTCGGACTGGATTGAGTATTGCTGTTTCAGACTGGGAGAAAGTGATTACATAATATATCCATGCGTTATTGGCACGACCTGAGAGCGCTGACCAGATGGTGCCAAGTCCTAAATTCATCCGTCTACATCCATCCATCCATCCATCCATCCATCATCCATCCATCCTCTTCCAAACCAATATGTAACGCCTCCACCCATGTCAGTTAAAACATTTATGGCATAATTTAAACAGCAGTCAAGACAAAAAAGTTAATTTATTGATCAATGCACAAGTTAAAGTGACTTGTTTTTGTACAGTGGCGTTCTAGCAGTGCAGTGGCTTCTGGGAGAAAAGCATCTAGATGTGAGGTCGTGCTTTTGTGTTATCTGGTTGAAAATGAGTCTTTTTAGTTTAGTGAAGATGCTATGTTGTAGTAATTCTCACAGACTTGTTTTAATCATTTTGCAGATTTTTTTTAAATTGTGGAATCTATGCATGTATTTCTTAAAATTAATAACATGAGGAAATTGCATTAAATTAAAAAAAATCATACAAAAGTTCCAACAGAAATCTGTATTCAGGTGATATTTCATTTAAAACGAGATTAAAGACACTGCTAGAACCTCATGCAATAACTATTGCTTTAAGCTTCTACTCTCTCAGGATTTGAGGTAGCAACCAAACGTATAAATCCCGTCCTGAAATAGCCTGTTTTTCAGTCCAGCTGTCGAGCCACGCAAATCCCTGAACTCTCTCCTCCCACTCGCTGCATCCCAGTCCATGTCACTTCCTCCAGCCGCTCCCTCTTCCATCCAATCATCCATCCATCCATCCATCCATCCATCCAGATACCACCACAGACACATTCCCCCCATCATGGTATCCCAGATTAACACCCATGCAAATCTCAGGCTTTTTCCTCTGTCACTAGTGTGAGGCCATGTACATGTAAGGATGCAATGAAAGATAAATCATATCAGATTTAAGTCACATTGGTTGTAGAGGGCATTTCCTCAACTTCACCAGTGAACCTAACCAGGTTTGATGTAGCCACAATGTAGCGTACATGCAATGGATTCAAAAGCAAATGTGAAAAATGTATGTCTTAGGTATGGTTTTACATCCGTGTGTGTGTCTATATAAATACGTTGTTGTGTAGTAAGTGTGTCCCTGGATTGTGGAAATACTGTATATGAGTGTGTCTGTGTGCAATCTCACCATCTCGCCGACAAAACCACAGTCCCTTGTGATGAAAGCAGCCAGGGCGTCCATCTATTATTTAAAGATTTTCTCCATCAGAATGCATCTCCTGTTTCTATATTAAACTCCACTAGGTAAGCATAAACTTCAACACTGTCGGCCACAGACACTCCACATCGCTACAGCGGCTGCTCATTTGAAACATATTCAAATAAATCTCTGAATATATTCTATTACAAGGCTTGTTGTGCTGGGGAACGACTTCACAGGACTGTACATTCATACAGTGGTATAGTATTGTCTTTAGTTGCAATAGACAGTGGTGGACAACGGTCTTCACAGATGATGAACCTATCAGAAATGGGCAGTTTGTACTGTCAGCTGTTATCACTCACCATGAACCCGGCTATTGGCATCAGTCTTGTTTGTATCCATGGTGTCAGTACAGCTCCAGCATTTATTGTTCATACTGTGTCTGTGTGTTGCTTGGTTTGACACACCAGAAGTGATGAAGCGTTAATATGCAATGTGATGCAGTGTGTTGTGACCCAACTCAGTGGATCTTCTTCTGTGTGGAAAAGGTAACAAGAACTGTGTGTTGGTGTGTGTTAGTGTGTGTGTGTGTGTTAGTGTGTGTGTGCATACGCAGCCCTCACACATTGATTGGGTTTTTCTATGAGAGTATTCGGAAAATAAGTGTGTGTATGTGTGTGTGTGTGTGTGTGTGTGTGTGTGTGTGT
>JAFBJQ010002156.1:67447-140895 GCA_016785345.1 Trinectes maculatus
GTGTGTGTGTGTGTGTGTGTGTGTGTGTGTGTGTGTGTGTGTGTGTGTGTTCGAATCCTGCGTATCTGCATGTCCACGGGAGACAGAGGGAAAAAAAGTGGTGTGACAGAATGGGGAGGAGGGTGTCTCCCTGGGTGACGCAGTCCCACCGAGACACAATCTGTTCACTTCAGGGACAGTGAGAGGAGGAAGAGGGGGACACCACCATCAAAAATACAAAATGACTGTGGCTGAAAAATACAGTTTGATTACATTACAATAGTGGATCAATCAGCACAAAGATGTGGACAAGTGATGACCAGGGCATCTGATGTTATATAATATTTTAACTGTCAATCTCCTCAATGTCTCTCTCTGTCTCTATCATCCTCTGATGGAAGGATTAGGCAGAATGCTTTGGTGAATTGGTGAATTTAATATACACTAAAAAAAACTTTGTCATTGACAAGATAATGGGGGTCAAAGTGTCATAATTAGTATTTTTGTCATAGGTAATGGACTGTAAAATAAATAGTTTTAGCAAAAATAATACGATTTTCCTTAAAATTTAACAGCAAATGTGGAAAGTATAACTATGATTTCAATCATGTGGTCAAATTGATCATTGATCAAATTGCTTCTATCTTCTATCATCACCTCCTTATGAAAAAAACATAGTCCAAACTAGATGATTACATTATATTTTAATGCTTATAGTATCTCTTGTTGATTTAAGGTGACTATGATCATAATTCTTAATGTCATAATAATAATAATAATTGCTGACTGTCATTATTCAGGATAAGAAAAATAGGTACTGATTACTAAATTTAGGATAATGTCATCAGAAAATGCTGTTTATGTTGCGGGCTCATATCAGAGTATTGGCCATGTAGACATAGTCACTTTAACTGACTTTGATTTTCCAGTTTATTTTACATTTCTGATCATGTTATTTAGGTGCTATCTTGAAGATTGAAGATTGAACTTTGAGGCTGATAGGTTTCCACGGAGCTTGAGTTACTGTTGTACAGTAATTATGATATTTCAGAGCCTGAGGTCACAGGTCGTCTGCCCGCTCCTGCTCTCTGGCTCATTAATCGCTGCCAGCTGAGAACCGTCAGCTCCACGCTACATTGCTAATGAGAGAGGCTACATCACCTGAGTGGAGGCTCACAGGATCGTGAGACATATGCAGATTTATGTCACAATAACTGTGTTTGCTTTTAGCGTGAAAGCACCAATAAGCTCATTCACTTCCACTTTAAAACACTACTTTAGGAGTAGGAGACCCTTTGCTAGTGTGCTATTTTGGGGCACCTGCACACACACACACATTAGGTCTAGATCTTTAATTAAGAGTAATTTTTGCTGTGGGCTGGCCTCGTTAGCTGGTAGCATGTGTGTAGGTGTCAGGCTGCAATCTGTCGGGGGTTTAATGAGGATGCTCCTGCAACCTTCACTACTTCTACAAACTATTGCAATATTTCAATGCGCTCCCCCCGTGGAGCTGAGTCAGCTTGTTTGTTTGGTACCGGGAGGACAGCATCGTGAGTTGGCCATCTGATGCAATAGAAAGTATATACACACATTCCTTTGTGTCGTGCCAACTTAATACAGGATTTTGTTTGTGTTTGATGAGCTGTGGCGTGCATGCTGAAGGTTCATGGCCAGAGGCCAGGGCAGCTTCTTTCACATACCATGTTGATGTCTACATGAGCTGTTACACCGGGTAATTCAGCAAATTGGGAATTTAAAAAAACGTAAATTAAACTTGAAGTGTTTATAGACATTGATTTAATAATTGAGTGTAAGTGAAAACAGTCTGATTTACAATAATGAGCCAAAGGCCAGTGTGAACTCAACAGCGTGACGTGAAGGAGATAAGCACACTGGACCCTCCATATTCATTTCCGGAAGTAAATCATTTTTGTAATCCTAATCTGAATGTTGTAACAGATTAAAAGAGAGAGAGAGGGATTGTGTGCGTTTCAACAGGACAGGAGAGAGAGGGAGGATGCAGCCGCTCTAATCTCTTTCAAATTCCATAACATTGCTTTATGCAGTATTTCTTTTCTGTTTTACTTCACATCTTACTTTAAATATAAACTACAGTATCTGATGATGGAGTCAGATAATATTTTTTTAGATGGTTATACAGGCATATACTGCTTTTTGATGACATATATTGACTGTCTGCATGGATGTATGAAGAGATTATGCAGAATCTGCTGTATGAGAATGGGGGAGGGAGTCCATAAGAATAACGACTGCATGGATGAAACAGTGCACATGCAGAGAGGACCACAGAGAAGCCAAGGGATTGAGGATGGCGACAGATCATGGTGTAAAAGCAAGAGTAAATTATTTATCTCGTCCAAAAACACATCAATAATTAACCATAGTCAGTGTCTTTCTTTCTTGTAGGTGAATAAGTTGTCTTGGCATTTTGCTGCTCTGGGAGCCTGAACGGGATGAATTGTTTGCTCAACAAAATAGAATGATCACTCAGAGCAGATAGCAGAATGCATTGAAGCTCATGTTAGAAACCCTTTTTTTCTAAAATGCAATGATCCTTATCACATGGAGTAAAACCATGTGATTCTGTGCATAATTCTTCAGCTCACTGACTAACTGGAACAGCCCATTAGAAGGTGAATGGCTGACACACCAGTGCACTTCAATGTGAATTTTACATATTGTTACACTCATGTTCAGATAGATAGATTTGTTATATAATTTTTTATGTAATTACATGTCTTTAATACTTTTGTATATTGTATATGTATATTTTTGTTTTGAGCTCCATAATTCTCTGAACTGCAGACATGAACTCTCTGTCTCCACCCGCAGGCTGATTGAGAAGCAGCAGCCCAATGGGGAAACCATTGAGTTATCAGCCGAGGGGCGTCCTGAGCTGGTGGAGGAGAAAGAGCTGCCGGTGGTGGACTGTACCTGCTTTGGTTTGCCCAGGCGCTACATCATCGCCATCCTGTCTGGCCTGGGATTCTGCATCTCTTTCGGCATCCGGTGCAACCTGGGTGTGGCCATTGTAAGCATGGTTAATGACCACACTGTCTACAAAGGCAACAAAGAAGTACTTGTGGTGAGTTGGAAATCAAAGTTTGTACCTTTTGACAAAAAGTATTAAAAAAGGAAATAAGATGACCACATCATCCACAGATGAGTCTCACATGAAGCGTGAACATCGCTCTGATGAATGTTCTCGTCTCTGTTTTCAAATGTAATTGTTGAAATCACAGAACTTTACGAACCTCTTTCCCCAGGCTGCACAGTTCACCTGGGACCCCGAGACAGTGGGGATGATCCATGGCTCCTTCTTTTGGGGCTACATTGTCACACAGATCCCGGGTGGATTTATATGTCAGAAATTTGCAGCCAACAGGTGAATAGCTTCTCCAAACTGGGACATGCTGGTGAAGATTTGATCATAACATTTCTGATCTGAGGTAACTTATTGGTGTTTTGATTGTTGTAGAGTGTTCGGCTTTGCCATAGTGGCCACCTCCACCCTCAACATGCTGATTCCAGCTGCTGCTCGCTGCCATTACAGCTGTGTCATACTGGTCAGGATATGCCAGGGCCTTGTCGAGGTACAGTGTGTGTCTGTGTGTACATATGTAGGAGGGACTGTGTGGTGTTTCTTTACAGACTGACTGTATTTTGTCCTTCAGGGTGTATCATATCCAGCCTGTCACGGCATCTGGGCCAAATGGGCGCCACCTCTGGAGCGAAGTCGATTAGCCACTACAGCCTTTTGTGGTAAAGTTCCAACAGCCTAGCGACATGTTTCCCCAGAATTCAATATCTGAAAATATGTGATATCTGAAAAAATAACTTTGGGATCTCCACTAGAATGAAGTTGTATCAGTTTATAAATGAGATTGCGAGTGTCCTGCCACCAGATGCTGCATATTTTATGAGACAGTACAAGACATTTTCATACTAACCACCATGAATGCAAAAAACTGTATGGCTAGAAATGAAAAATAAATCATCTGTTGCTTTCCTTCATGTCTGATGCCTGTTTAGGATCCTATGCAGGGGCTGTGGTGGCCATGCCTCTAGCTGGGATACTGGTGCAATACACTGGGTGGCCTTCAGTATTCTATGTGTATGGTTAGTATCCTGATACTCAAATATGACTTACTGTACAACTGTGACTGTTTAGCCAAATAACCTAGTAATACAAACACTGTGGTGTTCCAATGCAAATGTGTCTGAATTACTATCTAGATTTTTTCTGGTGCTGACGATCACGGGTAATTGGTGGAGTTTTTATGTGAAGATCAGATATAAAATTAAATCTATATTTTTTTTTAAAATTTCATGTTACCTCTGTGTCTCTCTGTGCACCCTCACATGCTCTTTCCTCTTCCTCTCTCAGGCAGCGTTGGGATATTCTGGTATTTGTTCTGGATTCTGGTGTCGTACGAGAGTCCCGCAGTGCATCCCACCATCTCACCGGAGGAGAGGAAGTACATCGAAGACGCAATTGGAGAGTCTGCGACATTTCTCAATCCTCTCCATGTATGGTCATGCTGAGCATACAAACACAGTGCATGTTGCATCCTGCACACACACATTCGGATGACTCTGTAGTTCTTGATCAGTCAGTGGATTGAAGTAATCTCTTATTCCTTTTGGTGTCAGAAATTTAAAACCCCATGGAGACACTTCTTCACTTCCATGCCAGTCTATGCCATCATCGTGGCCAACTTCTGCAGGAGCTGGACCTTCTACCTGCTGCTCATCAGCCAGCCGGCCTACTTTGAGGAAGTCTTCGGCTTTGAGATCAGTAAGGTGAGGCCATATCATATTTGCCATATTTGAACTGAAGGAGGAGCGGTTCAATCTCCTTCAAGGCCACTCCTCAGATAGTTTCAGTTCCTTTAGTAATGAAAACACTATCATTATGGATCTGACTCCATCTCTCTCTTTCTCTCTCTCTTTCAGGTGGGCTTGGTGTCAGCTTTGCCCCATCTGGTGATGACTATCATCGTGCCTGTTGGGGGCCAGTTGGCAGACTACCTGAGAAGCCACAACCTGATGTCCACCACCAACGTCAGGAAGATGATGAACTGTGGAGGTGAGAGTAGTGTGGGTAAAAAAAAGAAAACCTGGTGACAGTGAGACCTGAAAGCAAGAATGTGTTTTTCTTTATGTCACAGTTAAAACTCAGTAGACTTTAGAAAAGTATAGCAAGGCTGTAACCATTAATGGACTGCAAAATTTCCTTCAATCCCAGTTTTAGTAATAATACAAATAAGCAGACTTGTCATGAGGACATGAATGAATCCAGTACTGGCTTTCCAGTAGCATCTCCCATTTCACCTGCAGAAGTTTTCAGTACTGGAATTGTATTAGTTTTGCACAACATTATGAGGGACTCTTCCTAATTAATCTGTGTAAACAAATATGTTTTTCTATCATGACACACACTGAAGCCCATATACAACAGAACTACAATGCAATACCATATGAAGATTCATTGATACTGGTGTATAAAAATAAAGTATAAGTCTATATAAGTGTAAATGAATTCCTTATGTGTGTTAATTTCTGAAGTGTGTGTGTGTGTGTGGTTGTGTTCCAGGTTTTGGAATGGAGGCTACCCTCCTACTGGTGGTGGGTTACTCTCACACAAAAGCTGTTTCCATTTCCTTCTTGGTCCTTGCTGTGGGTTTCAGTGGATTTGCAATCTCAGGTAAGAGATTTTATAAACAAATAAGATGCAAGAACAGTTTCATCACATCTGCAGTTATGTTCCCTTTCAGCACTGTGAAAGTCAAAGAGTTCAATCCGAGTCATCAATTCAAAACAGTTCAACAGAACTAACCTTTTTCACACCCTAACCACACATTTCTGTTTTAGTAGCTCTGTGCTCAATGTGTGTGTGTGTGTGTGTGTTTTTTTCCTCTTAGGGTTTAATGTCAATCACTTAGATATTGCCCCTCGATATGCCAGCATACTGATGGGCATCTCAAACGGGGTGGGAACTTTATCTGGAATGGTGTGTCCTCTTATAGTAGGAGCCATGACCAAACACAAGGTACCAACGTTCACTTTTATCACTATATTCGTATGAACCTTGTGATATTTACGTACATATTCACTGGCCAGTGACACGAGGCGAGGTCATTCTAGTATTGTTTTTCTTACATTGTTCCAGACACGGGAGGAGTGGCAGTATGTCTTCCTCATAGCAGCCCTTGTTCATTATGGAGGAGTGATCTTCTATGGTGTGTATTGGCAAATGAAAGCAGTTTTGTGAGTATAAAGTGTAGAGTATAAATATATATATAGTGATGACATTTTCTTTCATCAGGAATCTTTGCATCAGGAGAAAAGCAGCCATGGGCAGACATAGAGGACACAAGTGATGAGAAGTGTGGTATCATTAATGAGGATGAACTGGCCAATGAGACAGAGGATCTCTACCGTGGAGGCGGGCAGTACGGGGCCATGGGCCAGCCAGCGGTGGGTTACAATGGCGGAGGGACCGGGGGAGGAGGGGCCGGAACGGGATGGGTGGCGGACTGGGATAAATCAGAGGAGTACGTTCAACCACCTGGATACAACTCTTACATGTATGGTGGAGAAAAGGAGAAGGAACTGACATAGACCTGACACAACATCCAAAAAAGATAAAGAAAAGAGGAGAGGAATTCTAACAGGGTCTCTGCAATAATGAATGGACCTCCAGCGTGCTTTTGTTAATTATTTGCAATGGCACAGTCTAAAAGTATGCATCTAATCATTCAGTTCTGCGAGTGTGTGTGCAAGTGAGTGCACATGTGTGTAAGCATTGCATGAAGGTTTTAGTTGTTAACATCCACAAACACATACAGTATTTGTTTGCAAAAAAAAATCTCCCAGACTTCCTTCCTGCTCCTGGGCTCATTGTGATTGGTCAAGAATTCTGTTTTTCCACAGTATCACACTGGAGACTCTGTGCAGGTGTGCATGTGTGTGCGTGTGTGCGTAAGTCTCTCAAGCCACTGCAATTGTGTTGTATTTAAATTTTACTGTGCGAGTCATTACCTTGCTGGGTAAGCACCTTTGGGGCCTTGATTTTAAACTGTCAAACTTTTTAGCTTACATCATTGACAATCGCAGAAAAAAAAATCCATATCAAATCTATGTTACTCTCAAGGCTCTTAGATGTTATAGAACTAGAATATTAATCATGTGATTAAAATTTTCATTAAAACTTTCAAGATTTTCATTCAGAGAAGGTGCTTAGATGTTGCGCCAGTCCGTGTATGTGTTTGTAAAGCCGTAATGCTTTTGTTACAATAGGGTGCAATTAACGCGTATGCATTAGCTTGAGCTTGTGCGAAAGGCTGCATGTGGCGTCTAGCTGAGTGTCACCTGGGTCTGACCTAACTGGGTCATGTCCAGCCAGACCCACAGGTCACAAAGCGCATATCTCGAGTAAATCATCTGACGTTTTCCATTTGATGTTTGATCCCTTTGGAGAAGTGGCCCAGGCTGACAAGTCGAGTGTGATACTTACACTGCTTAACCAGTGTGGAATAATATGGTTATAATATGTCGAGGCATCACAGCACATGCTCCCTGTTTCTGCCTTTTCTGTGTCTCTGGCTGCGTCTTCCCTTTGTTTTGCTCTCTGGGATGTTCACTGTTTTTCTTCTTCTTTAATCTCTGTTAGTGCTGCCTACATGCCTAAACGTCATGAGTGAGTTTGTGGGTTGGACTTTTTTAAACTGTGTGTGTGTGAGAGAGAGAGAGAGAGAGAGTGAGAGTATGTGGCGGGTGCAGGTGCTGAAACATTGTGTGCAGTGAGCATGTTTTAATGAGCACAGCAGTGCAGTACCCTGTTGTCTCCCACTTCCTCACTGGCATGAAACACATATAGGTGGATTTCATGCCAGTGCACCATATGCAGTGTGCAAAGGAAGTGGTGGCACAATATTTAATATGGCTGCAGGAGCTATGCAAATTAATGGCGTGAATGGTAAAGGAGTGGGTTTAGCAAAAGTGTATGCAATGTCAGAGTGACAGTTGTGACGAATCACATCAGCTCATTGAATACCCTTTAAAAGACGGCCTCTCCATCTCTCACCATCACCATCTCTCCATCAAATCACTGGCTGTCAACTGTCCTTTGGAGCTTTTTCTTATTATCATACATTATCATAACTGCCGGTATCTTAAAAAAAACATTTTATTCAAATTTTGGTTTATTATTAAAATGTATTGGTATCAGTCAGTATATCATTTTTAAAAAGGAGACGCAAATTTGCATTTAGTTTTGAGTGAAATGTCTCAAAGACATGAATGGTTGTTTCTGTGAACAGTTTCATTTTTGTGTGTGTTGTGTCAATATATATCTGATCAAGTTTCTTTAATGGCTGTTCCAGTGTTCTCCTCCTCCTCTTTACTGAAGCGCGTGTTTACCTGGTGGGGAATCAGTGTAAAAACATAAGAATGAAATGAAACAAATTTAATGCAAAACTGTGGAAAATATTATATGTACAAAGATGTTTATGTGAGATATCCTTGTGTAAAATAAAAAATTAAATCATTTGGCATAATGTCACTACTAGCACAATCACATCATCAGAATTTATCTCCAAATCAGCAAGATGACGCATTAATTTAGTGTTGATTTATTTTTTTGCATCACAAGCGCAATGTTAGCTCGCTGTCACGCTCTCTTCCTCTCTCAGAACAGATGGATGCAGGATTATCTCTGTGATTTAGGCAAAGATTAGATGGGAGAGCAGATGCACTCAGTGGGAGAGTGAGCGAGAAACATGGACGTCAAACAAGGGAAGTGAGGATGATGAACCAGAGGGTGGAGCATAATGCCAACTTTGTGTGTATGTGTTTGAGCGTGTGTGTGTGTGTGTGTTTGCAGCAGTCCTCTCTTTTTCAAAAGGTTGTTTGATGGTTGATGTCAGGTTTATACATTAGACATATACATAGCTGTGATGTTTAAGGTTGGGGTAGGGAATCTATTAATGTCAGTGACTATCGTCACTAAGACATAAAAATCTTTTTTTTTCAATCAACAAAGATGAAAATGTTAATTAATATCAATGTCATATGAAGAAAGTGCATTTTAAGCTTGTTAATTTTGATGATTTGCACAGTCACACTAGTGTAAGTGTTGCAGTTCCACAATGTGACCACTGGAGGGCATTGCTCATGATTCACTCACAACATATAACCAGATTTCCGGTTGACACTTTCAAAATAAGATCATTGGACTACCCCGGCGTAAACCAGCGCTCTGATTTTAGTCAATGAAAACAAAACATTCACAAATCACTATTTACTTTTTATTGAAATACATTAGATGAGAAAGCTATTCACCAAATTTTGGTTTTCTGGTATTAGTACTAACTATTTGTCTAGCTATCATTGAAAGCGAGTAAAGAGGCGAGTCTGCCACGCCTAGCTGGGGCTAAGCCTGATTATGATTGGACGCTATTGCTAAATATAGGCGGGGTCAATGACTACAACTCAATTGTGATTGGGCGCTCCCCAGGTCAGTTTGCTTGCCGTCGTTTCATTCGTCGTGTGACACGGGGATTAACGTGAAACCTCTCCGTTTCAATGGAGACTCAATAGGTCTTCGAACTAATTCAGGCGTTTAATTCATTCATTATACCAGGTTAGAGCTTTACAAGTTGCGTCGAAAAGTATTTACAGTCATATTGGAGCCTTAACTCCTCCCGGGAAAATAAGTCGCGGACAAGATTCTGAAGTGTTTGTACAAGTGTTGTGAACAAGGAAATCGTCTCAGGCTAACGTTATGTAGCTAGCTAATCTCACTTATTCATCCCTTAACTCTGATACCACTCGTCTTTTCTGACACACCAATTAATCTCACACTAAGGTAAGTGTGTTTAAACAGTTGGTACCACACACACACACACACAAACACAAACACACAGAGACACAGTCAGTCTCATCGATCCAGTAACCGTACGGAAGCGTTAACAGGGGAGACACCTAAGGTCAGCGGATAATAGTGTTAAATGTGGGTCAGTCTCTTCGCCATGTCAGTGCAGTGAGGAAGATGACAACAGCAACCTGTTAGATGTGTTCACGGACACTTTTATGACTCCGTAAACGGCCATTTTAACCTGTTGGCTTTTGTCCTCTTCAGGCATGACCGAGTACAAACTTGTGGTGGTGGGTGCAGGAGGTGTGGGGAAGAGCGCTCTCACCATCCAGCTCATCCAGAACCACTTTGTAGATGAATACGATCCAACCATTGAGGTGAGAGATCAATTATTAGGTACAAATGAACAATGTAGAGGTCAGTACGAGTCTGCATGGTGATTTTAGTGGGATGGTACCATACTTTACTGGTTTAACAATGTTAAGGGACAGGGAAAAGTCATATTTGTCAATTAATATTAACCAGTAGATCTTATATGATTGTTGTCCTAATGTGCCGCAATCAAGCTAATTGAGAATAGGTGGATGAAATACAGTACTGTTATTTTCATTAGCACTTTCATCTTTGCATTTCAGTTGCAAAGCTTGGGACAAGACAAAGCATCTTGTTTTCAATATAACTCTTAAAAACAATCATCAAGTCATATTTTTTTCACGAGTTTTTTATTGTGGCTTATAATGATTCACATGTCAGTGTTTTGATTTACAATCTAGCGCAAATAAATAATATACAATAATAACTGTACACAGCTTCATACAATGCTGGTCTGTTTATGTAAAAAGTAGGTACACGCGATTGCGTCTGTGGCATCTTCTAACACACCACTACAGCCATTTATAATAAGCCACTCTCTTAAAATATAAAACACAGTTAACTGTTAAATTGTGAAGTTTTTACATCATTGCCTGACAGTCATAACCAGTTATTGTTATGATTCCATACTGAATGTGTAAAAAATACTCAGGTTTCAGCAAGTTAATTTCAAAACATTCAGCAGTCAGCAAGTCGATACACGGAGCTGTGCAACTGTCCAAAAAAAAGACAGTAAACATGATTCATTCCACTGCTCTTGCTCAAATGATACTTGATCTGTGTCGCAGGACTCGTACAGAAAACAGGTGGTGATTGACGGGGAGACATGTCTGTTGGACATCCTGGACACTGCAGGTCAGGAGGAGTACAGCGCCATGAGGGACCAGTATATGAGGACAGGAGAGGGCTTCCTCTGTGTGTTTGCTATCAACAACAGCAAGTCATTTGAGGACGTTCACCTCTACAGGTACAAGATGGTTCCAGGTTCACACCGACACAGACTGTCCACAGCTGAAGACAGAAGTTGAAGTAAAGTTGTCAAAGTGAGATTGTTGCAGTATACTGCATGTGCAGGTCCAGACCTGATTAGAATGAAGTACACTTCTAATTATCCGTATCAGCATTCTGAGTGAGGTTACTGTTGTGCAGGACCATTTCAGCACTGGTTCATATTGATATAATTTATATGCTGAGATTTCCATCTTCACTAACTTCTATACTGTCACCCACAGCATAGAAAGTAAAGTCTTTTTAGCTGCTGTTGCGTGTGTTTTAATTAGAGAGCAGATCAACAGAGTTAAGGACAGCGACAGTGTTCCCATGGTGCTGGTCGGGAATAAGAGTGACCTGAGTACCCGCACAGTGGATACGCGACAGGCACAGGACCTGGCACGCAGCTACGGCGTGCCGTTTGTCGAGACCTCTGCCAAAACCAGACAGGTGCGTAGGAAAGATGGTGGCATGTATATTTAGTAAGCTCTGAAGCATGTTTGATTAAATAAGACACCAGTTTGTAAAATGAAACAAAATAAAAATATATATAATTTGTGTTGGTTTCTGTTTTCTGTCTTGCAGGGTGTGGAGGAAGCTTTCTATTCACTGGTACGGGAGATCAGACGATACAAGGAGACCAACCGCACCAACAAAAAAAGCAAGAAGAACACTCAGAGACGTTGCTTAATACTATAGCAGATAAAACATGCAGCACCGGCTTCCCTTGCGGCACTTCTCTGATGCTTCCTCTCAGTGCATGGAGACTTCCAGCAGAGTAGCAGGTGTGGTAAAATCAATTTTTACAAACAGTATGTTGCCATAAGATTTGCCATGTATTCATGAAATGTGCATTTGTTGCAAATTCAGCCTTTTAGATCAAAATTTACAGGTTAGAGTAATAGAGTAATGACTTTTATGGGGTTTTTGTTTCATTTTTGGCAAAGATCAGCATTAGGGGAAAAAATACATGTTGTAGAACTATTTATTTTTGAAGATAGTCCTCATGTCATCTCGCATGGCGGAAACATGCAGGAATCCCCGCTCTCAGCAACGAGCCCAGCGGATCATTTCCGTGGCGCTGTCTCACTCGCCTGGAAATGGTCCTGTTGGTTCGACGGTCAAAATAGCGTTATCTGCAACATATGCTGAAAAACTGTCGCTGTGAAGATTTTATATATACATATATCTCGAGGATATTAGAAAACTTTTTTTTTACTAGGTTTCTTACCACTGCACCACAACAGCATTGTTGAATCGTAAGACAACATTTAGGTATGTCCTATCTAAAAAAACACGTAGTTAAATTTTTAAAAAAAACTTTTTTGAAAACTTTTCTTTCAACTAGTAACGCTGTTACCGTTCAACTTAATGATTGTAATCATTCAACTTCATGACTGTTACCATTAAACTTCCTTATTGAGTTCTCCTGATCGCACGCATTGTGTGGAAAAACTCATTACTGAGTTGAACCCGGATGATTGGGATTTTAGTCCAGGTTCAGATCCGCTGGACTACAGACAGACCAGGCAGTTACGATGACTTTTCTCTATGTTTTGTGTTTCTGTATGTCGTAGAAATGGAAACACCTATTATAGTTTTGTTCAACAAATAATTAGCATAAATCATGATTGTCTACAATTTTCCTTGTCAATGAAAGTCACTCGTTCTTTAAATAAACCTAGTTTTGTATTAAAACAGGATCTAATTCATATTTAAACAACAATTCCTATTCCTAACAATTCCGATTCCTGATTTCCTTTGGTGTAAAACCAGCAGTAACCACTGATTATGTGAACCTCTTACACTGTCTACGAAGCAAGAACAAATACTACATGCAGTTTTGTACCTCAGTTTGTGCCATGGAAAGTTAATGGTGAAAAGATTTTTTTATTCTGTTCCACTCAATCAGGAAGGGAATCTGGAGGAAGAGATGTGCTTGAGGATAGATAATATATTATAGCTGAAGAGGAAGGAAATCAAGTGCGTCTTTTCTGTAACAGAGATTGCTTTTAATTTTATTTTACAAAAAGATACATTTCCCTGAAACCTAATTCATGTAAGAAAATATAGAAAAAGAGATATTTGTGCATTTTTACAAGCACCAAAAGTCAATTGAGGCACAAGATAAGGCGCATGTTCCCCTTTTCTCACCATCCAAAACGAGACACCAACTTGCTTTGGTCATCCAGATCTTTTTGAACCTTCTTCCTCATGTAGAAGATGGGGCAATCCCGGCTGCGAAGGAGAGGAGAGACAGTGTTAGTGGATGTTAAAGGGACTGCCAGTGGAAATTTAGCAATATAGTTAAATATGTGCTTGTGTACTGTAAAAGTACCTGGTGCAGAGTACATCCTCGTGAAGCGAGCCCTGACAACGCTGACACTGAGTCCACAGACGAGAGAAACGTTCCTCCAGTGCATTCAGGTGAAAGATCTGTGATTTACAACATGTGAGCAATTACTCAGTTTTATATGTTATCCCTTTTATTATTCTGTTAACTAATGTATCCAAATCCAAATGATAAAATAAGACATGGAAACATCAAACATTAGCAACCCAACTGAAGTGAGGAAACCAAAACATTAAAATGTCCAGTCATTCAGCATCTCACTTACCTCCTTTTGGTACAGTTCAGACTCTTTCTTCTTACAGAAGTCACACACAGCCGCTGCAGGGACATACACATTACACGTTATGTAAAACCCATACTGCACCAGCAAAAACAAAGGTGGACAGTGGATACAAAGTTATTTTGCACAATTCACAAAACTAAAATCAAGAAATCTAATAGCAAAATACTAAGCACACATACCATCTGTCTTCAGCACAGCTTTGCAGCCGATACAGGTGCTCCTCTTCTGCGCGAATGCCATGAGGCCCCCGACTTTCGAGGTCAACACAGTCTTACAGCGTGTGTGGTCGCCCTCTGACAGACACCACAAAATCAAAAGACATTAAGATCCAGATAAGATAACAGACTACATTTCTGACCTTTCTGTCTTGTTACTCCTGCAAATGCAGATTATTCTATAAATTGTTTAATTTATAATAATAGTTTATCCTTTAAAATGAGAAGAACATTGCCCATAACTGTAGTGAGTTTTCATGACCAAATGTTTTGGATCATTAGATGTTTTGGCTACTTGGGGGTTGACTTGCTTTTAGGTATTAGAAGGTTGTGATTTGGTGTTAAGTTGTGATAGTGTTTGAGTTGAATGTGTGTGTGTATGTTTGGACTCACTTAGCAGGACACTTTCTGCCTTGCTCTCTCCCAGGATGGGCTCAAATATTCTCAGCAGGGGCTTGGACAGCTGCTGTTCTAGGTAGTATTGTGTGTCTATGGGAATGTTGTTCTCCAGCACATATATTGGGTCCTGAAACAACAGAATTTAATATTTGTTTCAAGTTGGTGCACAAATGGTACAAAGGCACATTAAAAAACAGAAAAGGAGGACAGAACAGACCTCTGACTTCATGTATGCTGCTGCTCCCTTTGCAGCTTTGATGATGACATATGGCACTCGGTCTCCCAGGTTGGGGGCGCTGCCAGCATCTCTTTTCCTCATCCTGAAATGCATTGATTATCAAGTCAGTTAACCTATATTAAGCACAAAAATTCCCTTAAATATTTTTTTAATAAAATGTTTCTGGCAAATGATCTAATCAGACCTCTCTGCCAGCTCCACGTGTGCCTGTTTGCCAGCGTATTCCTGGGCAGTGCGAGTTAGTTCCTTGGTGATGACCAACTGGCTGATGTCAATTCGGTTGCACAGCAGGTCTGAGATCACTTCTTTGGCATGAGTCACCGCCCCCTGTGGATCCCTAGTACCACATAATAGCAGTGTTGATTAGTTTTGTGGTACATGAACACCCTTGGTTGAGGTTTAAAAATGAATGATATTGGATGAACTTGAATATACTTGTCAATGAGGATTCTCTGCAGACAGGTTCCGATAAGGTTAGCCACCAGAGGGCAGTTGTCTCTGCGGACAGTCTCAATGCCTTTACAGTCCATCTTGTCGTGGGTGTCTGAACTGGAGGAGAAATACAGGCCAGCATAGCGCTTCTTGTTGATCAGCAGATATGGATAGTACACCTGTGAAGTGAAAAGGTTAAGTTCTTTTAACTAATGGCTTAACTGAATTTATGTAGTTGTGTGTTTATAAAGTTAAAAAGTATAAATAATAGTAAAAAATTAATAAATGTGAGATTAAACTGAACTTGTACCTTTTCAAACTCCAGTTTGATTGGAGGTGTGAAATGGGAAGACACCCATTCTGCTGCCTCCTTTCCGATATCCATTGCCTCCCTTACTGTTGCAACTCCAAGCTTAACCATTACAGAGTCTGTGTCACCATAAATTACCTGAACAACAAATGAGAAAAAAATAGACACACTGTTATTTTACAGAGAAAAAATGTTTATGTAGTAACCACGGAAAAGGATCATTCACTGTAAACAAAATACAACATCCTATTTCTCACCTTGGCATCACCTTGGTAACCATTGGAAATGATGTATTTGGACTCCACCAACTGTTTGGTTTGTTCAATCATCTGCCTTCCAAAACCAGTGACACTCTGTATGAGGAAAGATTTATTTTAAATCTGTGCTGTTGAATTAAACTTTTCTTTGGCCATTGAGAAAAAATGTCTGGCACAATGCGAGTAAAATAGCAGTTCAAGATAGTTTGAGATTGTTCAGGTGCGAGTTGTCTTGTGAGAGTTATTGTCAGTCAGATCCTCACCTGGGAGATCTCTAGACAGGGCAGTTTGCCCACCTGGGCACCAGTGAAGCCATAGACAGAGTTTGCACTGATCTTGAGGGCCAGCTGTCGGCCATCTAGCACTTGCTTCTTAAAAGGGTCAGTTTCCTTCTTTAGCTCTGCTTTGGCCCTGTGGAAAAATGGACATAACAACATGTTACAACTACACTAATTTGCATTCTAAACTAATGGATCGTAAAATAAATTTAAATTGTTTGGGATTTGATTATAGTCTTAGTACAGCCATGTTTTATTTTTCTGTAAAAAATCTGACTGAGTAGAGCAAGAGGAAACAGAACAGTGTACTGAACTGCTGACAATTCACTTCAATACATCTTAGTTTGTTGTGATATATTTGAAAAAAATCAAACCTCTTCCTGGCAGACAACAGATTCTCCAGAATCTCTGGTAGAAGTCCTTTCCTCACTGAGCTCTTCACAAACTGATCACCAGTCGGAGTTTTAATGAAGTCCCCGGGTGACAGGCTAAAGACACACAATCGGTTCAGTTATTAGTTCACATGATGCTTTTGATTATAGTGTTGCAGGAACAGAAGTCTGTGGGCTACCTAACCTCATATTCAGTAATGATAACAAAATGCTCACTTCTGTTTCTCCACTGAGCCCTTCTGCAGCAGTGTAGTGTAGCACAGGTTGTGAGCCATCATGATGGATGGATACAGGGAGGAGAAATCCAGGGTGGCAATGGGAATGCTGTAATACCTGCACAGAGAAGAATGCAGTAACAGAAAAAGAATGTGACAGGCTTGCGCCAACAAAACCACAAAGACCAAAACAAGACCAGAGAGGAGTAAAACAGTAACATAACCAAACATCAGACATATAGTACATACCCTTTCTCAGGCTCAATGACAGTTGCACCAGTGTAGTCTTCTCCTCCCTCCGTCTTCACAACTGGCATGACCAGGTCCTGTTTCATTGCCTGGACACACAGAGAAAGTGACAGTTTTTATCTTACTGTGTACACGCATCCAGTAACTGTCCTATGTGTCTGTGATTGTTACCTGTCGCAGCAGCTGAGAGACAACTTTGATCTGCTGTCCTCGTGACAACAGATATGTGAGAGGCACACCTGTCACTCTGGCCATCTCCATGTAGTTAATCACACACATCAGCTTCTGCAGCAGGCGCAGTGGGAGGTAGGCGTCTTTCAGGCAGTAGACAGCCAGTCGTCTGCGAGTCTGTTCGTTGCCATTCTGAGACAGAGGACAGCAACAAGTCAATGTAAGTTAAGCTTTTTATTTTTAAACTATATTTATGTACTGATTCATGTTTGAAGTCAAATATCAAGAGAACTAGTTTTCTATCTGATCCAAGATGGTTACCTGCAGATCGGTGATGATGGAGTGTTGTACATCCTCCTTCTGTTCTTGTAGGAAGTGAAAACTCACAGCATTTAGTGTATATGAGCGCAGTTTGTAATCCCGGAGGAGCACCTAACAGAACAGACGTAACAGTCATTTTATATCAGTCTTCTATTCTCAGCAATGCACCTCTTGTAACCTGTTATGAAAATACTATTTATTGCAGTTTAATTATATTTTGTAAGAGTAAGTTCTGACCTGCAGCAAATCAAACTGAACCCGGCCCTCCATGTTAATGGTCTTGTTCTCTCTTCGACCCATCTGCTTGCTCTGAAAGTTCAGGTCTCGCAAGACTGACTTGATTCCTCGTACTCGACCCAAGTAGGGAAACAGATTGACCTACACACAAAAGAGCATATTAACTGAACAGGTATTTCTCATACAGCAACACTTTACAAAAGTTAGTTGAGGGGTTATTAACTGACACGTTCAAGTACACGTTGGCTTTCGTGTTGGATAAAAGTAGTAAACATTTTGTAGCTCCTTCTGACCTTTAAAGCAGCTGCTCTGTTAAGAAGGTAGGGAAAGTCGAAGTTTTGAATGTTGTACCCAGTGATGATGTCTGGGTCCACTGTCCTCAAAAACTCTGCCCAGCACTGCTCACACACACAGACAGATACGGAACAACAAAATATTACAAAAGGTAATTAGATAATATGAGGTTGTTTGCAGTCCCTTTAGTGGAGCTTCCATATTCACCTGCAGTAGCTGTTTCTCCTGTGTGAAGCACAATATCTGAGAACCTACAATGCTGGCGCAGGACTGTAGTGTGAACACAGTCCGGATAAAAGGCTCTGTCTCACCCTGGCGCTGGACCATAGATGCTATCTGAATCACAGGATCTTTATCTGGCTCTGGAAAGATTCCTGCAAAAACAAAAGTTGACATTAAGTCTAGTTCTGCATTTGCTTTCCACCAGCTTTGATCAGGTTTTGTTCATGTGTTTAAAAAGTATGCTGTGTAATGGGAATTCCAGAAATTAAAAAAGGGCCCCACCTTTCCTTCCTGCACACTCAATGTCAAAGCTGAGGACCCTGAGTGGTGCAATTCTCTGCCATTCTCCCTCTGCTGGATGACTTATTAAATCTGTCCATCCAACATCCACCTCATACTGACACAAAGATTCCTGTAACAAGGAAGTAAAGTTCATGACTCAAAAATTATGTTGTGGGATTTAACTGCTGTAAATACTACAAAAGACAAACCAGACTGTGTCGCGTGGTTAAAACATAAAGACGTACCTTGCCTGGATACCGAGAATCTGTGTCGCCCATGTTCTTCTCCTCACGAACTTTGTACTTCCCTTTCGGAAGTTCAATCCAGCAGCATCCCACCACATCACTGTCTACCATAAACCTGACAACAGAGAGATATTCAATAAATGGAAAAGTATAGTATCTATATTTACTTTACAACTGTTTTATGAGGGAAAAAAGTGATAACACCTTTAGTTACCAGTGATCATGTGTTATATAGAACACATTATTTTAACAGCAACAGTCTTTGTAAAGTACATTTTTCATAGCACACCTGATTTCAAAATCTATATTGGCCTCGTATGATTGATAATTCTGGATGGGAAATGGTCCAAACTTAAAGCCCTGCTCCAGCAGTCTCTTCGCAGGGGCAATGAGACGAGGCATTGCCATGGTGATCCGCAAGAAGCTGATACTGCGGTTGCCATGATAACCATACATGCCTGTCAGAAAAGAAAAAATGAATAATTCTGAGTGTCTGAAAGGCCTCTTGTATGGTATAATAACCTAAAAAATTTTGGAAGCATTTCTTTACTCACTCTCTTTAATGGTGATGTCCACAGCTAGCACTGTGATGGAGATGTTATCCTTATTAGAGCGCATGTCCTTCAGAACAGCAGAGTTCAGTTCTCTTTTAAATTCACCCAGGTATTCAGATGTGAACCCTTTTCAACAGAAGCAGAGAGAAGAAAACGGTTGGGAGATAATAAGAATAACATGAGTTTTTTTTTAACCTGAATGTAACAAATTAAAAAAGAAATGCATGAGCTACACAAAATGGAAAAACACTGAGCATTCCCATTTGTATTTACATATCATCAAGGGGGATAACTACTCACCACTTGGTGCAGGAACATAAAAGTAAGGTGCAAAACCGTGGACATGGCAACAGACGCTGTTGCCGCTATCAGTCACACCAAACATTCGAATGATTGGTACTTTTCCCTGTAACTGTCCGGGCATGCCAGCCACTGCAGGCCCTGCACAACACAAAAGTAGAAGCCAACTTAGAAATCTAAATATTTTAGAACAAGTGAAACTGTTCTACATAGAATAGTATGATTATTTTCATCCTGATAACAACAGCTGTATTTGTACTTGCTTGGTTTTGGCTTCAAAACTGGTTCTCTTTGATAATTACCTAAATAGTAGTCGAGGTCAATCTGCTGAAACACCAAAGTATCAGATGATGGTTCCAGTGGTGGGGCAGAAGGCCGCGGCCAGCGAGGGTTAAGGTTGGCTGAGAAGAGCTCACCTGATGAATCGAGGTTGGTAAAGGGTACCACAGCAAAAATTACTTATTTACTGATGAGTTAAAACAATTTAACATTCTACATAACTCTTCTTCCCTGCACAACACTCACCTACAGGAATAACATCATGACCTGCCTGTCCCTCCATCTCCTCTGCCTCAATCTCTGCGTCTTCAAACATGGACAATTCCTCTTCGAACTGCGATGGACTGTCCTCCCATTCACTGGCTGTTTTACCACGTTTGGCCTGAGACGCACCACCGATAAAGGGCCCGCCGTTGCGTCTTTTAAAATCCATGCCTCTTGCAAACTGTGTAAGCAGAATATGCGTGAGAAGATATTTGGGTAAAAAAATAAATAAATAGCTTAAGCAGCCTGATGATGGCATATCATTATAAAACAAACTAATGTTCCCAGTAGTACACATTACCACAAGACCAGGCTGTTTATGCTTCATAGTAGATGGAACAAAACAAAGTAGAAGGGGAATACCAAAATAATGAAGGAGAAGCACAGAAGATAAAAATTGCGTATGTAGAGTGAACGAAGACACAGTGGTTTTAGTATTATATATCATGATACACTATACTACGCAAGAGAAGTGTATTAAATCTGGTCATGTAGACAGTATGAAACATATGTCTATCCTGTACATAGAGTTGACCTTAGGGATGTTGCTTTCACGACGTATGAGTTTACACTGTGTATGACAACTAGTCCTTTAGTTAGCTACACTAAAATTGTGTAGTCAAAAGGCTCTCAGTGTGATGTTAAGTTCATTCGCGGCTAATCTTCATAAATTAATCGAATCTGTTAACCTTTATATTTGTTAACGTCTGTTTTCCAGTGGCGAATTCTATGTCGAGTTTATCCAAATTCATATGGCAGATTCTGTGTTTTGTTTATAGCTAAAGCAGCAAGCTAGCAAGTGCTATGTAAACAAACAACAATCTCGCGCCAAGGCTCATTGCGGAAAACAGTAGGGCTGAGCTTCAAGTGAAATACAATAACACAAAAATCAGTGGCTGTTGCGTTTGTAACGATGTTATACATACCTATCCGAGTCCAGTCTTCAACACAGCCCCCCGGTTGACAAACGCTCCCGCCACTCGTCTTTAATTTGTGAACTTTCACCGGCGAAAGCGCGGAAAAATTCCGTTTTGTCACTGGGCTAAATATTAAAGGAAGTGCCAATGACGACAAGACCAAGGCGGGAACTCGTTGTAACAAGGAGGAAGTCGAGCGCGAGTTGTCAAAACCTTGTGCAATATAAAGACCGCGTGTCCCGGCAAAATGACGTCAGATCATGCGCGACAGCAAGGGAGGAAAAAGTCTAAAAACACTGACAGATGATTTATATTTATTTATTACAAATTACATTATTATTGATTCTAATAAAGGAATATCTTAAAATCGTTGCATGTTGCACATCAGCAACACAAAAAATTAAATTGTTGCAGTTTGAGTCTAGTTTGCGTCTTTCCCTTGTGTTACAGAATAGTAAGGTGAATATGATGGAATTTGGTTTTTGGTCACGTAATAGACAGGGGATCTCATGGCATGATGTCAGTGATGATGACCATGTGATCCTTTCGTATAAATCTGTGTTTACCACTGTGAGTCTGCCATACTCATTGCACCATGCTGGGCATGCCTCCCCAGACACACATCCACAGTGAGGTCATAGGTCACGACCTGAAATAAGGAGGGCAATGCTCAGTGTCATTTTAGCATTGCAGGTTTCTCCTGGAACCACAGACCTTGTATACTGCTGCTGTGACTGCTGCTACACTAACTTATTTTCAGCAGGTTTACCGACACACACCCTGACAGTCAAGCCCATGTGATCAGCGATAGGTTGGAATTGGAGGAGTTGTCTTAATGTCACCGGTCATGTTGTATTCTCCAAACTATGCCCTCCACCACATTATAAATAACTTTCCCCGCTGAAGTTTCCAGTGGCTACCCTCATTTGAATGGATGGACCGATGACAGCCAACCACTGCAGCTCCCTGTGGGCTCTGCTCAGCCAACTGTGTCTCTCAGCTGAGAGAGACACCCAGGTCTCCTCACGTTGTGGGCGGAAGCGGACACAAAGGTGGAGAAACCTGCCAATGAGGGCAGCTTATGAATAATGTCCCAGCTGCGACCTCGCACGCAGGTCGTCCAATCGTCTTCCTGCGTCTCGTGCATGGGCGGAGAGCCGTCCCTTTAACATGACAGCAGAGGCATCAAACCAACGTGAGTCGCCGCCCCTCGGTCCGCACGCTCTGCTCTGTCGTCCCGTCTCCACGGAATGACTGCGACAGCTGTCCATGTTTAGTCCATCTCCGTGAAGTTGGGACAAAGCGAAGGGTGAGTCGATGTCTGCGTTTTCCGTCCTCCTCGCTGGTAATCGTCCACTTCCTCGATGGACGCGGACGCGCATCGGGGCTCGGTGTCCTCTGCGCGTCCCCGCAGCTGGGTTTGCAGTAGGTGCCTGTTGTCACGTTCGCTTCGCAACTTATGACAGAGCGCACAGGATGCACGTTAAAGCAGCTCGCATGCGCGGCCTCCAGATCTGCTGTCGAGTTTATTATACCTGCTGCTGTTGTTGGTTGTTTTTATTTGTCTGGACGAGTGTGTGTGTGTGAATGTGAATGGAGGGGAGACGTGTAGGCCCAATTCACAGTGCAAATAATTCAAATGTGCATTAAAGTGGACAAGGGTTTGATGGTGGTTACTGTGACTGTATGTCCATACAAGTGCTAGTAGATCATTATGGAGCATCAGTACAGTGGTGTCTCAGGAAGGTGAAGTTAAGCTCAAGCAGGGAATCAGGAGAAGGGAGGATGTCAACGAATGACCCCAAGTTCAATTTCAGCACTGTGGTATTTACTCTATAAGAATAATGTGTTTGTGTCTGTTTTTAGTGTAGTTTTAGTTTGGTGTGTGGCTCAACCCCACTGCTTGAACATGAACTTCCTTTGAAGGGGTAGTTTTTTCATGTTAACCTTGAATTTCAGTTGGAGCCGTGCATGTGCGAGCAGGACTGTCTGACGTTGCTATTGGTACAAACCCAACCATGGTACAAGTGTGATGTGGAAACCGGAAACCTTCGGAGAACTGCCTCTGAGTGTAGTGTTCCAGTGAAGTGGGGAGACATCATGTGTCATCCTGTTAATCTGAGGTTTGGTCAGTGATCAGCAAAATTGATAAGTCAGGCCAGTGTCATATCGACTGCATTATCAGTAGCAGCTCGGCACAAACACTTGAGAGTTTGACACTGGCTCACAAACAGAGAGTACGTGTCTGGCCAGCGTTGTACAAAGCATCAGATTTGTAGGAGTGTAAGCATGTTTCAAAGTGGAGTCCCGTTTTTCTTGTGGTTTTTTACCCATGTCTCAACTCAAAGACATTACAACGTGTTTGTCCACATATCCGATGCCATAGTGTAAACATCTTGATCACTTTTAACTGATCTGTGCTCTTGTTACGAAGGTTTCGTCCCCACCAAAATAAATGTAATCATAACACCTATAATAAAAATTATAATGAATAAAATATAACTTAAAAACTGTTTTACACTGTGTATATTTTGCTTTTTGCTTTTTGAATATCTTCACAGCCAATGGGGAGATGAGTAGTGCAACTTATGTTGCAATGGAAGTCTTAGTTCATACAGTGGAGAACCGATGTAGTAATGTAAGATGAAAAATCTTGTTCTCAAAGACACAAAGACTTGTGATATGCATGTCTGGACATGTGCATGTTATGTAGCTACTAAATGAGAAGGAAGCCAGAACGAGCCCTTTGACCACCTCATATTGTAAACAGAGCAACACGTGTGTATAGGGTGTACGCAGATGTATGTTGGATCCTGATTAGTCAGTGTATAAGTTCAGTGTTGTATGTTTGACCAGGTTGTCCTATGAGGAACACTGATGCCCCCTGTATGTCATCAGGTCACTGCAGAAATGGAAAATAACTCGTATTCTACCAATCATAACTCAATCACGGCACCATAAATCTTATTTAATCTAATGTTTTGACTCCAGCAGCTGAATACACTTGTGATGTGCTTTCGTTTTCCATATACAATGGAAATTAGACATTATTCAGACAGTTGTGATGAGAACACGTTGGCCTGGTGCTTTGCTCTCACCCACTGCTCAGTTCATCGTAAACCAGCTTTATAAGGATTAGTCTGGAGACTGGGCTGCTCTCCATTATGTTAAACTGCAGGCTGATCATTAATGACATTACTTTCTTTCTTACTCCAGTAACATTGCCTCTGTACAGATAGAGGCCGATAGAGGGGTTCGAAAGTGATTTGACAAATGTTGGATAAGATAGTGATAATGTGCTGTGTGTTAACAGTTGCCGGGTGGTCACATCTCAAGAGTGTGCTCTGTGTTTACCCAGCATGCCACTGGCTCGCAGCCTCTCCGTCACTTCCCTCCCAGGACTGGAAGAGTGGGATGAGGAGTTTGATTTGGAGGATGCCGTTCTTTTTGAAATTGCCTGGGAGGTTGCAAACAAAGGCAAGTACATGTGTGTGTGTGTGTGTGTGTTTCTTTTAATTTGTCTTGACATCAAATGTTGACACTGGTAATTCCTCTTATGAAAATGCTGTGTGTGTGTGTGTGTGTGTGTGTGTGTGTGTGTGTGTGTCACACATGATATTTGTCTCATGTGATATATGTATTGCAAATGTGCAGTTGGAGGCATCTACACCGTCATCCAGACCAAAGCCCGTCTGACCGCAGAGGAATGGGGGGAGAACTATTTCCTGGTTGGTCCCTATGTGGAAAGTAACGTGCGCACGCAGGTGGAGCTGATCGAGCCCACCAACCCCGTGCTGAAGAGAACCATTGACAAGATGAACTCCAGTGGGTGTAAGGTACTGCAACACAAACACACACACACGTCCACTAAGTTAAATTTGAGTGTACCACTCAAGGCCAACACTAGCTGGAGTAAATATAGGGATAGATTTGTGAATAAACGTGGTGAGTATGCACTGCATTCAGACATTATCATGAGACCCTATTTCATATCTAAGCCACGTGCTCTCTGCTCAGCCCCCTGTCCCTGACCACTTCTATAAACACCATGACATTTCCTTTCAAAGGTTAAAGGTTGTATCACTGTCATTCTGTCTCTCACAGTTTCACACAGACACACTCCAGAAATAGATGCCCGTGTGTGTGTATTTGTGTTTGTGTGTGCAAGAGAGTGGGCTGCATTACTTTGTGCTTTGTGCTGCGTCACTGTGGGAGTGCTGTGGAGTTACAGGTCAAGGGGTGGACTGATTGTGTTGCTATTTTAAAGGGATAGTGCAGCCTTTTTCAACAAAGACAGTATAGATAACTTTTGAATCATCATTTGCTCTTAAGATATTTGAGTTTTTAGTAAATTAAACTAATTCATGATACTTTGCATTGTGACTTTGTATCAACAAGACAAACTCAAGTAGGGTTACACTTCTGCGCTAAGACAAAATGACTAATCCATCCCTCTACATATAAAACATTACATGGTAAAGGTTATTTGATGGACTGATATATCCATCAAATAACAGAAGTTGCTGTTGCAGCCAAGATTTGACTGTTTTTTGTTTAGATTTGTTCATTTAAAGAGTTCAAAATACACAATTATCCACAGATGGGGTGAGGAATAAAATAAATGTTCTACCTCTCGTACTTTCTCTGTTTTCCATGCAGGTCTACTTTGGACGCTGGCTTATTGAGGGCAGCCCATATGTTGTCCTGATTGATGTTGGCTTCACTGCCTGGTCTCTGGACCGCTGGAAGAGTGAGCTTTGGGATCTCTGTGACATTGGCGTGCCTTGGTTCGACCGTGAGGCCAACGACGCTGTGCTGTTTGGCTTCCTGACTGCCTGGCTTCTCGGAGAGGTAAGCTTCTGTCGTGTGTTAAATCGCATTGTGTGTGTCTGTGTGTGTTTGTTTGTAACTCGCACTGACCCTGTGTTCTCCCGTATCACAGTATGCAGCTCAGTCTGAGGATCCACCCCACATCGTGGCCCATTTCCATGAGTGGTTGGCCGGCCTGGGTCTGGTGCTGTGCAGACACAGACAACTGCCAGTTGCAACCATCTTCACTACTCACGCAACGCTGCTGGGACGATACTTGTGTGCTGGAAATGTGGACTTCTATAACAATTTAGCTGCGGTGTGTGTGTGTGTGTGCAATAGTGCTTACTCAGATCAATCATTATTTACTCTGAGATATACACTGGTGTTTGCAATCAACTTCATACTTTCTCCTGTCATTCTGTCTCCTTCAGTTCAATGTGGATAAGGAGGCGGGTGACAGACAGATCTACCATCGCTACTGTTTGGAGAGGGCAGCCGCTCACTGTACTCACGTCTTCACCACTGTGTCCCAAATTACAGCCATTGAGGCAGAGTACCTGCTCAAGAGGAAACCAGGTTTGTGGTGGAGAACTGATCTTTGACGTACAGAAACTCCCATGATATGTCACTCAATAGCCAGCTACCAAGACTTAACAGGAGTTAAATGTGTTTATCTCCGTTTTGTTTTGCATTTCACGCAGACATCGTCACCCCTAACGGCCTCAATGTGAAGAAGTTCTCAGCCATGCATGAGTTTCAAAATCTCCACGCTCAGAGCAAGAGCCGCATTCAGGAGTTCATCAGGGGACATTTCTATGGGTCAGTCTTAACCAGTGATTTTCAACCACTGTGCCGTGGCACAGCAGTGTGCCGTGAGAGATCGTCAGGTGTGCCGTGGGAAATTGTCCAATTTCACTTAATTGGTCAAAAAAATATTTAGTCACTGCAAATGATTGTTTGTGCCTGTGTTGTTTTGGAAATTTTTTGTAACATTTTCTAACTTTTTTGATTGCTGGTGTGCCACGGGATTTTGTTTAATATAAAAAATGTGCCGTGGCTCAAAAAAGGTTGAAAAACACTGGTCTAAACTACTGTATGTCCTGTCATTCATTTCAGACAATATATTAAAACAAATGATGAACAGTACATTGTTTTTTTTTTATGCTGTTTGTCTTGACCTGTAGGCATCTGGACTTCAACCTGGACAAGTGTTTGTTTCTCTTCATTGCTGGAAGGTATGAGTTCTCAAACAAAGGTGCTGACATCTTCTTGGAGGCATTAGCCAGACTCAACTATCTACTCAGAGTAAGTGTGTGTGTGTCTGTGTGGGTCAGTGGAGTCCTGTCCACAGATGAAGAGCAAAAGCATTTATGATCCAGTTCAGACGCGGTATCAACATTTGTCTTGAGTGAGCTGATGGCTCACTCTCTGATGAGCTCCTACTCGCCTGCTCATCATGCAAATATGACTGCATGTAAATTAAGTTTGCAAAGGTTATGGTTTCATTTTCCATGTGTTCCAAACCTGCCCAGATTTTGGTTTTAGAATTATTTACATGCAGGAGGGAGGAGGGGAAAGGTCAACCTCTCAGGTGATTTAATGTTGTAACCCCCGTGCAGGTCAACCACAGCGATGTGACAGTCATTGCATTCTTCATCATGCCAGCTCGGACAAACAACTTTAATGTGGAGACATTAAAGGGGCAGGCAATCAGGAAACAGCTCTGGTGAGTGAAGCATCTAAATAAAGGCCTAAATATTGAGGCCAGAAGCCACATTGTTTTCAACCTGATATGGTCTTTGTAGTCATACTTGTATTTTTGGATCTGACAGGGACACTGCTCAGACAGTGAAGGAACGCTTTGGAAAGAAACTGTACGAGTCACTCCTTGTGTAAGTCGACCGCTTTCAGAAAAACCACATAAAGCCTGCAAGATACTGTAAAAACCCAGATTCACACACATGCTGACTTCCAATAAACGAGCTCTATATAAATGTATACATTTAGTTTCCTAATGAAGTCTGCTTGTTTGATTTAGCGGACAACTGCCAGATATATCAAAGATGCTGGACAAAGAGGATTTCACCATCATGAAGCGTGCCATCTTTGCAAACCAGAGACAGTGCCAGCCTCCAATCTGCACCCATAACATGCTGGAGGACAGCAGCGACCCCATCCTCAACTGTGTCCGCCGCATTGGCCTTTTTAACAGCTCCGCTGACCGTGTCAAGGTACGCCAGTGGTTCTTGTTTTGTTTCTGCATATATTTCTTGGAAGACATTCCAATCAAAACAGATACAACAGGGTTTGAAGAACATCTTCTCTGTCTGTTAGATAATCTTTCACCCAGAGTTCCTCTCCTCCACCTCTCCTTTACTCCCAATGGATTATGAGGAGTTTGTAAGAGGCTGCCACCTTGGTGTCTTCCCCTCTTACTATGAACCTTGGGGCTACACACCTGGTATGGGTCACACGTGCTCACATGATGAATGCATGTGTGTATATGTATTTATAATATTAAAATGTAAATATGGCCTTTCTGTTTATGTTGTTGTCAGCTGAGTGCACAGTCATGGGAATTCCATCAATCTCAACCAACCTGTCAGGCTTTGGCTGTTTCATGGAGGAACACATAGCAGACCCCTCAGCATATGGTGTGTGTGTGTGTGTTTTTTTTTCTTTATATATAATCTTATAAATTTGCAATGATTATTTGATTTTAGAAGTAAATGGGGACATATCGGCACATCACGCCATTTTTCCTTTGCAGGTATTTACATCCTGGACAGGCGGTTTCGAGGAGTCGATGAGTCGTGTAACCAGCTCACCTCCTTCCTGTTCCAGTTCTGCAAGCAGAGCCGGCGCCAGCGGATCATTCAGAGGAACCGCACTGAGCGCCTCAGTGACCTCTTGGACTGGAGATACCTCGGCAGGGTGAGATTACAAATCACAAAAATATGAGTTTTATTCATGCAAGAGCTTTAAAATGTTCAAGTTTTTTTTCTTCTTCTGTTTTGCATTAGTATTATGTAGCAGCTCGTCATATGGCCCTGGCCAAAGCCTTCCCTGACACTTACTTATACGAACCTCATGAGCCGAGCTCCGTAAGTCAACTGTGCCTTTGGATGCGAGGTCAATTATTCTCAGCTCCATCCTCCGAAACAGACGCTCTGATGCTTTTGTTTTTACCTCTAGACCTCAGGCTTCCGTTACCCCCGACCTGCGTCTGTGCCGCCATCTCCGGCTCTGTCCCGCCACTCCTCCCCCCACCACAGTGAGGCTGAGGACAATGATGAAGACGAGAGGTACGATGAGGATCTGGAGGCAGAGAAGGACCGGGTGAACATCCGCCAGCCCTATAACCTCAAAAACAAGTCCTCTGCTGCCTACAGGGCCAATGGGAACAGCGATGGTGTCTTAAGCGAGAAAAACTGAGACACACATACAGTACATACAGTACATACAGTACATGCTGAACCTCACTTGTACAACTTGTAGAAATCATCACACTCACCCGTGTTTCTGCAAACTTTATAGATGAGGGAATCTGTGAGTATGTGTGATGAGTTTATAATATATACTCGTTTTGACAATTTGCATCACTGTCAGTGTCTTCCCAACTTGTCCATACCTCAGACTTTTTAAAACTATCTATTAGCTGGATTATTTTTCGGTCTTTCTTCTGTTACACCAGCAGCGGAACTAGTAGTTTGCATTGTGAAGTATCTTCAGCAGCTTGACAGGACCTAACAACAGTTCAATGTGAAATTAAAAAAACAATCAGGATTGCTGGATTTTGTAGAGAGTAGAGTTTTAACACTGGATAACATAGGTCTAATCATTGAAAAAAAAACATAGGATTATTATCAGACTATGGAGGAGGTTTTTAAACATTATTCAAAGATGCATCATAGCAGGAAAAAAGTATAACCCTCTTTACACAGGATCAGCTCCTTTCCAGCTAAATAGGCCCATGCAAAGAGTCAGTTGCTGTGAGAAACCACAAACACTAGTTCTTTTTACCTGTGTTTGGCGAATGTGACTATAAGACACTCCTTCAAACTCAGCTGCCCATGGCATTGTAGCATCTTACCACAAAACCATGTTCCGAATGGAAATCAAATGTAAAACGCACACAGAGACACAACACAAATCAAGTGTTGCCATCAGTGAACAACCTCAGCCTGCTGTTTTGTGAGTAAGTGTGTGTGTGTGTGTGTTTATGTGTTTGTGCGGTGGTTCTTGTTGCTGGGCTTGCCTGTTTCTGTATGTATTGACTTGTGAGAGGACAAGAGGTAAGAGAGACCAGGCGACAAATGGGACTGTGTCATGTGTTTGTGAAAGACTTATGGTAAATGGCTGGAAAAGGAACTAGTACACATATTCACTGTTTGTTAGGAAATGACAATAACGGTTTGGTCAGGCAAATATCCACACTCCTTGTAACAGTTGCTATAAACATTGCACCAGATAAACTTCTAATAAAGCTGAAACATATATATGCACCGTATATACCTGTTTGTGTTTTACAAACCATAACCGGCTCTTTTTTTTTTTCCTTCATGCAGTTTATTTGAAGACTAATCTCCAACATACTGATCCAGTGAATCCTTGTAAACCATCTCCTATATCTGGAGTTTGTCCGTGGATCCTCTCGTTGTAGATAACACCCCAAAGCCTGCAGCTGCTTCAGCACAAGTAAACTCGGCCCCCGTGACCTTTGCAAGCTGAGAAAAACAAGAATCTTGAAGCAGGCCACTGGATCAAAATACTTATCTGTATATAGAGTTGAATATAAAGACTAGCTTCACCCCCAGCAGCTGTGAGACAGTACAGTTTACTATTATTATCATTGTTGAGAAAGTGTTTGAGACTCACTGAGTAAACTGTTCCAAAAAGAGTTGTATGTCGCACTGCCAGTTACAGCTCCGAGTCTGGCTGGGTTTCTCCTCACTGTGTGCACTGAGAAGCCATCAGGCCCCGTCACCTCCACCTCCACCACGTGATAGTCGCTTAGTCTGGAGGAGAAAGAGCCAGGACAGTGTGTTGGTTTAAGCAGGATATGAAAAGCTACTTCAGGTCGGTCAGAATTTAGGGGGACTCACGCTGTGTCTGACACGATCTCTCCCTGCACGCCAGTAAAGCCCAGGGTTCCTGCCGCCACCGCTGCCGCTGCCATTGTGTTCACATTGTTAGGAGCGAGTGGACACAACTCTGCCACTGAGCCCCCGAATAAAACCCTCCGGCCCTCTCCCTCTGTCCACTCAGAGAGGATGTCTCCTGTCAGTCGGAAGCAGGACGGATGCTTGGACATCCTTATGAACAGGGCCTGAAAAGAAGCAGAGAAGAGACCGTTTAATTGGAACACAGTGAAATGTTTGTCAGAAATGTTTACGTGCTGACTCAGCTGGTTCAGCCGCTGCCATATTTTTGTGAGTCCAGCAAAATCAAGTCAACACTGATTCCTTGTGCAAGTTTATGATGTACTAACATTTAAGGCGCCGCTATCATTGAGCCTCTGGATGTCCTGGCCTCCCCACAGTGCTCCACTAGGGATGTAGAGTGTCCTGCCATGATGCTGAGCTGCCTGACGTAGCTTGATGTTGAGATCAGGATCAGCGAGAGCAGAGGGAGAGCCCACCTGAGAAGACGAGGCCATGCCGAAACGATGAGTCAGATGTTTTCATTTGCTGACTGCATTATTGTTATCAGAGCAACACACACACATAGAGGTATTCTCACCATGAAATGAGAGTGAGACAGGAAGTGCAGCCCAAATTCTCTCACAATCTGAGGATGACACACTTCTACAACCACATCACATTGCCTGTAACGCATCAGAGAGATGGCCTGTTAAAGTTTTACATGTCAAGCAGCAGTGATAATGAAAGATGCAAAGGTTGTGTGTGTGTGTGTGTGGGTTTTCACCTTTCTGCAACACGTGATAAATCACCAAGTATGAGTTCATCAGGGATTAAACCTCTGAGCTTTTCAGAATTTCTGTTCCAAACAAAGGCCAGAGTCAAACCAAGAGAAGCACCATCTTCCAGGATCCTCTCCACCAGGTACTGCCCTAAGCACACACACACACACATACGTTATACAACAGATTATTGATTTACGTGAAGAAGAATTTATAAATGTAAACAAAAATTTCGAGTGGTCGTTACAACCTAAATGTCCAAACCCTACAACTCCAATCCTAAGCACAGAGGAGCTGGTTGCCATGTCCTGTGCAGGGAAAGCATATGTGCTGATTAGAGCCTGTAACGTTCATATGTAACAGGAAAAAAACAAACAATCGTACACACACATCGCCATTTGACCTTAGTGTACACTGTACATATCATCTCCCCAATCTCTACTTGACTAGTATAACACCCACTACATTTATTGCTCCACTTACTTGATAATCCTGCACACCCTCAGAGTGGTGAGTCGCTCAACCTAAAGCACAGCCATTAGCCTGTGACTCTAGGAATTGTGGGAAAGCAGAGTACAAAGTTTACCCCGGGAGGCCATAGTTAATAATTATTTGTTCTACAGTTTGTTGAATTATCTCACACAAGTGTCCTCAGTGTGCTTCAACAATTTAAGATGTACCGGTAGTATGTAATCTCTAAAATAATAATAATCACACATCATTTGATTCCTAAATAACATATTACATAAACATTATTATGTTTATTACATAACAAACATATTTACATGTCTTATACTTGTCCAACATACAATATAATATTTTTTGTCTTTAGTCATTGCACTTATTTTCTGTTGCAAAATCATACAGTGAGGCTCGAGTCTTTTCGGAGAAAATCTGGCACTGTGGGCAACAAATGCAACACAAATGCACATGTCAAAAAAATCACCTTTTCAAACAATTTAAAAAAATTTTTTTTGACATTTTGAAAACTGGACAATATTACTTGGCCTCCCAAAAACTCTTACTGTAATTTTATTGTTCCAATTAGTTTTTTGAAATCAGTTTTACACAGCGTTCTATATCATGTAGAGTTTAAAAAGATGTGATATGGTCATTATCTCACACTGATATCACTAAACTCAATAAAATCTATGCATGTGCATCTTCATAATAACAAATCAAATCAAACATAGAATCAGAGCATAACCTTTTCCATACATAAACAATAAAGCTTTGCACTTCACAGTTCAACTTTGCCCCGAAACGTTGATTAATTCCACACGGAGAGGTCAAAGGTCAGCTATTTGTCTGTTAGAACTCAAAACAGGGATTGATTATCATCGAGCGATCAGACAGGAAGGACCAGTCTAAAGTTCATTGCTGTGAAACGCCAGCAGACTGGGAGACACAGGCAGAGAGTCGAGGCGATAACAGGAGAATAAAGAGGATTTTATTTGTGTAAACGAGGAAAAACAGACTGCGCCTAATAGGACACTTTCATCCAACTGACTGCGCCAGTGCTGACTCTGAGAAGATGGACATCCTTGAAACAGCTGCCTATGACAGACGGCAGAGGAGAAATATGGTAACTGAAAACAGTTTACAATTTCTTCTCGTCACGGGTTAAATAATTGTTTGTAATACCTATTACAGCGCTGTCTCCCTGTTTCCTTTCCTTCCTCCCCCTCTATCAGTCTTGTTCCCTATTTTTCTCCCTCTTGCCTTTCTTTTTTTCCACAGCCCTGTACTTCTACCTGTGGACTCCTGACGCACCCCCGTCCATGGTGTCGGCAGGTGTCAAATCAGCACCAACCCTTCTACTGGCTGCAGTAGTGCTGTTCTGGAATGGAGGTCAGAGTGTACTGGGTGTTGCAGGTGGACTCCTCTTCTCAGCTGTGGGCGACTGTTGCCTGATATGGCCTGAGCTTTTTCTGCACGGTAAGCGCTTCCTTTTTTTAAATTTTGTTTTTACAAGGTGGAGGACTGATAGGATTCTTCTGGGTGCATAGACTTTTTGGTTTAGTTCCAATAAGTAGCACTGCATTTCTAAATGTCTCACTCATCTGTTTTAGGAATGGGTGCATTTGCTGTGGCTCATCTGATGTATTCAATCACCTTCCTCTCCAGTCTTTACCCAACACCTTCCTCTTCCTCTGGGAAACGTTTTCTTTATCTGATCCTGTTCATTGTAGGAGGAAGTTACTACATCTACCTTTATCCATTCTTGCAGAAGGCACCAAACTCAGATCTTCTCAGTCCAGGTGTGGGGATCTATGTATTCTTGATTGCCCTTATGGCAACATTAGCCGTTAGAACTAGCCACACAGCAACAATTTTGGGGAGTTTGTCCTTCTTAGTGTCAGACATAGCACTGAGTCTGCAAGTTTTCAAGGTGACACCACCGCTAAAACACGGCAGCATTGTCGTAATGGTGACTTATTATTTGGCGCAGCTATTTATTGCTGTGGGTGATGTAAAAGCAGTGGAGAACAAGGATGATTTTGCGAAATGGAAGAGGTCCTAAACAGCATCCGTGTGGCATAAAAAATTAAAAAATGTCTAAATGAGCTTCTGCACATTTACTTGTTAGGGAAAATACTACAGAATGTATTCTCTTCCACTAAATAATTCTTGTCAGGCTTTTTTTACTCAAACATACAATCAACAAAAAAGAGGATGATAAGCAGTTCAAACAGACAGTTCTCCCACGGGTCCACAATGGGTGGCTACATCAGTCACAGCTTTAAAACAAGATACCTTATATGTTTCCAAGATGTTTTTTGTTTTTGTTTTGTTCACTGATGAAAAATAATAGTCAGAAAAGTCTACAATCAAGACAAAAAAAACCCTGAATAACAATTTGGAACAACTGTACTGTAATATGTGCCAGTAATTTAATTAATGATTTTGGGTGACTCATACTTTAATGCAGCTTGTCCGTATGGTGGTGACTCCTTGTGAACTGTCATGTTTTCATGTATATAAATACTCCAACTTGTTTTTCTAAGAATGGATAAACAAACGATGATATCTGTGATTCTGAGTCATATTTTAAAAAGTAAAATTACATGTTCATGTAACAAAAGTACAGGAAATATCTAAAATAAAGAAAATACCAATATTTAATGTGATGGAGTTGCTTGACATAATAACAGCCGACTTGAAAAGAGTATTTTATACATCAGTTATTTGCAAAGTAAAATCCAGCTCTTGCTCTTTGAAGTACATGCAAAATGTCGACAGCAACGACCATAACAGAGAAGGACTTTGCATAACATTTATGATCATGACCTAGAAACAATTCCTTTACATCTTTGGACACTGATTTTCAAGAAATGTAGGAAAATAACACTTCAGCGATCCATCCCATTGTCGTCCGACTGCTTCCTCTGGAAACATATAGTCCTCAAACGCTCACAGAAGTCTAGTTCTTCCTGTTGTAAACAAAAATAAAACTTAAAAAAGATATTTCACGAACAAGGATTTAGCTAACTCCTAAACCTCTAATAACCTTTGATCAGTATTCTTTTGGCAGTAATCTTGTATGTACAATTTTTGATCTGAATTGTCAGTACTTCAGTCTTAACATATTTTGCTAAAGGCTCAACTGAACCTACCTGACTTTCTTCTTTTCCTTTGAGCTCTCTGGCTCGCTGTCTGAGGAGCTCCTCCAGACCCAGAGCAGGATTTGTGCAGTCTGTGAGCCCCTGGGGACAATCCTCCACCAGACTAAACACACACAAAAACAAGGCAGGCCATTATTACAGACATCACCCATGAGTTCTTTAAAAAGCTGAAGACTGCAAGGTCTGCAGTGTTTGCTTACCAACAAAGGGCACCAAGCACGTGTTCATGGAAAGGTGAGTGTGGTGTTCGGAGAACAGATACCAGCTGCTGTACCATTCCCATGGAGACAACTGTGTCTGCAAGTAAGAAAAAAACACAAATGTACACAAACACAATGTTTTTGATACACAGATCAGATCTCAGAAAGAATCACAGTCCCAATATGAGTTCAGAGATTTAGCAACAGTTATAAACAGGTAGCTTTGATGCAAAAGACGCTATGCTGTTTTACTGCCTGATGGACTCATACCTTTCTGTTCAGGGTGTGACGTGAGGAGGTTGAGCAGAAGGAAAGCCGACTTGGTCCTGAGCTTCTCGTTACCAGACTGCATTCCTCGCATCAGCACGGAGAAACCATCATGGGAGAGGAACGCCCGCAGTCCCGCCTCCTGCTCTCGCACTAGACCTGAAGTCACAACAGGTACATTCAGTCTGCACATAAGTTTACTTTCTATGTGTGAGCCGATGCATAAGTGAGATACTCACATGAGACAGCATAGAGGGCCTTTACTCTGACGGTGGGGTGGGAGTCTGAGTCTATCAGCTGCAGCAGCTTTGGCAGTGCGCCTATGCTCAGCAAATGGACCTGTACCTGCGGCATGTTCTGAGCACAGGAAGCAAGCAGCTGGGCAGCACGCCACCTTAACCCACTCTGAACATGACACAGATACCGGGAGATGCACAACTCCAGACCACCGAGGGTCATCAGGTCTGTGAAGCAGAGCACAAGCGGACTAAGAAAACTAATTCATAACCTCTTTGTGGCGGCTTCAATTGCTGATGCTCATATCTATAGAGCACTTGGGCAATAACAAAACATTTACTGGTTGATACAAACCTCTTGCATTGTCCAAATTCTCACACAACTCGGACAGCATCTCAAAGGCTGATTCCCGCTCATCTTCATCCTCCTCTTCATCCTTCTCACTTTCCTCTCTGTGTAGAACTACCAAGCACTGCTTCATCTGCGCCACTTCATCCATCTGCCCTTTGCACATTTCTGCAAGGGCACCTCTCAGCCATGTTTTCCTCTGGAAAACAGAAAGAGTGAAAACATGTTCAATTGATACCTTTCATGCAAGGCAAAGGTTATTATGGGCACTAATAATACATAATTACAATACAAAATAACAACCTAACAACTTACTGTCTTTTTCACAACACAATTACAAACACACCAAAAGGGACTAATTGATGCTTCTAACTGCTTTTACTTTTGATTTGAGTCATGTGACTTTTTGACATATAGTGGTATAAAATACATCTTCCACTTGTGATGTCAAAAGTATCAAAAATGTACATGCTATGTGTTTTTACTGAGACTGGTGAAGTGGAGAGTCTGGACCCAACTCTGGGAAGTGTGTAATAAATATCGACACCTATAATTACCAGGCTCTTACCTCCTCTGACATGGGGTGGACGGGAGAAGGTCCCTCTGCAGCTGATCCAGCATCCACTGCCAGCTGCAGGACCCCCGGAAGACTGTGGGGATATCTCCTGTTCTGTCTGTTTTCTGCCATGATGTGTATAGCTGGGGAAAATGAAGGAAAAGTGTTGACATATTGCTTTGTTCCACAATAGTGACCCTTAATACTTATGATCCTGGCCAAATTGTAGCATATTGATTCATCTAACATTCAAACATCAGATTATTAATAACACTGACTACAGAGGGTGAAATTCAATCATTTTCGACTTACCTTATACAGCCAGTGTAAACAGATGGACGCACGGTTTCTTTATGAACTCACGAACAACCTTACTCCGTTTTAAAGCGCAGAGACATGAACACACTAGAACATTCTAGCTAGCTGATCTCATGAGTGACATGGAGGCTGCCATGCTTTGCCGTAAACATTAAACCAAACGGGCAAGCAAAAACGATCCTGCCGTGCTATTTTCTCGTCTGACGGTCATTTCACCCTTCACATTTTCTGCATCAACCAGAAATAACAACGCAATGAAATCGACAGCAACACAGCGCGGTCATTTGCAAGACACATCAGCAATTGCTCACTGATTAGCGTAGTTAAGGTAAACCAGTGACGTTTTCAAAAGCGACGTTCAGAGAGTATACATAAAAATGAGATAATGAATCACCGGATTACCCGAGGGACTGGGACAAATATGAACTTGCCAAATCCAATCTAGTGTTACACCGTGTGTTATAAACTATACATTGTATAATATCAAAAAATATTGTCGGATCATGGAACAGTCTCCTTTTTTCAACAGATTTCTAAATTCATTTTGTTGGAGTTGGAGAACTGAATAGTATCAACTATTATTATTATTATTTTTCTTCTTCTTCTTCTTCCTCTTATTATTATTATTATTATTATTATTATTATTATTATTATTATTACTACTACTACTACTACTACTACCATTCCTTGACTGATATAAAGCTTACCAATTTACGGTATTTGAGTTTTTGAGCTGCTATGTGTTGGCTATGAACTCTCTTGATGTGCTGATCATCTTTGGTTCCGCATAACTGTCGAAGATGGCGGCGCTTGTCGGCCTGCGCGCATGTTTCTCCGGTAAAATTGTTTAATTCTTTTGCACGTTGCGATTCTGTTCGTATTTCCGACATATTATTGATTTAGAGATTCGCTTTTTGTTGAGGGCACAGTCGGACAGGTGGTTTGAGTGTGTATGTAAGAACAAACTATATGATGGAGTCTCTTCCGATAGCAGAGCAAGGTCACGTTACCAATGAACGCTAGCTAACATTACATCCGAGGTCGCAATAAACGACAATTTAAATTATATTACTGAATATTACAGAAAGCTGCGCGGGTAATGAAGAATGGATAACTGCTTAAATAAATAACTGCACTGTTTCAACACTTTCCTTTATGCTCAGAGGATTTGCTAGCTGCTTTTAGCTCCTGCGTGGTATAGTAGTCTATAATACTCTTACTTAGTCCCTTTCTGGAGGACACTGATCAAGACAGGCAAATAGCTTCCATGTTTATGTTTCACCCCTTTACTTATTTATTTAATATTAGTATTTTTCTTTATATACCCACCTCATATATATATATATATATATATATATATATATATATATATATACATATTTATATAAGTGCATATTTGTAATACTGAATGGTAAGGCAAAAATTAAATACTATAGCTTTTTGTCTTGAGTCAAATGGAATTTCTTTTGGCTTAAATCCAGAGTCTTTCAAAATTCATATGAATAAATGTGGTGGAGCACAACATTTTGGATGCCGGTGACGTTTGTTGAAGTTGGCTCTAAGAGAGGTTGTGATTTAACGGTTAGCCAGGATGTGTGATGCATTCACATGTAGTGGGGTGTAGTAGTGGGATGTAGTGAGAGACTCAGGGCGAACAAAAAAAAGTAATTTGTTGATCTGAAATAACTTCACAGACTTTAAATTCTTGTTTTGTGACTAGAAGCATCTTGTTTCATGTATTTGGGTGGCATTAGAGAATAGATTACACTGTAGCAGCCAATGAAAAGTTAATAGAAAATTCTCATATCTTATCAATTTTTCAGCCCTTCAACTCACTTCCCCAAGCCTCCTGCACAGTTCCTTCAGATTGGTGAGTGTGCACATGAACTAAAGTCTACATACTAGTTTACATTGATTTTCAGATGTAGTCTAATTCCTGGTTTTGCCTTTGTGTCTCAGAGTGCAGTACCTCTAAGTCGGCGGACCTTTGCTGCAGAGGCTAAGAAGACATACTCCCGAGATAAGCCACATGTAAACATTGGAACAATTGGCCATGTTGATCACGGCAAGACCACTCTGACTGCAGCAATCACAAAAGGTACAATCCAAACTTTAACTCTCAGGCTGCCCCTGATGAATGTAAAGCCAGTGCATTTAATAATCAGATTCAATTATTTCGTTTCACTGTCCAACAAGGAAAAGTGAAGGCTCTTTTCTTTTCTTGTGCAGAAATACAAGTAATTTAGTTGTGAAACCTCTCTTCCTCAGTTCTCGCTGATGCTGGTGGTGCTCGCTACAAAAAATATGAAGATATTGATAATGCTCCTGAGGAAAAGGCCAGAGGAATTACCATTAATGCCTCTCATGTAGAATACACCACAGCCAACAGACATTATGCTCACACAGACTGCCCTGGCCATGCTGATTATGTGAAGGTAATGTGGATTTCCTTTTCCACCTGTGGGGAAGCTCAACTGGAAAAACCACTGAATCTGACGCAGGCATATTGTAATTTGAACGTTTGTAAATAATTATTTCGCTCCTCTTTCAGAATATGATCACAGGCACAGCTCAGATGGATGGATGCATCTTGGTGGTGGCAGCCACCGATGGCCAGATGCCTCAGACACGTGAGCATCTCTTGTTGGCCAAGCAGATTGGCGTCGAGCATGTGGTGGTTTTCATCAACAAAGCTGATGCTGTGGAGGACGCGGAGATGCTGGAGCTGGTGGAGATCGAGATCCGGGAGCTGCTCACAGAGTTTGGCTACGATGGCGATAACACACCTCTTGTTATCGGCTCAGCCCTCTGTGCCTTGGAGGTGAGAGCGGTTTACAGAGAAGCTGCAGTCAACAAAAGCAATAGCCTCACTGTCACATTACATTTAAAACAATTTGACTTATTTATTATTATTTTTTGCTCCACCTCAGAACAGAAAACCTGAACTGGGTGTAGAGGCAGTGATGAAACTGCTAGATGTTGTGGATACATACATTCCTTTACCCAAGAGAGATCTGGAGAAACCTTTCCTTCTGCCTGTTGAAATGGTTTATTCAATTCCAGGTAACAAAATATCATTTCTACTGAGATTTATTAATTCTGTTTCTTCAAATAAAACTTGTGGCTTTATAGTTGTCTCCATATTGCAATATCATATAATAAGTGACACATTTTTTGACGTATAAAAAATTACAGTTGATATAACACTTTTCTCTTGACACTTATCAATTGTGTCTTTTAGGCAGGGGCACTGTGGTGTCAGGCACTTTGGAGAGAGGTATGATCAAGAGAGGAGACGAGTGTGAATTTATGGGCCACAATCGCAGTTTCAAGTCTGTGGTTACAGGTGAGTGGGGAAAAAAATATTTGTGGTTTGTGAAGAAAAACATGATGTGGGACATGGGAATTAAAAGAAAATACTCAAAAAAATAAACAGGAAAGCATAACTTGGAGTAACTGATTTGAATTATCATAATTTGAAAAATGGTTAATGATATATGATGAAATGATCAATCTGTTGAGTTTATGTTTATGAATATTTACAAGAAAGCAAAATGGGATCAATCCCAGGGAGCAAATAGGTAATCAAAATAGTGTGTGCGTGTGTGTTAGAGGACTGGTCTCACTGGCCAAGCTCAACAAAAGGCAAATGTTAACGTGTAAAACTTATGAGGTTTACTTTTCGAGCCAGAGAGGTTAAGAAACATGGGGGAGAGAGGGAGCAGCTAGAGAAACAGCATCAGTTGCTGAACACTACTTGAAAATTTGAGTATACCAAAGATCTCGTCTTCTCTGGTGTTTGCTGCTCAGGTATCGAGATGTTCCACAAGTCTCTGGACCGGGCAGAGGCAGGAGACAACCTGGGCGCTCTGGTCCGAGGCCTGAAGAGAGAGGATGTGAGAAGAGGAATGGTGATGTGCAAACCAGGATCAATCACTCCTCACCAGAAAATCCAGGCCGAGGTCTGAGAGTTGAAGTTAATTCATTTATACTTTTTCCTCAGTATTTGATTAATCTTATATTAATACGTAGCATTTCTGAATAATCAGTTAATGTAAATGACTCATTCTTACCTGGAATAAGACTACATCTACTGTATAACACGACTGAAATTGCAATAGTTATCACCAAAGAGAAGTTTTCTTCTGGAATATAATGAAATACAAAATTTAGCGTATACACTAATAATGACAATTATAATTTTAATTTAAAATATTATGAAGTGGAGGTGTTAATGCTTCTTTGATTACAGGTGTATATTCTGAGTAAAGAGGAGGGAGGAAGACACAAACCGTTTGTCAACAACTTCATGCCTGTCATGTTCTCGCTAACCTGGGACATGACCTGCCGTGTTACGCTACCCGCTGACAAGGTGCGTGTGCCGTTAGATTTTAAGTCACTAAATGTTTGTCAAATTGTGTAGTTCATGTAATACACACATGTTTGAAACTAGTGTGGTATGACAAGAGGATTTTGTAGGAGTATTCACTCTCCTGTTTGTTGGCCTCATCCTCTCTTAGGAAATGGTGATGCCAGGAGATAACACATCCCTGTCTCTGACACTCCGTCAGCCGATGGTTCTAGAGAAAGGCCAGAGGTTCACTCTGAGAGACGGAAACAAAACGATTGGCACTGGCCTGGTCACAGACATCCTAAGTTATACAGATGACGAGCAATGCAACTGGGGCTGAAGGGAAAACTGTCAGTGCTTGAAAGAAGAGGACATGTCAAATTATTGAATTCTAGAGATACACAAAAACATAAACCCATGCACAGGAAGAAGAAAGGACTGGTAGGAATACATGGCTCTGGCTTTCAACCAATATAACAGTTAAGTACTGTCTTTGTGACCAGACTCTCAAAATTTAAATGTCATTTATGTAATAAAATGTACTTAATAATTAAATGTATTGTTTGTTTTGTGGTCATTTGAAACCACACTTGCAGGGAAAACCAATTCCTTAAGGAATTCAATCCAGTATTGGTACATTACAGTCATGTAAAAGATGTGCCAGTGAAGGTAACATGTATTCACCACATGAGGGCAGTAAAGAGAAGCGTTCCGTTAGTAGTGGTAATTCTGTCAATAAATTTAGACACACAAAATTATACGTTTCTTATACTGTTAAAAATATGAATAAGTTAATCTGTGTTTTGTTCTTAGAAGGGGGGTGTTACAGCTTTCCAAAAAACTGTTTCTCTGCTGTTATTGGTCTATTGTAGACATTTATAGATCTAATGAAATGAGCTTCACAGGTTTGTCAGTGTCTTCAGATAACAGGTTAATATAATATTCATATTATTTTCAAAGGAAATGGTGATGCCTGATCATTATTTATCAAGTAAAGTACCAAACTGTAGCGAAACAGCTACAGTCTTTAAAGCTTAATTTGCGGTTGTATACATGTTGCACTAATAGTGACAGGAAATTATATATTAAAATCAAAACAGTAAACACTGAAACACATTAGATTCAAGCTTTCCTTGAACAGGACATCTTCCATACACAAAACAGCAACAGCCTGTGAGAGAAATGATCCTCAAGTGAAGTGATGACAATTATGATAGAAATGTTACTGAGGGGTTTTGAATAATCTGTAATAGTTTTTGACTTGTGCATTCATGGATCATGTCAGTGCAGCACATCAAGCTGACAGGAAGTTCTCAATTTGCTCTGTGTTTGCTGTAGGTATCTTGAGTCAGTGCCTCCTGTAATCCAATCAGCCTGTTGCTGTAATCAAATATTGTATGTCTGCAGGAGTCTGGACTGGAGCAGTTCTGAGTGACGAGCTCAGCTGGAGGATCAGGGTCTCTACAAGCCAAATAAATTAAAGACATAGAACAGACAGCAGAAACTCGTGTGCACTGGTGGCGTGTGACAAAGGCCTGATCTGACCCATAATTTAAACCACCATTCACACTGTTGAACCAGTGGGTCACGTCACTGAATCATTCCTGTCATCTAGTTTGACAAGATCCTCAGTGCGAGCGCACATTAGAGGGAACAGATCAGCTTTTAACACGATTTGTTTTACCGTTAAATATGTAAATACTATGGGAACAGACAAAATGTCTCTGTACATTTTTGTACTTGGGACTTCCTCCCTTTTTTTTTTTGAAAAGAATGATAAATTCTCACGGTCTTCATTGCACAGATTTTCTCAGGCCAGCCCCGCAATAGTTTCAATTACAGTCTAGTCCGCTCTGATTTGTAAAACCACTTTTCCCTCTGTTCTTCCTAGATAGGGTGGGTTTTTCCTAACAGTGATCTTCCATTCTGTAAACTTTAAGCTGCCCACACCCCTTAAAAGAATAACACGAGACAGTGTCCATCATCTGCTGTGAATGGAACTAGAAACTGCAATGTAATATCAAGAAGATGCTTAGATTGGTTTTCTTGTCATGGTCTGTCCGGAATAGATGTTTATGTTCCCAGACCACGGATGGCAGGATTTGAGACATTTTTCCAGCCTCTTTCGAATGGACACTCCAACTGTGTTTCCCAACACAGTGACTGATTCTGGCCAAAATGTCTTTGTCTTCTTGAAACAGGTGGTTACATTCCCATAAGAAACAACTGATAACAATCAGCTGCTTCTATCTATTTATCTGTATGTGTATATATAATGACTTATATAACCTTTATGCTTTGCTGTGGTTAATTGTTCTGTGGATTAACCACAGCAAAGCATAAAGATTGAAGCATAAAAATATATGTAAACATAAAGATAAATAGCTATACTTCACCGAGGAGAGAAGCTGTCAGCCATGTCCAGATCTGTATGTATCTGTCCTCTACGTATTTTATTACAGTAGGTAACCAGTGGGAAAAAAGGCTTAATTATGCAAAAACGAAAATCAATTAAAAATTTAATAAAATTCACCTCGGTGGGCTCAAATGTTTAATCTGACAAAAAGTTTGTAAAATCTAATTAGACCAGTAATCAGTGAATGAAATGATGTTTTTAATGATTGTTAATTGAAAAAGCAGCAAGAATATGATATAGGTGTGAAATGTCTGGAGAAAAGTGCAGCTGTTGCATCATGTTACTTTTTTTTTTCCACCCTCCAACTCCCTCTGGCAGCTGTAGGATACCAGCAAAGAATAGCACTGCTGCAATTAAGGCTGAATTTGCCTTTCAACAACCCACTCTGCATGTTGGAAGACTGACCCTCCACGACTTCTCATCCTCCAACACTGGCGAGTGGGTGAGAAACATCCCAGTTTATTCTCAGTGATGCTTCCATCACATAGTCAATCTCACATGATACAGTGAGAAATTATATTTTCAGTCGGTCCAGAGATAAATACCAGGAAGTTAAATGCATGAAGCTGAGAACTGTTTCTGTTTAATGTTGCTATGATCAACTAGCTGTTGCCAGAATAACATAATAATTACTTACACTTTCTGGCTCGTTAGCTGCCAGGTCATAAATTAAATGGTAACTGAATCAAACTAAATCCGGATAGCATTATGCAGGGATAGAATGACAGAGAGGAACAATAATACTTTAGTACAGTACTTTCATTACTCACATCAGTAGAAACAAGGGAAGATAGTATTAACAACCTGTTAAATATCATTGACATTACATTTGGTAACTGATTATGTGTAAAACTATCGCAATTTGTAAATATAAATTAAATTTACTGTCTTTTTGTACAAGCAGTCGGCACACATAATCGTCTGACAATATTTACTAAGGCTAAAGTTGTGCTTATGTGTGCTTGTGCGCATGTGTTTTCTTTTTCAGTGCTCATAGTTGCAGCGCAGTGCAATCAGGTTGGGCTGCCGTGTCTTGTGTGTACATTTGCATAGACGTGCCTGTATGGTTGCATAAGAGTGAAAGAATACACCTCTGACCCCAACCAGATGCTGTCTGACCAAATCACAGCCATATATTACAGACCATTCCTCTGTTTATCAGACGGCTCGTACATTATCTCCCTGTGTACGTATTTGTTATTACTGCAAAAAATGCATACAGCTTATTCCTATTCTTTCCTATGAAACAAGAAATACAATCAGGTGCTCGCACCGTTCAGCCATATTCTTTCTGTCTGACTGTCCGAAGAACAAAAGAAAACAGTTGGTTTTCTGAAATATACTTTATTGTCATAATCAGCAGGAGATTTCTCTTACTGGTCTGTGAAAGTGCAACTTATAATTGAGATTGCTTCGAATGCATTAAATGGAAGACGGCAACAAATGGTCAGTCATTCAGTTCAGTTGTTTTTTCAGTCAACCAAGCAAAGAGAGGCTTCTTATTCTGCCCAAGAGACTTAGGATATTAACACAGATTTTTTTTTATTTTGTAAAATGTTTTCTTTGACATCATATGACTATTCAGCCAGAAATATCACCCCTCGGAAAATATATATTTATTTACAATGATGGCCCGTTCTTGTCACTACACATGCAGGAAGTCCTTGGCCCTGCTCTTGGTGCAAAATAACAGTGGAGCTGCCATTTGTTTTCTGGAACAAACCTATTCTGATATTTTCAGGACAAGTCAGCAAGATATAAATACAAACGTGTTGAAGTTTGCTGAAATGGCAGTCCGGTGTTCAAGATAACCCACATGGAGCTTTGAGTTGAGCATACTGTATGAGGATGGTAAAACAAATTCATCTCACCTGGGATAAGAGTAACAGTGGTACAGTCTGATCTAAAAACTTAATTACTTGTCCTATTAATAATATCTATAATGGAATTATTAGAACACTGGAGCTTATTCAACATCCTGATCTTGAGGGCAAAAAATGCCTAATTTGCACAAGTGATTAAAAGACCATATATATGTACCAAAACATGTCCCATGTCCACCTGAAGCCATCAAGAGTGACTTGCTCATGTTTGAAGGATTATTGTTTACAGTGTACTGTATTCGTCATATCCCCCCTATTTTTTGCTTCCTCTTTCAATATAGAACATAGATACAACATGATCTCCAGTTTTTTCTAATGGGTTATGCATTTGACAGGGTTTCATTGACGATGACTGTATTTTGACTCTATTGCCGGGTGGGGTCCTCCAGAGATATGTGTCTTTATGTCTCGAGGTTACAGACGTCTAATGACAGTGATGGATAGTTTTCCTAGTTTGTACGCATGAATGTGTTTTCCCTTTTTAAAATTGATGTTTATAACTACTTTTTCATGCATATCCCATAGTCCATAGTTTAGACTTTATTGATCATATCATTAGGATCAAACCCACAGTTGATCTGCAACTATTGTTCTACCAGATGAGGCTGATGAAATGTGTTTTTTTTAAGTTAAATGCAAAATGTCAGTTTCACTCCCAACGCAGCTGTAGATCATATCTGAAGACTGTGAACAGCCACTGCAGACAGTCCCATCATAATTATGAATCATCTCTCAAAATATGAATACAAATTGATGCTATGAGCATGCACTTTATTTCTAGGATTTCTAAGTTTAGACGTGACAGTTTTGTTTGCACTTGATAAAGCTCAGTAACCGTCTCAGGGAAGCAGAAATCTCATCTCATCCAGTGAGAAAAGTGATGAGCGTCAGTCTTGCTTATGTGATGGTGAGTGGTGCTGCTGGTCCTCCAGCTGCAGCAGTAATGTCTTCGGTGGTGTCCTCATGTCTGTAGAACGACAGTCATAGGACTCTTCACATGATAACTACATTGTCCTGCATTCAAAAAGAAGCATACCATGCAAGACCCTAGGGTTAAATCTCTGGTTCTTTACTGGAGGACATTTGCTCACCTCTTAGAGTGGTTGGCTCATTTACCAGTTCTGACGAATGCTTCCTGTCTTCTTTCTCTACAGCTTCCTCATCCTCCTCATCCCTGCTGATGAAGGCCAACTCATTCTCATAACAGAAAGAGTTGGCACCAGACGTTGGGAATTTTCTCTCCTCCATTTCCTTGGCACTGCATCTAGGGGTGGAGGGTACTTCAAATGTTTTGTGGAAGTAGGCGTAATCTATCCTGTACTGGTTCTTTTCCTCAAAGATGACGGGCTCGAAGCGATGACCCCACAAAATCTCGGACGGCAGGTAAGAGCTGCGTGCTTGTGTTGTCATGGCTGTGGCCTCCACCAGGCCTTCAAGTATAATCACGATCTCAAAGTCCGATATTTCCAGATCTTGCTTACTTATGCCAAACAATGGACTTTCCTCATCGATCTCATGTATGATAGTGAGGGGTGCAACCAGGAAAAGGCGGTCTGTGCCTTTGTCATAACCCACGTTCATATCAATCTGTTCCAGGGGGATATACTCGCCTTCTTCTGTGTAACGGGGCTTGACGAGCTGTGCCCGCACATGAGCTTCCACAATGTGGCTCTTCCGTAAATTAGCAACCCGAAACATGAGGCATAATTTCCCATCCCGCAGCGCGATGACCGCGTTGTGACTGAACAGTAGAGTCTCGGCACGCTTTTTTGGCCTCGCCATTTTGGCCATGATTGCACCAATCATAAAGGCGTCGATGATGCAGCCCATGATGGACTGAAAGACCACCATAAAGACAGCAGCTGGACATTCCTCTGTCACGCAACGGGCACCGTATCCGATGGTTGTCTGGGTCTCGACAGAGAACAGGAAAGCTGCCACAAAGGTGTTGACCTGCATGACGCAAGGAACATAACCGTCATCCTGAATGGGACGGTCCATGTCACCATGCAGGAGGGCGATGACCCAGAATGCCAAGCCAAACGTTAACCAGGACACCACAAACACCAGACTGAACAGCAGGAACATGTATCGCCAGCGGATGTCCACGCATGTTGTGAAAATGTCAGATATGTACCGCAGTGATTTTTCATCCATGTTTGAGAAATGGACGTTGCACTGGCCAGTCTTGGTGACAAACCGCCCATGGTACTTGCGTCTGGTGAGAATCTTGCAGTTGCCAAAGCTGCCTACAGCGGGCATGGTACTCAGTCTCAGGCCTTCTTCCTCGCAGGACACGAAGCTGTGGTGGTGGGATCTTCCCACACTCATGCCTCAGTGGGGCACGGCCACGTGGCTTCACAATCGGCCCAGCTCATACAAAACTGACCACGCTCACAGGAAATGCACTGCTCTGTCCACAACACAAATTCAGTGTCAACTGGAGCTGAGAGCTGAGGTCCAAGTGAGGCTTCCTGTGAAGAAAAAAAGGTAAAATATTAGTACACAGTCTTATGTATTATCAGTATATGGTGTACAAAATTCATAAATAATTTTACTTTGGCCTCCACTTTGTTTTGAATTGATTTTAAATCTTAATGATCACCATGACCGCCCGGTATTTCCAAATTGTATTTTAAGTATTTATAGTTTATATTTTTAAATCTTGTAGACCAGGTTTTTAACTTGTGACCAAGTATAAAAGCCATAATTCTTACTTTTTGTATTATTTATTTTCTTTTTTTGTTGCTGTTGATTTATAACACTTTCTGAGCTAAATCAAATTGTATGTTCACTATATGTCTTAACTCTTTTGATTATTTACACATATATACTTCATATTAATAATAATAATTTAATGGCATATACGTATTTGATTTTCTGTCGTATTGCTTCTGGAAATACTCTTATCAACAAGGTACAGAAATAGCCAACTAATCCAATGTCCTGCCATTTTATGTGACATATCTACTGTTTCCTCCAGCTGGCCGAACTATTAGAGTCAGTGTAGTACAGTGAAGAGGCTGTGTGATTCCCCTGTGATGCTGAATTGGATAATACTGTAAATTAGTCATATTAAACAGGGCAGACAACAACAATGACCTCAAACTCGAGTGTTTTGATAGAATCAGTGGGAGCACATTAACTGAAATAATATTTATTAAGAAGTGGAAACTTTATCCTGAGGCTTTGCTGTTACTTCTAATTTGTGTTGATTATAAACAAAAAATAATTATGATTTAATTTCAAGCATATTGCGTAAGTCTTGCAAATTTTCATTTCTACTTTTATATAGAAATTATAAAAATAATTTAATTTAGTTTATTTTTCCCATTAAAGCAATAGAAGAAATACAAATATTGTTTAGATGGTGTAATTAAACCCACAAATGCCAGTCTAAAGGTGACACTGCGTAGATTTCAAAATTTCACCACAATCAAATATATAGCTGGTGAGATATTTCACTACAGCGTGGTGCAGCAAAGAGTTTGGCATAGCCAATCTGTATTTTCCGTCAAGAGACAGGATACAATTAAACACCATACAATGTACATTAGTGCTTTATAGTGTAAAACTATGTGAAATGTAATGAGTTAAACCAAAATATTAATTCTATAGCAATGCCTTTAACCCCCTGTATATGCAGATGGTATTCAAATAGTAGAATAGTAGGGAAATATCTGAGTTAAAAGAGTTGAGACAATAGTGGATAACAAAAACTAACAGATTTTCTGTGTAGAGTAGAGTGTGTGTGTATGGAGGTGTGTTCTTGTTTTGCACGTTAGCTGCTGTTTCTCAGCGCTTCGGTTGCTAGGAAGCGGGATGATAAGAGCCCCAGTGATATTAATATCTGATGTTCTGTGTGACTTCTCTCACTACTCCATGTGCTGCCTGCCGGGCTGTGATCTTAACACAACCTCTCTGCTGTCCTTTCTCACTGTTTTAACTCAGCTCAACAATGCGACACACAAACCACAAGTAAATCCATTGAAGGAAGGTGCTGCCTTCAGTGCTACATTTGTAGGGTTTCTCTCTTAGCTTACCTTGTGTGTAAGAGTTCCTAATAAACGCTGATTTCCAGCTGTACTTTTCTTCCAAATCTCCAAGTCTCCTAACCAAACTGCTGCATTGTTTCTCCTCAGGCTTCCTTCAGCTCCTCTCTTCTGTTATGGGTAGAACCACTCTATCCTCCTGAGGCATAAAAGTAGATGGCTACTGAGTATCTTCATGTCTGCGTCTCCTAGTTCCCACACGTCTCCTTCTCAACTCAGCAAAGAGAGAACTACCGCCGCTCCTGCCGTCAACTCCTTGATGTCCAGTTGATGTGAGTGAGTCTTGTAATTGGGAAAAATGACTTCTGTGAAGTACAGCTGTAATAATTTGGACCCTCAGATAGACCTGGTAGGGTCTAATCCAATCAAAAAATCAGGCAGTTGACAGTCGCTCTTCTTCCGTGTCTCATAATTTCTTGGTATCTCTGTTATCTGATCTTGTTGCTTGCTGCAGATCCCACTCTGTATCCCACATCAAGTGAACTATTGCTCACTGCTCAGCTCTCGTCCTCCCCCTCCCTATCACAGTGTCACTGTAGATACTTGGCATTTGGAGACTATGTGCTCTTCCCATGCCGAGTGTTGCTGATCAGAGGTGGTGGGAGCTGGAGATGTGCACTGGACAGACCAGAGAGGGTCGACACATTTGTTAAACTTGTGTTTTTCTCTGGTTTAAACTGTAAACAGTTATGTGCACACTCTTCGTTCGATATGTTCATCAGCTTCTAATGAACACGTCGGATTACAAAACTCATTTGTCCAATGTGTGTGTTCATAAGCAGTGGATTTTCCTGTGTTTCACAGGACTGGTGAGCAGTTGTAGTTTTAAATAGTTGTAAAGACAAACCCAAGAGTCTGAAACAGCTAACTTACCTGCGGAATTACACCTGTAAGCACAGGGTAGCTTTGGCAGTGTCATCAATTTTGCGTAACACATTTTTGTTATTTAGTCACCCAGTGATAATCATGTATGTTTTGTCAATTAGCGCTCAGTATTATTTCGCAAAATAAATAACGTTGACTGCTGATGGACAATGAAATGCCAAAGTCAGTGTGATGAATAATCTGGATGCTAAATGTCTGCACTAAATGTCATGGTAGTTAATCCAGTAGTGGTTGTGATATTTCATTTAAAAATGCTCTGCTAAGGTGTTTTTTTTATTCTTCTGTGAGTTTCACAAGACACTGCTGATGAATAGTCCAAGAACTGTCCTGACCCAGATTCACTGGAGGCCACCATGGAGAAAAGACACAGGTGGAAGATGAGTGTGACACTATAATACTATGTCCCCTAAAGAACGTGAGCCATGGTTAGTCCAAATGTCAGTTTTCTGATCATTACAGTAATATTATTAGCTCTTAGTGGTGTGGGTTTTGTGGTTTTGCCAAATACTAAGTGTTATTGTTGACCCAAATTATCCATGAATGTGTGTTGTGCTGCTTTGCGTTCACACTATGTTACTGTGATGTCAGGTCTTTAAATGGGTTATGGGTTCACTGAGGGGCTGAAGAGACAGATGGGAATGTGAAGTGTGCTATCGGGACAGTGAAAGCCCAGAGCCCGGCTGATACCTCTTACCCAGCCTGTTATTTAAAGGTCGCCTCAGCGCGTCTCGGACAAAGTGGGCCAGGCTCAACCACCGTGAGGCATTAGATCATATTTTGAATTGTCACCAGGCGCTCTCCTGATTCTTTTCACGTGTTATGTTGTGTTGTCAGAGCACAGGATGTTTACTTAAAGCTCACTAAGACACATGCGTAACTGGTTCTGGCAGGACACTCAGGACCAGGAGCATGGCAGGTCGTCCGATTATGCAACAGTGTAACCGTCTGTTTCTATCTATCTATCTATCGATCTATCTATCTATCGATCTATCTATCGATCTATCGATCTATCTATCGATTTATCGATCTATCGATCTATCGATCGATCGATCTATCTATCTATTCTATTATTATAAAATATTTCCATAACACAGTGTTAGTCACGTACAGTATTACCCCCAACATTACATTTAGCTGGAACGTCGTGCCTCCACACTGTGTTGCAGTAGCCAAGTTGTTATTTTTGTTCATCTATGGATGAAGTCTGTCTAAAGCAACAACAGGAAAAAGTGCAAGAACCTTCATCAAAGTGCTTGGAGGGTTTTCGAATGCAGGAATGATCATAGAGGACACAGCAAGCAAAAAAAAAAAAAAATTGTCAGCCAATGCAAATAAAATCAGCCTGCGAGTGGGGAAGAGAGGCGTTGAGCACCCACCCGATGCAAAGAAATACTGCACATGCATAAGACGCAGGGCTTTTTAGGGAGCTGTTCCAACCGCCCTGCTCTAGTTAGGGAATATGCTCCAGAGAAGCCTAATCAACATCCTGTCTCATAATAATAAAGTGCTTCCACCTCGTGAGATTATTCATTGAGGCCATGATAGCACCATACATAGAGGACTGAAGTTGAAGTGAGGTCTCCCTGTGTCAGACATGCACTCAGTCAAAAAGGTGTGAATGAAAACATTCATCATTTTTCTTTAAAAATGAGTCAATATCAATGTTCTTAACCGCAAACAGTGTTTCTCCAACGTGATCCAGATGAAAAAGTGTAATTCCACTGCCTGATTAACACATCTGCTCCCAGCTGACTGAGCAAGAAGAGAAAAAAACTCACCTTCTGTGCTATAGATAATATCTTTAGTGTCATAAACCGTTAAGGTTGGAGGCTACCACCAGTATCGCTGTTGCTTCTGTTAAGTAATATCTAAAGGATGTTTTTTTTTCTTATTGGTTTTTAGATGACAATATCAAATATTTCCTTTCTTCACTTTTGTTTTTACACACAATTTACTGCGTACTCAGATAACCATTTGTCTCAGATGAACATTGCAGGATTCATCCACTGCCATGGAAACACTGACAGATCTGAGTTTAAACAAACAGGTTGCATGTAGGTCACATGCCTCTGGAGCTGATTTTGTAACAGTGTGAGCCAAATCAAGCTATAAAAAAAAAAGAAAAGAAAAGGTTGCACACCTCATGGCTGTCACGGTGGTTTGGAAACACACACGCAGGCCCGTGTCACATGTGAAAGGAAAATAAATGAGAGCTGCGGTCCTGTCTGGCGCAATGCAAACGTGTCTGATATGTATAATTGGAATTGGGGAAGCAGGCTGAGCAGCTCCAGTGCTGGTTGCTGTAATTGATCTTTGCATGACTAAATGGGCCACTTATTTTTACAGCGTGAGCAGGTGCACCTGGGTGCTGGTGTTTTCGCATCGTCCACTGATCAGTCATGAGGACCGGGAGCTTTAGTGGGGCAACTTGACTCGGAGCAAACCCTGCAGGTGCACGTACACAAATACTGTACACTGCATCTTACATACACACACACATACAGAAATACAGAAAGCAAAATCAATTTTGTTATTGTGTTGTAAAATAAGAGTAAATTATCAGGTAAATCAAGCGAGTATTTATACTGTATCATTCAGGCTAAAGAAGATTTTAAAATTAAAGTCGCACTATTTTACACAAAAATTTAACTTGCAGCAGCTTGTATTGCATTGATTGCCTTTAAGACCAGATATATTTGTGATGGATAACATGAAGAGTTAGCTTTGCTCTCTCTGGAGGTGTTGGCTCACAGGAGTTCGACATGGAGTAGTCACAGGGAAGGAAGGATCAGTGTTGGTTTCTTTTAATGAGGTGCCATATTCCTCTTTGGGAAGGTGACTCCTGGGAACACAGCAATGGCGAGTTCATCTGCAAGGACACCGGGAGTTTTTATTTATAATTTACACAGATATCAGGTATCTGGTAATAATCCGAGGTTTTTACACATATTAGGTTTCGGGGGTTGTCTGAGGCAAGATGTACCAAACCTCACAGTAAACTCAGGCACATTATTTAACACTGTATTCATAAAAACAGAAGGTAAATTAGTCCATTAAAAATGATCAATAAGCGTTTATGGGTTTCACCTTCAAACGACAGGTGATATAATGTGTGAGACTGTAATGAAGTGCATTATCATATAGGCTCAGCACAGTCTGGTGTGAGAGTGGACATGAGTGTTTTCCTGTGCCACTCTCCTCCTTTGCTTCCTGTTTCATGCTATTTACATAATAGTTATTATATCATACCTGTAATAACTGTAAGAAGACAGGAAAAAATGAAGCGGTGGGATCTGGTGCAAAGAAACGTGTTCTCTGTGCTTACGCCAGTCACTTTATTTTACAGCTCAAACGATGTTTAGTCATAAAAAAACAAGGAAAAAAAGACAGTACATGTATCATGCTCCAGCGACTGTTACAATGTGTTACATATTTTGAACATAAGCAGTGGAAGAGAGGTTCATCAGGAGAAGCTTGTGTTTCCTGCTCCCTCTAGTGGTACTCCCACTCAGCCACACACACATAATGAAAAAGAACAAATATCTAATCATCTTTAAATTGCACTCAACTAACAGTAACCATACCACCTGTGAGATATGGATCTTGACCTTTTCAGCTCAAGAAAAATCAAAGAGCTTCATTCGTTCTCGGAAAGAAAGGCCTTCTTTCAAACTCTGCAAGACAAACACACACACACACACACAAAATAGATATAAAAGGTGAAAGTTGTGAGGTTTAAAATGATGTTTAATATGAAGGTAACATTCTAATAAACTAGATTTGCCACACAACTGGTAGTAGCTCTAATTTAACTACAAGGGTAACACCACTGTGGCTTCGTATTGAAATGTCGACTTCTTACACTCTGCATTGCTTCTTTTACTTGAATTCAGTGACTTTGACCAAAAACCCTGTTGAAGCAACAGCATCTTTTACCTTTGACCTCACTGCTCTCATCTGACGCTTGAGGGAGGATTTTTCAGATTTCTTCAGTGAAGCAGCGTGACTCGTGCTCGTCATGGAGTCCTCTACAAAGAGAGAAGTAAAGACAGAGAGGAAGGGCGTTGAAGGAGTGGATGGCGATTCGAAATTCTTTCGGTTGTGTCAGTTGTTGTGTCTCACTGAGGCTCTGTCCTGATGCTTGCATCTTGAAATCCTCTCTGGGTTTGTTGACATCATCGCGTGGTTGATCCCGGCTGTGCGTATACAGGGCCTTCAGCTTGTTCTGGGCGTATAGTTTGTCCTGGCACACAGACACGTCAACGTGAAATCGCACACTGTCGTCATGTAAATAAATAAATATATTGTCACGTAAGTTCACAGCTGCTGTAGTTACAAAGAGAAAGCGATGCATTATTCTGCTAACAAATGAAGAAATGTCCGTCTGTTTTGCGTTGACGTTTTTCAGTGATGAATCCAGAGGATTTTCTAAAATCTGTCATCTGGTTTTGTTATTCAGTGAGAGTCCCATCAGAGGAGCAGGGATTTCTGTACCATGCGAGCGATCTTCAGCTCCTCTTTGAGGGCACATGCTTCCTGTCTGAGGAACTGCATCTCCGCCTCCCTCGCCCGCAGGATCACCTGATAAAGTGCATGGATGAGTGGGAAAAGAAAGGTAAGAAGATTATATTTTATGGGTTAATAATACCGGCCTCTGTTTTCGTTTCCCCACCTCCATCTCATACAAGTCCCCTGTTTGTGACTGTTTCCCGTTTACTGAGAAATGTGGCTCAGGCGTTTCGTCCATCTCTCTCTTACAGGACAACAGGAAACACAAAGAGGTTAAATACCATTTATATATATCAAGTCGGTACGAATCAAATCAAATCAACTCCACTGCGTGAGAAACCTTCTTTTTGAGCTCCTGGTTTTCTTTTTGAAACTGAACCGAGGATTGTCTCTCGTCCTGCAGCTCTTGGCTCAGCTGAGAGTTCTCCAGGCATTTCTGAGTGTGCTGAACTGACAACACCTCCAGCTCCGTGCGCAATAACTGGATCTCCTTCCTGCAGTGTCCAAGCACGAGCGCAGGTAAGGTTGCACAGCGATGTGAAAAAGTAACAGTCGTAGAGTGAGGTCATTAATATTTGATTAAAACATTAATGGCAATTAGCAAAGCTATGATGAGGAGCTGTCACTCACTCGTATTCAGTGTGGAGTTGTGTGATGTCGGCTGTATCCTTGATGCACTGTGACTGTCTACATTTCTCCAGCTCCTGTTTGTGGGCCCTCCGCATAGCTACAATCGCTGTAAAAAAAACAACAACACACACACAATGTGACAGTTTCCACTTGCCTGATTGACATTAACGCTTCCTGTTTTAAAAAAACATTATGAATACAGGGGGTCCTCGAGTTACGTCGGTTGCGAATTACGTCGTTTTCGTGGTTACGACACATCTCCCGTGAACTTCCTTGTTTCGGCTTAAGCGGTTTGCCCCGTAAATACGTACAGACTTCACGCGGGAACTAGTTGGTGACGGCTCTCTCTGTCTCTCAGCGCGCCTGCCGGCTTTTTTTTTTCTCCAGCACCTCCACAGCTGTGTTTACTTATGTGAAATCGCCGGCGGCAGCCGGTAAGGAGATGCACACGGACACAGATGCGTTCGGGATCATGGCAATACCGTAGGTTTATTCACAACACAGGGTCTACAAGGTTGATAACAGAAATCTAAAGGAAATGCTCATTACACTTGTGATCTCAACCCATATGGTGTGTCAAGAGGGACAAGAGGGACAAAAAAGGCAATTCACTATAATAAACTCTTATTTTAGCGTGGTGTTATAGCGACATCTGGTGGCACAATGTATGCACAATGGCACAATGAATGTATGGTCCGACTTACGTCGAAAATTTCTCCAGCTCCTGTTTGTGGGCCCTCCGCATAGCTACAATCGCTGTAAAAAAAAAACAACAACACACACACAATGTGACAGTTTCCACTTGCCCGATTGACATTAACGCTTCCTGTTTTAAAAAACATAATGAATATTTCTATGATGCGTTCATTATGACGGGGACCTACTTGACCTAAATCAAAACGATTTAAATTCAGTTATTAATTTTCTTGTGCTTGTGTTTGTGTGAGTCTTGCTTTACCCGCCATTGTGGCACCTGTCTCTTCCTGCAACAGCTGATCTTTCTCCTTGAGTAGTTCTGCCACCTCTGTCTGGTGCTGCTGCTGAAGATCGCTCATCAGCTTCCTGTGTATCTCCTCCATGGCAGTGACGCCATGATCCTATATTGAAATGAAAAATAGTTATAATTACTATGATTGTTTTTGTTGATGTTACCATTATGATAATGAAGGGAAAATAATATGTGATAATATACATCTGTAGAAGTTGAACTTTCGTTGAAACCAGATGCATCTGGGCAGGTTTCCGTCTGCTTCTCTTTGGTGTAGTAATCGTGCAAGTGCTTCATCTCCTCCTCATGGATCTTCTGAAGTTCCCTTATCTTGTCCTGAAACCTGGCTTCCAGGTTTTGCATCTTCTTCTCATTATAATCCTCAATTTTCTGGATTTCTTCGAGGAGTCTCTGGTTCCCAGTTTCTGCAGAAATGATCTTTTGCTCAGCACGCTCCAGTTCTTCTCTCAGCAGGCTGTTATCCTCCTGAAGCTGACACACGGTGTGATTAGAAGAGCAGTGCTCATCCATCATCTTGGTGTCTTCCAGAGTCTGCAGTTTGTTCTTTAACACCTCACTTTGCTGCCGTGCCTGTTCTAAATCCAAGTACAGTCTGTCTGCCAAATAAATCAACTTTGCCTGCTCTTGAATCCAGTTCATGTCCTCATCTGAATCTTCATCTGAAACCATGCTGTGCTCCCTGGCTGGTCCATCAGAGATCTCCTGGCACAGCTGGTTTAGGAACTTGGCCCTCCTCTGCAGCCGCGACAAAAGTCTTTCTAACCATTCTGGTTTGTTCTCGGGATCAGAGCGGGCCGTTTCATCTGGTTTTGTAGCTTCCTCTAAGCCGCATCTCTCCACCTTCACTTGTTCCTCATATGGAGCCAAATCTGAGGGGTTGATATCTGCCAGACCAGCATAAATGAGCTCAGCTTCGGCGCAGACTCTAACAATGGCATCTTCTAAAGGTTCTTCACTGTCATATTCAGTTTTCCCAGTCTGATTTGTGTTTCCCTCTTTTAACACTAATCTTTGCGAGATTAGGTTTTTGTATCTGTGAGCCACACTCCCCTCATCTTCTGTTACTAAGGAGAGTCCAACACAACGATGACTCTGCAGGACAGAAAGCATCTTTCCTACTACAAACATTTCCCTCTTTAAGCACATTTGAACTCTTGCCACGTCGTCCTCCTGTCCTGTAAGTTTACATTCAGCACTAATGTTATCGTGAGCGCCACCTAACGTCGCATCATTGAGGACTTTGGCCTCTTCTTTGCTGACATGGTGTGATGCATGCTGCTGCTTTTCTGCATATTGCTCTCCTTGCTGAAGGCAGGCGGCAGCAGCGGCGAGCTGCTTCTCCATGTGTGTGGTGTTAATCGGACCGGCCTGGAGCCTCTCTCTGCAGGCTTGTATGATATTCAGAGCAACTTGAAACCTGCCGACCAGCATCCGGCAGCGGTTCTCTGTCTCCTGGGCGAAGCGCTGACTCTGCTTGGCTTGACTGTGCAGCAGCAGCCCGAGGTGCTGGGCAGTGGCTCGGCACTGAGTGAGCTGGGAGTAAAGGTGGGGGTCCTGGCAGCTGCCGTGACCCTGGTGATCCTCCAGCATCTGTGTGATGTCCCTCAGCTTCTCCTCTGTCACATACAGCTTCCTTTCAAGTAACTGGATCACCTGTATAAACCTTCCTGGTTCATCTCCTGCAGTGACGATGTTCTGGTACGACGGGTCAATCGAGCGAGATCTGTTCCTGGGATGTTTGTCGGCGGGATTGTTGTTTCCCTCGACAACATCTGTCTCGTTCAGAGTGAGCAGCTGGGTTATCTGCTCATCGTCAATATGCTCTGACAACTCATCGTTCAGCTGAGAAGAGGCACAGTTGCAATCTTTCGACGCTTCATTCAGCTTCATTTCTGTCTCCTCCAAGCTGTTACCCAAGACCTCCATCTTCAGCAGAACTTCGCTCAGCTCTTGCTCCTTCCTGTCGAGAAGCCTCTCATATCCTTCTCGAATGTCCTGCATCTCAGACTCCCTTTGCTGCACCTTCCCTGCGGCCACCTGCAGTTCCTCACAAACTCTCTCGTATGAGTGCTCAAGATTGTAGTAGTGCGTCTCCTCGGATTTCAGGCGGCTCTGCAGCCTGCTCACCTCTCCATCCGCCTCCGATAACTGGTTCTGCAGCTCTTGGCGGCAGCGATGCAGCTGCTCTCTTTCCTCTTGAAGTTTCTGCACAGTGGACACTGTTTTTGACAGCTCCTCTTGAAGCTGCTGTTGAGCCTCCTCAATTTCCCTGGTCAAGGTCTGAGTCTTATTCAGGTTCTCCACCTGCTGCTCAGCCCTGTCCAGTCGCTCCTGAAGATCTTGCGAGTGTTGCTCGGCCTGCTCCAGACTGGCAGCCAAGCTCCTCCGTTCTCTGTCCTGGCTTGCTTGGAGGAGCATGAGGTGCTTCTCCAACTGAGCCTCTTTTTCAGCCTGCGCATCTTCATTGGCACAAAGTTGAGTTTTCACCTCCTGGAGATGTTTCTGCAAGTGATCAGCCTCCTGCTGGAGATTGTGGTAACGCTGCACTTCCAGCTGTAGCTGTGTCAAGCGGCACTCAGCTTCCCTCCTCTGCTCCTCACTGGTGCTCAGCTGGGACCTCAGGGAGGACATACAATGCTCCCACTCCACCTGCTGCTCTTGAAACCTCCGTCGATCTTGCTCCAGGTGAGCTTGTGCAAGTGCAGTGGCATCGCCCGTGACCAGTAACTGAGCTTGTTGAGCTAAGAGATCAACTCGCCGCTGAAGTTCGGCTTCTCTGGCCTCCTCCTGACTTCTCCTCTGTGCCTCCAGCTCAGTACGGAGGTCATGGTTTATCCTCCGCAGTTGTTCTAAATCCAAAGCTTCTTCCACAGAGTTTGAAGGGAGATCAGTCTACAGGACAACAATGTGTTTTTAATTAAGACAAACCTTGCTTTACATTGTGAAATCATTCTTCTCAACCACTAATAATAACAAATGCATTTTATTGTGTCTTCTGTGTTATACCTGTGAATGAACCGAGTGTCTCGCGCTCTCACGCTGCAGTTCATCCTGCAGATTCCCGTTTAACTCCTGAAGTCGAGATGCCTCCTTCTGTGTCTGTTCCAGCTGTAAGGGTTCAGAAACTGTTTACTCCAATCGTGTTTTCATATACTAAACTCTTGGACACAGTCCAGTCTCACCTCTTTGACGAGCTGCTCACATGCGGTGCTCACTGAAACTTCCAACACCTCATTCTGAGATGTAGTTTTAACTTGCTGCTCACTCTGCCGACTTTCACCCCCCATGTTTGTATATTCGTTAAAATAGCTATCATCCTCGGTGGAGATAGGGATTTGACTTCCAGCTCTTTCAGCGCGCAATGATGCGTTTGCCAAACCTTGTTCACAGAGGGAAATACACAGATAAATTCAATAAAATACCATTTGCATTTGAAAAAGCTGTTTATGTAGAGCAAATTAATATTTGTAACATGTGCAAACATTGTGCAAGAGAACCAGAACTCACTAAGTAACGGTAATGTGATGAATAATAACCACTTCAAAGTATAATTATATTTCTAAGGCCTAATATCAATTGGAAAACGGTAATAAAATAATCAGGATGAATCAGTTTTCCATTGGATATTTAATTCTGCCTCACTTTACTCACTGGTTTGTGTAGTGCCGACTAGATGATGATAGGGAGCGCTATGGCCCTCCTCCTCTGGGTCTGCAGGATTGATGGGAGGATGAGCGCCATTTCCAACAGCAGAGCTCTGATCCTTTTCTGGCCCCAGTTTCATCTCCTGTTGATGTGATTCCTCTGCCCAGTCTATGTTTTTGTGCTCTTGCAAACAGCTGATTGGGTTTTTAGGTGTCCATACAATCTCAGCGGAATTTGCATCAGGCTGATTGGATTTCTGATGAGTCCCCTGCACTGAAGGGGAGCTGTGAGGACTACACAACAAATATAATGTCAACACTAAACCCATGAGCCCCTTGTATACATTTAATACAAAATATCCAGCACTTCTAGAAAGAAATCAACGATTATTACCTTGTGGCATCTGGTGTAAGACTCGGCCTCACGTTCTTCAGCACCGCCTGGACCCAGTTGCGTCTCATCCCAGAGGTCATTGCACACAGTGTGTACACACCATCTTTGGTCTTTAGAAAGACAAATTATTTGATGTTACATCTTCAAATAAAATGTTCTGTTGGCTTTAAAGACAATTGTACCATTGTATCTAAGATAATAACATACTGTCATATCATGTGCATCATCTTAATCTATAGCTCAATAAACAGTTACACGTGCAAACTCAGAAATCCAATGTAAAAAAAAATAAATCTGTGCTACGAGGATGCAAATACAAGCACCAACCAATTGAAGGTCCTCGATTCTGATTGGTCAGACACTGACACTTACTATTTGGGTTCCTGCATGTGAAGCAGGTATAGTGTAGCACTTTCCTTACAAATGGACTTCCTGATATTCATATCCACCGATGACATTCAAACACAGTTTGACACAAACTAAATGCACCTGTTCCTTTATGTTGTTGCAGTGATGATAACATGCTGTGGAGGAAGACTCCGGTGGCTCACAGGAGCTGTTTGTTTTCATTTTCTCCACATTATCAACTTGACACCGATCTTTGTTACCCCTTAAAAATAAAAAAAAAACATAACATGGGTGGACAGGAATGGTTTTCAGTGACCGGTCATTATCATCATGTACCATTTAACGGAATATTAAATCAAATGAAAAGTACAAGAAATAACCAACCTGGTTTGCTCCTCAGAGAGCAACAATCCAGAATTAAGGCTTTTCTTCTCTGATGTTTGCCTTTTTTTAACTTGAGATCCTGGAACCGCATCGTCGGACTCTGTTTCAGAGACAATAGAAAAGAAGCAGCTGAGAAATGGAGCTTCATCATTTGCCTGCACAATCTTTTTTTTTTTTTTAAGTTCATCAACCTCTTGGGTGCGTATCAGAGAAATCTCACGTAACAGAAATACAGTTTACCGCGTCCAGTGGATCTTTGGTCGAGTCTGCTGAGTGAGCGGCTGCTCCTCATGAACGGAGCAGCGGTGAGAGACGGGGTGTGGAGCGAGGTGAAGCTGCGGCTGCTGCTGAGGCGGAGAGCCGGTCTTCCCGGGTGAGATGCTTGTCTGTTCCCCTGGTTGCCAACACTGCTTTGGTGGCTGAGGGTGCCTCTTTTCAAACTGCCACCTGCTTTACAGACACCGTCAGTCACGTCACTACTTTTGCTGCTTTGGCTATTGGTCCTTCCAAAGGCAACTCTGGGTTGAGACGTGCTGCTGCAGGCAGGTTTACCACCACCAGATACAGACACTGTCAGTCGGTCCTGAGGGACAGGGAGAGGATGAGAGTGAATGGGACATTTTACAGTGGCTGTCCAAGAGAATAAGTCGCAAAGATAAAACAGAAAGAATAATAATATTGATGTCAAACATCACACCTCCTGCTCACCCCCATCCCAGCTTGGACTCCGACACATACAATCCAGTCACCTCTGGACAGAGCCTTTTAATCCTCACAAGAGCTCTTAATTTGCTTAAGCACCATCTGACTGACACTGTGATCGAGGACGCACACATACACACAAACTTAATCACAGCTGAGCATCTGAGAGCCACCAGACATAGGCAGTCTAGTCCAGCCGCAGTAGATGCAACCTTCCCGACTGCAGAGGTAATCAATCTGTGGCCCGGAGGACACGACAGAGAAATCAATTGGAAGAGTCCTGACTTGGCGACTTGTGAGGGTTTTAACTGCACTAATTTGATTTGAGTCGTTAAATAAAACACAACAAATGCAGGTGCAGTTTTATATTCAGTGGTTTGGATTCCAATCCTCATGTCATGTGTGCCATCTTCACAGATGCTGACAACAGTCAAACACATCTTAACCTCAGAGAATTCCCTCTTCAGACAAAACATCCGGAAAACACAACACCGATGAAATACATGAACATCATTTCTGAATGTTCATATGGATTTCGTACTTGCCTTTCCTCCTTTCTTCTGTGTGGTGGTGTTGCTCTTAGAGTTTACCACAGTCTCACACCATCTGCTATTGATCAGATTGAGGCAGGTCAGCATAAATAACTTAAGTTCAACCAGGTTATTTTTCACTTGTAAACCAGCTCGTGTGTGTAAATGAAAGTAAATGGAGTTGAAATGTATGAAATAACTGATTTTGTTCTGACGAGTACATCGCACTGTTCTGTAAACTGAACAAAAGATTGTGTAAATGTTGAATTGCACAGCTGAGATTTAGTTTATAACATCTGAAAAAAGTGGCAGTAGCATTCTTACAATGCTGCTGTATACAAGGAAAAACACATTGATCTTATTTTGCTAGTGGTTGCAAACATATAGCATATGTGTATAATACTGTGTAGATCTATGTCTGTGTGCAGCAGACCTGAATTAGTTTGTTATGGATGAAGTAACTTGATGACTTACCTTTGCTTCTTGGACATCATTCTCAGCAGTACAAGAAGATTTTACTGAACGAGATCACTGAGATTAAGACGACGTCTTATGGTTGATATTATTATTGATCTGCAAAGAACAAGTGTGCTCCTTCTCAGTCTGGAGAATAACTCACAGGCAGGTCTATGCAACAGTGTCCTCAGGACACACACACACACACACACATAATCCAACAGAATTGACAAACTTGATTAGAGTTTAGTAGGATTAGAGCCAACGCTTTACAGGATTACGACACAGTAACTTCAGGAAACTTGACGCACCTGCCTATAATGTCTAGATAATGTCTAGACTCTAGAAGCAGGGCTGAGAGAGACCTGACCACTGACTCATGCATTTGCCTGGCTGAGAACACAGAGTAACACAGCTGTCATCATGGGTCTGTGAGTTATGACCTGATCTGACCCGGGAAAAAATATTTCCCAGACACATCACTTTTCTCTGTTCATACAGAAAGCGAATATTTCTGCAAAATGCAGTCATGCACTTTAATTTGTCTGTTAATTATTGTTAACACAGCCTATAGGCCAATGAATAAAGCTGCAGACAGAGATGGAAAATGAACAGAAAAATACAGTATTGAAAAAAACAGGAACAATTAACACTTTTTGTTTTATTTCACCAACCAAAGAATTTTCTTTGTGGCAGTCATTTTATTTACTTTTACTTGAGTAACTTTACCTCCTTCATAAATGCTCTCACACTGACTGAAATGTCTAGTGTTATTATCCTCTGTACTTTTAACACGCTGTTAACTGTAAACTATGTGTAACGATTGTTGATATTAGTGTTATCTTAATTGGCCCTTTGCCCCGCTCCAGGAGCGCAAGCTGTGATTGGTCGGACGTCACGTGACGCTACAGCTGATTTCGCTGGCTGGAGTATTTTGCTTTAACCGTTCATTATTTCATGTTAGCCATTTCTGCTTCGCAACGCCGTGAAATAACGTAGCAATCATCACCAGCTTCAGTCAGTTAGCATGGCACAGGCAGCACCAGCGAATGCCTTCGACGCAAATAACTCCCCGATCCAGGTGGAGCACGATAAGAAACGTCGACAGTTTGTTATAAGACTGAATGGTGAGTTAGGCATGTAAACATTAGCGTGCTAGCTGGCTAATGCTAGCCGAGTGGTTGGTGTACACTTTTCCGCCGCTAACATCGCAGTCGTGGCCTTATCGATGACCTCGACTGCCCTCTCTGATCCGAAGGCACAGTTCATTTCACATGGTTAAAATGTCACCTCCTTTTGACCGAGACTAGTTTCAGTCAGAACCTGAACAGCCAGACTGCGCTCGGTCAGAGCTACTGACTTCCTCGACTTTGCTTGTAGCTGCGTGTTGTTTTTTTGTCTTTGTCAGTGCGAAAACAAAAGCCGTGTATGAACCGATCAAGTGTTAATCCAAACAACTGATAATAAAAACTTAGTAAAGTTCCCTCATGACAGTATCGCTCCTGCAGCCTGTAGAAGTTCTTCCAAAACAACACTGGCTCCAGATTAAAAACAGTGTGTTGTATTTGATCAGGCTTGTGACACTGATTCAGTCTATGTTCAGAGTATGATAAACAAAAGCATGGTTGTTTTAAAGTGTGTGTCCGTCCAGGTCGATATAATATTATTACTATTATTGGAATTTATTCCGAGCATCTCACATTGTAGGTGATTTTGCACATTACAGCTGTGTCAGTTGTGTTTACAGCTTTTTGCCTGAGTGAAGATCTTTATCAGTCTCTGTGTCTCCACACAGCTACATTATCCTCTTTCCACAAGTAGGCTACGTGTTGTACCTGGATAGACTAAATGTTATATCATGACTGTGGTATGTGGTCAAAACCACTGCTCCTCTTGTTTTGAGGTCAGTTGCTTGTTGAAACTTAACCGAGTCAAATTATTTTTTCATGCCTTGTTTTATTGAGGAGCCATATTGTAGATCCAAAGTTCCTCCAACAGTCAGATTAATATAATAAGTAGTGAAGTCACACATAGTTTCGATGCTGAATGTTTTTTTTTAAATATACCTCAAATTTCTGCAGCATACATACGGTGTTTGACACAGTGTTTGTGATGTGTGTTGTTGTTATTTGTTGCAGTGAGTTTTTAAAAAATGCTTCATATAATATGAACATTATCATCCACACTTGCATCTTCAAGTACTGTCAGTATCTCTGTCTGCCTTCAGGATCTCATGATCGCGCAGTTCTTCTATATGAATATGTTGGGAAGAAGACGGTGGACTTGCAACACACGGAAGTTCCAGATGCCTACAGAGGGAGAGGAATTGCTAAGCATCTGGCCAAGGTAAAGCACATGGAGACACTATGAGTTTGTTATGTTCCTTGCGTTTTTTTATGACATAGTTTGAAATATGCAAAATATTTGTTTAGATACAAACATTAGAGCAATGTCAATGTAGTTTTACTCTTGTGTGATGTGTAGGCAGCCATGGATTTTGTGGTAGAAGAGGATCTGAAGGCTCACTTGACCTGCTGGTACATTCAGAAATATGTCAAAGAGAATCCTCAGCCTCAGTACTTTGAGCATATTTATCAATGACCTCACATGGCTCTGACAAAGAAGAGGACAAATACTCCCAGTGGCAGCGGTGGCAGCAGCAGAATGTTTTGGAGTTACAGGCTGATATAAAGCAAAGGACCTTCCAGGCATTGGTAAACATGACATCCAGTGACTCGAGAGACAATGAATCTTGTGTCAAAGACATCTGTGGACTGGACAGGGTCTACAGTAATGTCCTTAATAGGAAGTTAATCAGCTGGTTGGGACCTGTAAACATGAGCAAAACAACCAACCAAAACTGAAGCCTGTTACCTCAGACAGGAACCTCCAGATTTTATACACATTACTGACTTTAAGGAAGCAGTACATATGTAATGTGCTCGTGTGTGAGTCGAATCCTTTGTTGCAGTTTTTCTATTCTCATTTGGACTCACTGGTTATAAACAGCACTACATGATGCACAACCCAGGTGGCTTTCTCTGTGATGACTTGGGTGGAAGCACTGATGGCTTCACTGACACCAAAATGACGGCAACTTTTAAATTTCAACCCCATTTTGATAATCTTGGTGTTCATGTTTTATTTTAATTTCGATTTCCACTGTTAGCCATAAGAAATTGTTTCTTATTCTATTGACTTTCATTGCTAAATGCACCTGCTTGATTTAATTTCTTTTTTTCCCATGTCTTGAGTGATGTTTAGGCATAGATGGATAATGGGTAATTAAACAAAATTATAATCTCAATTTGGTTCCAATGTGAGTGGATATTGGGTAATTAAACAAAATTATCTCAGTTTGGTTGCAATGTGACTCCATATTTCCCAATTACAGTAAAATCGCTTACTGTGCATTACTAATTTGATTGAAGTCAAAGGTGCATGGATGTGTAAACCAAAGAACACAGAGTGAGTTAGGTCTGAAGTTCGTTACTGTGCAGCAATGCATTTGTGTTTGTATTTGGATTCATATTTCTGCTTAAATTAAACTGCACTGCAATTAAAAAACGACAGTGCTATATTAAGGGCATTTACATTCTGTGATGTCACAGACAGTTTTGTTCTGTCATTCAGGAACGTGTCAGCTGGTGTCATATGTTCAAGGTCATCAGTGAGTAAGTATACTGACAACTGTGGTTTATTTGCTGTTGACAATCTTTGAGTGTTGAGAAGAAAAATACCTCAGGTGACTCAGTACACACTGTCAGGACAGACATTAGCATGTGTGACAGACTATCTTTGAAAACCACCTAAATAAAATTGCAGGAAGTACCTTTGTAAAATATTACTTTAGGTGGCACACACCTATCTTCAGGCTAGGGTATTCAAAGTATTATTTCATTTTTTTTGTAGTTTTGTTTGTATTTGTGGTTCTGTTCAAAAGAATGGGCTTCATGTAACAATCCTTTATATTGTTTTGTGCTTGACACTTTTCCATTTTTGTGTATAAATAAATAAATCACATCATTAATGAGAAAGTTTGTTTTTATAACAAAACAAAGTATGTATATGTATGCCATAAATACATGTTAATGACACTTAAACCGAGCTCTTTGTTGCATAACTGAGTATGGTCTAAAAGCTTACTTTTTTTTACAAAATATGGACACAATTTTACCTGAATATTTGGGCAAAGTGTATACAGACATAAAAAACCTGTAGCTTATTCTTCTGTCTGTGTCGAAGAATTGTGGTGTTTCACATTACATATTAGCTAAACGAAATAATTACTACACATACAGTCACAGACACTCTTGAAAATACAACTTCAAACTATGTATGTGTATCTTGTTAGTGTACATCCATATCGTCACCCTGTCTCGTTTTTTTAATTCAGGTGACGTGTTGGTTTTGAAAGGGCCCTACTTTGTCGCCACCTAAAGGCACGGGCAGAAAAATGAGCAATAATGTGATTATATATATATGCTTTTTTTAAATGTTCAGTTGATTGATTACAGTATATTGTTTTAAACAAACACGTCTCCTTCTATTAGTATGATTTATTTAGAAATTAATCTGACCTCTAAACTGTGCTATCAGAAAATACGTAGACGTACATTATAGCATTATGGTAATAGTAGTTCGTATTAGAGCCCGAGTAATGCATCGACAGCATCGCCACACTACATTACCCAGAAGGCTGAGGGCCGTCAAACGTCAGCTGCAATCACGATTGAATCTCCAACATGGCGTCGCTGGGAAGGAGGCGCGGTGTCCCAGTAAGCAGGGAGAGGTCAGTTACTCTACATCTTGATCATTAAGCGAAAACGTTTCAATACTGCGCACTGTTATATCTGCATTGCTATTCGACAGATCCCAAACGTTAAGATCGTTTGTTATTTAAAATTAAATACCAACGCGAAATATCGGAATCGTGTCCAAGGGTTAGCTATCGTTAGCGGGCTAACGCGCACAGCTAGCTAACGTTAGCAAGAAAACAAACTAGCAGCTCATGTGTTGCTTGAGATATTTCACTCCATACGATAAACTGCGGTAAAAGTGAAGCTTAATCGTGAGTTTGAGAAGGGCGATGGTTTTATATGTCTCGGCCCATACGCTTTACAATCCCGGCTGAGCTAACAGAGTTGTCCGCTGCTCTGTGTTGAAAGTAGCTGTCCACTCCTCTACAACTTTTTACCGTACAAGCGAGTCAGCTAACCTAATCTAACCGCCACCCAGATAATGAACCTTTTAAGTAGATCCCAACATGAGCATTACATTTTAATATGGATTCACATCATTTAGTCCCTTACCAAATGACCCGCAGTCTTAGAAACCGAAAAGCCGTGCTATCTGTCAAATCGTTAAGGTTAAGGCTTAGTAGAAGGCACTAAGTACTTCAAGGCCTCAGTGTCCACACATGTACATGTACATGTGTACATGATCGTTATGTACATGTGTACATGATCGTTATGTACATGTACACATGTACATAACATGTGTACATGTTACATTGCTGTATACATTGATGTATACATTGATGTAACATTGCTGTAATTCGTGAGTTAATCTCTAATATCAGAGGGTCGTGGATATCGATTCACACCAGCAGTGCTTCATATGGTGTATTGTCATACGTCATGTTTGTTACAACGAAGATATTTGTTGCTGTTAAGTATTTTGTAGACATAAAAATAATAACAAATTGACTCATCTCAGTTTGTCATTTCAGTGCCGCTTAGGACTGATATAAATAACCATTTAGAAACAGTAAGGCATTAAAAAAATGTTATAAAGTCACTGTGTGCACATTTGAAGTGATTATTATTTGTTATCTCTTTTGTTATTTTGAATGAATTTGATCCAAAGGTGCTTCCTAATGTTTTAATGTTTTGTTTTTGTTCAGTTTGGAGGCATTACATAAACTCTACATTGACAGCTTATGTTAGATATTAGAAAAATAAAAAATAATTATTCATAATTGAAATTGTCATGAATGTGTAAGATTCAGTTCACACATGCACTGTGTGACCACAGTTAAAGACTTTCTTTTTTTTGTGGTAAAGTGTAACCAAAAATGTAGGCAAGTCAATCTCATATTACAATCTTCATCGTCCTCTCCTCTACTTTCTCTCACTTTTCTCTGCATATCTGTTTCTGTACAGGGGAGTGATGGCTGCTACAGACTGCTACATTGTACATGAGATCTACAATGGGGAGAACGCACAGGACCAGTTTGAGTATGAGCTAGAGCAAGCACTCGAGGCCCAGTATAAATACATTGTTATAGAGCCCACACGTATCGGAGATGAAACGGCTCGTTGGATTACAGTTGGCAACTGCCTGCACAAAACAGCCGTGTTGTCGGGTGCTGCTTGCCTCTTGACACCCCTTTCGCTGCCGGCTGAATACTCGCGCTATGTAGCGTTGCCTGCTGGCGCCCTCACTGTGGCCTGTGCTGCCCTCTACGGGATCTCTTGGCAGTTTGACCCCTGCTGCAAATACCAAGTGGAATATGACAGCCAAAAACTCTCACGGCTGCCCCTGCATACACTCACCTCTTCGACGCCTGTGGTTTTGGTACGCAGGGATGACATCCACAGAAAGAGACTTCATAATACGATAGCACTGGCTGCTCTGGCGTATTGCGCCAAGAAGATCTATGAACTCTATGCTGTATGAGTGCACTCTTGGTTTGAGAACCAACAGAAAAAAATACAGAACCTATCCACCCCCAGATGTAAGAAAATTGGAAGTCACAATCAGGCCCAGCAGTTAGCTCTGCACATGTAGTGGTGCTTCCATTTTGAACTTTGATCAGAGGGATATAGTTAAAACTAGAAGGAATTGTTTGCCCCTTAAGTTTCCTTGCCTTCTATGTGACAACAACTACTACTTTTTCTCTGTAATAACCTTGTACCTCCTGCCCGTGCCCTTCCACCTGCATCCTTGACACACGAGTTAGTCCACAAGGGTATGGCAGCAGTTCCTCTGGACTGACTGTTGTTACAGTTCAAATGGACAGACATGTTTTGACTACCAAGGTTCTTGCTTTTCCTTTCCCTCATAGTTTTACTGTACCCTTTTCTTGCTGATCAGTACATCACCCTTTCATTAAACATTAGGATATTTCAAACTCACTTTTCTGTATTTTATTTTACTTTTCTCTTTTAAAGGATTCCACATTGTCCAGAAGAGAGCCAGTAGCTCCAACCAGTTGGAGATTGTGTCTTGTCCCTGTAGAAGTATGACAGTATGTAGGTGTGGGTGTGTGTGAGAATGACGGATAACATTTGGAAAGTCAAATTTCCAAGTATACATACATTGAAAAATTATGGGGTTTAATAGGAGTCTGAATTTTAGTTGGATTTAGGTTTGGTATGAATTGGATGAATACCGGTGACAGTGAGCTCATTGATATTAGCACAATAAGGGGTATTTTCTGGAGAATGTCATAAATCTCTTTAAAGATCCATCATATTATTTTGTCAGGAATAAATCATGAAATTTGAATTATTGTATTTTCACACAATATCCAAACAGCTGCAGCCATTACTTTGTCACAGCATTTTGTCAATATAATAACATAAAAATAACATGTTCACAGTGATTTGAAGTGACTACAGGTTGCAACAAGTCCAGGAGTTCATAAAAATTAAAACTGCATAGATGGCTGGCATGTGGCCAGAGGTAGAAATATATTGATATTTGTCATCTAACCTGCTGCTGATATTAGTGTTGAACCAAAGATGTTAAGCCGTTTAAACTATTGTTTGTTAGTCACAAATTTTGGGTGATACTACTTAGACTGGTGTCTTTATTATGACAGAGTCATTATTAAGAGAGTGTGAAGGTTTGATTGATGTGGATGGTCAACAACATCTAGAAGATTCAGATCATACAGCTGTTAGTTCATTAGTTTTAAAACCATATGCATTCAAGTTGAAGAAAATGTTGATGGTTTTATTTTTTTGCTTGTTTTGCTGGATAATCCACACTGGATAATGAATCAGACCTAGTGGCGAAATAATTTGTGTTTAAGTTATTTTTGACAACATACCATACTATGTTTTCACAAAATTTGACGATGCCTTTTGGTCATTTTAGACTAGGTAAATATGATGATGCTTTTTCATGATTTTTGACAAGGTACTATTCTATGACGTTTAGTTACGATATTTGACATGATACTATTCTATGACGTTTAGTCAGGATTTTTGACAACATACTATGACTTTTTTCATGATTTCTGGCATTTTGTGTAAAATGAAAATGTTATCAAATGTTTGACGATACACGAGATTGCCATCGACCGGTAGATCGTGTGCCAGTTACAAAAACATTCCATAACTTCCGATGCGACTAGTCCGAGATCTAATTAGCGTCACCATGCGCCTGCACACATTTGAAAACTTAGTGTCAGCGCTCAAGGTGCGATGTAAGGAATGGACACAACTTGACTGCATGTGCTCCACAGAGCAGCGTGAAATGTGTGTGTATTTGACAGACGGTGTTAGACAAACTTTTAAAGACTTTGCCTTGAGTCAGACATGGCAATTCTGTTTTACCTGAACTCGTCCACAGTGCAGGATGATGAGGTTGTGACACTACAGACACACATGGAGCTAAGATCCAGGCCTCATGGAGGTTTTGGCAACTTCCTCACGGAGGAAACCAAATGAGGGAATGTGCCACCTCCCTGACTACATTATTTGGTTGCAATTTTTACAGCAGGTAGATCATTTTGACTTGGTCATTGTAAAAGTAGCTCACATAAAAAGTGTGGCCACCCCTGCATTAGACTACGATGTTTTGGATGTTTTCATGAAAAATGAAAATTTTGTGAATTTATTGACGACATGCTATATACCATGACGTTTTAATTGACTTTTGGATGTTTTCGTGAAAAATGAAAATTTTGCGAATTTTTGAATGACATACTATATATACTATGACGTTTTGGTCTTTTTTTTTGGACATTTTTGTGGTAAAATTAAAATTTTGTGAATTTTTCGATGGCATATCATACTATGATGTTTTGGTTGATTTATGGATGTTTTCGTGAAAAATTAAAATTGTAAATATTGCGGGGGGGTGCAGCATATTGCGGGGGGGGGGGTGCAGCGGCAGCCGGTAAGGAGATGCACACGGACACAGATGGGTTTGGGATCGGGGGGGCAAAAGGCAATTCAACAAAATATCATTCTGGGGGGTGATTTCACGCTATTTACTGCGATTCTAGTGCGTTATATCCACTTTTAATTTTTGGCAGTTTTTAGGCGTTTTCGACATACTAACCCCTTATGTTTTTTTGCTTTTTTTGACCCATCAGAAAATGAGGTTTTGTGTTGCCTAATCAACAAAATATCATTCAAGGGAGTGATTTCACACTATTTACTGCTATTTTAGTGTATTTTTTCCACTTTTAATTTTTTTGCTGTTTTTGGAAATTTTTGGCATGCTAACCCCTTATGTTCTTTTCTTATTTTTGACCAACGAAAAAATGAGGTTTTCTGACAACAAAATATCATTCTGGGGGAGTGATTTCACACTATTTACTGCCATTCTTGCAGATTTTTTCCACTTTTAATTTTTTGCAGTTTTTGGGCATTTTCGACAAACTACCCCCCCTTACGTCTTTTGGAAATTTTTGACCTCTGAGAAAATGAGGTTTTCTGGTGAGTAATCCACAAAATATCATTCTGGGGGTTGATTTCAGGCTATTTTCTACCAATTGCACACGTTATTTCCCGTTTTCATGTTTGGCCATTTTGGGGAATTTTCGACAAACCACCCCCCCTTACGTCTTTTGGAGATTTTTGACCTCTGAGAAAATGAGGTTTTCTGGTGAGTAATCCACAAAATATCATTCTGGGGGTTGATTTCAGGCTATTTTCTACCAATTGGGCGCGTTATTTCCCTTTTTCGTGTTTGGCCATTTTTGGGAATTTTTGACAAACTACCCCCCTCACGTCTTTTGGAAATTTTTGACCTCTGAGAAAATGAGGTTTTCTGGTGAG
>JAFBJQ010002158.1:0-85701 GCA_016785345.1 Trinectes maculatus
CGCAGACACGGAGAGAACATGCAAACTCCACACAGAAAGATCCCCGAACCAAGATTCGAACCAGGGACCTTCTTGCTGTGAGGCACGAGCGCTACCCACTGCGCCACCGTGCTGCCCACCTGTACTATTATGTTTTTTCAATATTTTTGAGGACATGCTATACTATGACGTTTTTGGCAATTTTTGATGACATACTGTACTATTATGTTTTTTTCAGTATATTTGAGGACATACTATACTATGTTGTTTTTTGATCATTTTTGACAACCAATTACGTTTTTTGGCAGTTTTTGATAACATGCTATACTATGACATTATTTCCTCATTTTTGATGACATATACTATGACGTTTTTGGCAATTTTTGACGACATACTGTACTATTATGTTTTTTCAATATTTTTGAGGACATGCTATACTATGACGTTTTTGGCAATTTTTGATGACATACTGTACTATTATGTTTTTTCAGTATATTTGAGGACATACTATACTATGAAATTGTTTCATCATTTTTGATGACATATTATACTATGACATTTTTGGCAGTTTTTGATGACATACTGTACATTATGTTTTTGACATGCTATAATATGACGTTATTTCATCATTTTTGATGACATATTAAACTATGACGTTTTTTGGCAATTTTTGACGACATACTGTACTATTATGTTTTTTCAATATTTTTGAGGACATGCTATACTATGACGCTTTTGGCAGTTTTTGATGACATACTGTACTATTATGTTTTTTCATTATTTTTGACAACATACCATAATATTAAGTTTTTTAATCCTGTTTGACGACATACTATACTAAGACATTTTTTCAGAATTTTTGACAACATACTATACTATGACGTTTTTTGTCAGTTTTTGTTGACATGCTATAATATGACGTTATTTCATCATTTTTGATGACATATTATAGTATGACGTTTTTGGCAATTTTTGACAACATACTGTACTATTATGTTTTTTCAATATTTTTGAGGACATGCTATACTATGACGTTTTTGGCAATTTTTGATGACATACTGTACTATTATGTTTTTTTCAGTATATTTGAGGACATACTATACTATGTTGTTTTTTGATCATTTTTGACAACCAATTACGTTTTTTGGCAGTTTTTGATAACATGCTATACTATGACATTTTTTCAGAATTTTTGACAACATACTATACTATTAAGTTTTTTCATCCTGTTTGACGACATACTATATTATGACTTTTTTGTTATTTTTGATAAAATACTGTATTATGTTTTTTTGACGATCATTTTTGACAACATATTATACAATGACGTTTTTTGACGATTTTTTCATGCTACAGCTACACGATGACCTTTTTTCATAATTTTTGACAGCATACTATAATATGTTTTTCTGCATACTATACTATTAAGTTTTGTCATCCTGTTATTCACAATTTTTGACGACATACTATACTATGACGTTTTTTGGCAGTTTTTGATGACACGCTATACTGTTATGTCTTTTTATTATTTTTGAGGACATTCTATAGTATGTCTTTTTTGACCATTTTTGTTGAACAACATGCTATACGTTGACGTTTTTTGGCAGTTTTTGATGACGTGTTACACTGTGACATTTTTTCAGAATTTTTGACAACATACTATACTATTACTTTTTCTGCAGTTTTTGACTACAAACTATACTGTTAAGTTTTTTCATCCTGTTTGACATCAAACTACACTATTACATTTTTTTCGTCATTTTTGATAAAATACTTTATTATGATTTCTTTTCATAATTTTTGACTGTGTAGTACACTATGGGTTTTTTGGACAACATAATACACAATGTTTTAGTATGATTTTGTGAAAAATGACATTTTCGTGTAATTCTCAACAACATACTATACTATGACACTTTTTCATGATTTTTAAGGTTTTCGTCAAAAAAGGACACACTGTAAACCCAAATAAATAAGCAGAACTCCAAAAAAGAACAAAACAGGAAATAGTTGCCACAAAAGCTTTAATATTTGGACTTTCTGTTCCATATACTGTACGCTAATTAAACCAACAAAAATATTTTCAATATCTGCCACTGAAAATCATCAAGTCATTCATTTTCCTCATTGCAGTGACTTCACAGTACTTAATAATTTTAGTATAATTTAAGTATAAAAACACAGCATTTGATGTTCAACAAACCTGACATTTTGTAGTTTCATCTTTTAATCTTTTGCTTACCAGTAAACCAAAAACATAAACGTATGAACATACAATATTTTATACATGCAATACAATTACAAAGGCACACATTGGACCATCTGGTCGTAAACATACAGTGCAATGTGCATATCATATCACATATCACATATTATATGTCTATCCGTTTAACAATATTAAAATGTAAATGACTAACAATTCTGAATACAGTGTGTACCAGTTGGGTAGAGCAGCAACTTGAACATCAACAGCTGAACAGGAGTCAACATAAACAAAAACAAATTCTTGTTGTGGACCATGATCTAACTGAGTGAGCCACCAGAATACAACGCCTCTTTTCAGAGCTTGAATTACACATATATCATCAAGTAATTTTCAAGAGTCTGCTGCCTGGGTGACCGTCTGCATCATCCAGACCATGTAAGAGTTTGTGTGAATTCAAAGGTCTTGGTCAGTCCATTGAGCTAGCTGAGATGTAGTGCATACAGCAGACCAAACATTTGCAGGAAAGCATCAGCAAGTCTGGGGAGGCCGACCACCACATCACCTTCTTGGATGATTCTTCTTGAGATTTTCACTGAGTCATAGTGAACTGGATTTGTGGCATTGTTGCTAACGGTTGTAAGGAGGGCCACTGATGCATTCCCCAGATCTAGCTCCATCCATTCATCCATCCATCCATCCATTTTCTACTGTTTATCCTTTTCAGGGTCGTGGGGGGAGCTGGAGCCAATCCCAGCTGCCTTTGCCTATAGCTCATCCATATCATCCTGAAATAATGAAAGAGAGATCATGCATTTTTCACATCCACTCAAACACTAGGGCACTTAGGCTGTGTCAATTTTTAATACAGTTGATTGTCAAAAAAACAAACAAACACTAATATTGGGCTCTCGATTGCTAAGAAAGGATGAGATGAGTGTGCCATTGATATGCTAATGGTAGCTAATGACAGCTTTATAATTTTCTCTCAAGTGACTGTTGATTATTTTAAAAAATGCTTATAAAGACGCTTCAGGTTTCAAAACATCTCAACCAGGATTTGCAGTTGAAACACTTGATACTATGAACTGAATATTAATGTGTGTTTTCTTAAGGCATAATGTAAATAAAATTAAAATATCAATGGGTCAATATACAGTACAATTGGACAGATATTTCTTTACATGGACTTACCACACATGTTCTCAAGAATCACAAGACTTCCTCACGCAGATACACAGGAAGGGGATGAAGAAAAGTAGTAAGACTTCTGAGGATATCGTGTAATACAGGTTTTGCTTGGTTATCCGTTGGAACTCCACATACACCTGCATGTAAGAAAAGTACAATAAATGAATGCCATCATCCTTTTCAGATATGTCTGTCCTGTTAACTTATTTTTTAAAGTTAAGTTCAATCTCAAATAAATTTGAGTTGATAAATACACCTATTAAAGCTAACTGCTATTCGTAGTGTATAGATAGACACACATTCCGTAAACTGGTTTAACTGATTATGATTATCAGTAATACCAGTATTTTCAGTATGCTTTCAATATTTCAATAGATTAGATTGTAGCAAATGTGTGGTATCTGACATCAACTCAAAGGTGGGGCACCACCATTTGGATTAACCAGTAAAACGATTCTGCCAGAGAAGAATAAGTGTCTTTTATGTTACCTGCGTGTAGTTATCCCATTTATAAAAAAAATGTCTTTGGCGTATGATCTCAGTTAATGTTAAACATTGATCAAGCTGCATCTTAACCCTTTGACGTTAGATCCAATAGGACATGAGATGTTAAAACTGTTGCAGTGTTTTCCATAGATGGAAAAGTGATTGTGCTTATGAATACAAGGTTGATAGTGACGTTATTCATCTTTATTAAGAAACAGTATATTTTGTACTGTGTTAGTTAGTCGGTTTCTCTATTTGGAAATAACCTCTAAGGCTTTGGAGAAATCCCTTTCACAGGGTACTGAGGAGACGGGGGTGTACAGGTCTCCCACAACCAGCCTGTACAGGCCTGGATGTATATGTACCTCTGTCTATGACGACACATCAGTGGTGAGTTGTTGTGGACCCCGTGAGCTCGATGGCATCAAAATTCCACCAGTTTGTTTCCTGAGAACCAACACAAGCAAACTGGTGATTTTTTTCTGGATACAATATTTCCCATAAATTTCACCCGAACTTTTTGTGAGCAGTGTATGTTCATAAATCACGCCAACACTCGAACCACTTCCTGAAACAACGAGGCTTTAGACGTCAACGGTGACGTCACTTAGCCTTAAAGAAGCAAGCCTCGTTATGCGCCTCTTAGAAGACGGGAAACTCCGGTCTTTTAACTGACTTGAATCACTGAACCTTGGACGGTAAAATGAGCGAATCATTTTGAGCCATTTTGTTTAATTTAACTTTTGTGGCGCTAAAGCCCTCTTGTGGGCGTTGTCAAAAACGGCACACAGCCAGAGCTTCCTGTCACGTGACAAATAAAAGAAAGAACGATCCGAATGAACGACTCGAGTGAACGGATCTCTGGTTGTATTTGTCTGCTCTGCACACATCCAGAACTGCTGTCCCTTGACAAATGAACGAAACTCAAAGACTCACCGTTTTGAGTCGTTAACAAATCAGCTCTGTTTCCTGCTCTGGTTCTGCTTAGGCAGCCGCCGTGTGGCGAGGGAACTTACAACATGAAAATGAACGAATCACTCACCGAGATGACTCCTTATTCCCGAGTCTTATAAAAGATTCGTTTACATGAACGAAATGTTCTTTACCGACACATCACTAATTTCTCGCCGCACGATCCGAGGCATAAACACAGCACGTCACATCACAGCTGAACATGAGCATAAGAAGCTGTTTAACTCGAAATCAGTGGGACAACAAACTCACGTTTTGGTAAAGTAACGGTTTCACATATGAGACAAACACGGCTTCTCCAAAGACCATAGTGATTGTTGTGTTTTCCGGATTTTCTCTTGTATACGCGCTGCGGCTTCTTGCTAATGTTAGCAGTTAGCCTAGTGTCTTATTATTGGGCGAAGTTGTGCGTGTTCACGGTAATTGTCGTCGTACACAAACCAATGAAACATAGTGTAATACTGGCAGCAGACCATTGAAAGAATATCACGTTTTATCGCTTTGTTTTACGATAAAGTTAGCGATTATCGCCATGGTCTGTAAACCCAGTAAACCAAGCTTAGCGAGGTCTTGTAGACATGATTTTGCTCAAGTGGTGTCTCCACAAACCTTACTCTTAAATGTTCATCTGTTCTTATTTAGGTACACATCTATTATTATTGTCCTAATCGTGTACGGCTACATCGGTATACACAATACAAATATATAACCAAATAAAATCAACTTAAATCTCATCTGGCGACAAGAACAAATAAGTTTCATTTGTTGACGCCATTTGTTTTTGGGTATGTCAACATGTGGCTTTTTAAATGTCAGATTGATGGACGGAGTCTGGCAACGTAACTGACACAATACTTGTTTATAAATGATATACCTGTTTATGTTCTGGCAACATATTCATTACCAGCATGTCACATTGATATTTCACTTTCACTTATTTACAATGCCATGTGATTTCTGGTACAACCACGATATAGCCATGACACTACAGACATTTTGTTTAAACCTTTTCAAACAATCTGATCATTTGCAGATCCGGAGATGGACAGTGATAGGAGAGGACAACCATGGGGGAAGCTGGTCAAAGTGGACTCTAGTGAAACTGTCCTGCTTTTCAACAGGGAATGCACAGTCGGCAGAAAGAAAGGTCTGTGTGTTTGTGTTGAGACTCGAGCAACAAAGATTTGTCGTCAGATTCAGATGTTGTTGTTGAACATTTTATCCTGATTGTAAACACTGAAAATGTGATGCACCATTTAACATAAAGATAACGCTGTCTGTGGCTGTAGACATTGCTGACTGTGTCTGGTGCCTTTAAATCTCCCCCTTAAAAACACAAAGCCTTTTTTAGTGCTCCAAACGTAGACAGCCCCTTGTGATGACAACAAAAGGCGTCCATTGAGAACATGCGTGCAGAATATTAAGTAGATTTTTTTTCAATGGGTTTAGCTTTAGAAAAGGTTAGAGCCTATATTTCCCTCTGTGTCTGCTTTGTGTGGAGCTTCTGGGGGTCTGCTTTTCTGCATTGCAAAGTAACTGGTTTAATTGGTTAGATGCTGTCTATTGATAGGTCTAAGAATGGCATACCAACATGGCATGTTTCAGGTAATTCTTGGTAGCATAAGAGTGGTACTAAATATATTAATTTTAAAAGCTAGCCAGAATATGTAGTACTGTGAAGATGTATTGGATAGATGGCAGTGAATTTTGTTTCAGTCAGGGGGAAAAATAAACATGATCTGATAATATTTAACTGTTACAGTCAGATAGAGAGAGAAGAAACTAAAAAGTAAAATTACGTTTGTCCCACATTTTGCCAAGTTTATGTTTTCACTGTTTGTTTGTTTTTTTACTTTGTTGCCAGGATGTTATCTATCTTTTCCAGCCAGCAAACTGGTCTCAGGGGAGCACTGCAAGATTGTGCAGGACGAAAGCTCAGGGCTGGTGTGGCTTGAAGACATGAGGTATGATTATCAGAATGTTTTAGCCATCACTAAACTCACTCAACTATTACAAGGGGTTGTTGCAAAAAAAATGTTGAATCATTTTTTTGTAGCACTAATGGCACAGTGATCAACACGTCCAAACTGGTCAAGAAGCAAACTCACATGCTGCAGAATGGTGACATCATCTACTTTGTGTATAGGAAAAGCGAACCAGAACAAAGTGAGTTGTTCATATTGTTGGACAGGACAACTGTAAGGTTCACACGAATTTATAAGAAGTGAAGACTAACAGCTTCCTCTCCTTTCACCATGTAGACATTGCCTACGTTTACCATGCAATCAAAACAGAGCAAGCTATTTCACAACCTAGTTATGGTGAGTAGTCTGGTAGTTTCTTTTGTTCACCTCCACCACTTTTGTTCAGCCAAGCCATTGCCTCAGGAATAACCCCCCACCTTCATTGTGCATCTTAACTTCAGATGTGGAGAGACCAGCCCACAGTCCTGCTCCCATGTCTGCCTCAGAGATGTCACTCTCTGTGGAGCCCGTAATGCTCACAAAGGCTCCTCTTAATCCAACCCAGGAGGAACCTCAGCCCTCCACCTCAACTTCCCACTTCTGTATCGAGAGCCCTCTTTCTTCTGCTCCCACGGCAACCACAGCCTCTCCTGTGTCTGGTAGGTCTCCAGCCAACTCACAGTTCAAAGAGATATGGACAGTGTCATGTCATATTGCAACAAATTAAAATAGAATTGTAGTAAGTTGTTATAGTTTGTTGACTATTACTGATCAAGACTAAACTTAAAATTAGATTCAGCTGCAGGCTGTCTTGATACCCTCAGCTTGGTGTTAAACTGGTAGCATTGTCTACTCTCATCTGCTTTGTGCAATGCTTTTTTCCCAACTTGATTGTGACTAACTCCCAGCTTTTAGAAACTTTAATTTTTTTAAGGTGCATGCATGCTGCTCTGATTAATTGCACGTATGGCAAATCTACAATAAGATCAAACTCAGCTGAGTCAGATCCTGGCATGACTCGCATGCGGTCAATATATTTACTAGATGATGAAGTAAATGGCTTTTGTTGTGTGTGTTTTAGCACCTTGCTATCATTGTTATCAAATTTCTTCAGGTAGTTCATTTTCTCAATTCCTCCATTCATTGTGCATGTATGCATTTGTCAACAGGGCACGGCCATGCCAAAGAAAATAACAGAAATGTTAGAAAGAACAATGGGCAGTCAAGGTAGCTTTTATAAACAATAACCTATGCTCATCAGTAGAAGGCCATAAATTATCAAATGAATGCAAACAGTCAAAATCAGCACTAGTTTAGTTTTATTAGTATTAGTATTATATATAGTTGATATCAGTTGATGTCTGCTTCTACTAAAGTAACTGGTAACTGGTCAAGCACTGCTTGTTCTGACTACACATCACTGCAGTTACATTATTATATGACCCATCTATAGTCATATATGATTATTCCAGCCCCTGTGCATTAAGTATTAACAACATTATCTGACCCAGGTATGTTGCACCTCTATTTTTAATTAGGCCAGGCTGAAGAAGATGTGGACAACATGGAGCCAGAAAGCAAGAGGAGGAAAATAGATAATGGTTGGTATTCCATTAAATGTAATAAGACCTTTATCGTGAGTATCTCAACTCCAAAATGTGTACCTTAAATCGGACAGAACCCAGTGTTGTTTAAAATATTCATTATGTGTGTTGCCAGATAAAGATTATGATTCCCATTTGCCACAAACCTTGAGACCAGAAGGCATCAGTGCAGCTAATGGAAGTCCTGGGAGTCTGGTATCGAAACCTCCTGCAAAAGGGAATAAAACAGACAAGATGGAGGAGACGCTGACATGTGTTGTTTGCCAGGACCTGCTGCATGACTGTGTCAGGTACGATTTCATGGTCTGTGATATTGTGGTGACTTAACCTCCTCACTACCAGTAGTTCAAATTTGTCCTCTGTGGAGGATGTTTGTAAACCACCCAATACATACTACTGAATTAACTCTCCTTTTCATATCAAGAGAACATTTAGGGCTTTTCAATGGTACCAAATGGGAATGGGGTGGGGCTTTGGTACCTTTCCCTATAAAATAGCTTTAAAAAATTGTGATTGGAGAACATTTTTTGCTGGTAGTCAGGAGGATACGACACTGCATACACATGCATGGACAATAAACGTGAGTATGGTGAGGGATTGATTGTGAAAGTCTTGTTTTTGCCTCAGCTTGCAGCCCTGTATGCACGTGTTCTGTGCTGCCTGCTACTCAGGATGGATGGAGCGTTCTTCGCTTTGTCCCACCTGCCGCTGCCCGGTGGAGAGGATTTGTAAGAACCACATCCTCAACAACCTTGTGGAGGCCTACCTCACCCAGCACCCAGGTTTAAACTGATTAAACTGTATTATTTGCCTCTTTAGCCAAGACACATTGGGACTTTATTTTAGTCAAAATAAACAAGACTAAAGGAATGTAAGCAAGATCTAACCAGGCGACAGTCCCTTGTAAATAGTTTCCAACAGCCTGAGTAGATACTGAGTTTGTTTCTTGTTGTGTTTCCCCCTCTGTCTCACAGAAAAGTGTCGTAGTGAGGAGGATCTGAAGAGCATGGACAGTCGTAACAAGATAACTCAGGATATGTTGCAGCCAAAAGTTGAGCGCTCTTTCTCTGATGAGGAGGGCAGTTCAGATTACCTCTTTGAGCTCTCTGACAATGACAGTGACTCCTCAGACATTAGGTAAAAGCTCTGGCAGAAACACAATATAAAGTAAGAAGGTGATACACAGGCCATGATTACAAATCTACTTTAAATGATCCAAATAAAATATATGATTTATGAAACACATAGAGGCCATATATCAGATGTTATTTAAGAAGTTTGTTTTAAAAAAACACCCTGTGTGATTATTTACCTTTTGTGTTTTTGTGTCAAGTCAGCCTCTGGTTATGTGCAGACAGTGTCCTGGCTACAGGAAGGAGTTCAGTCAGGTGCTGTTTGCTGCAGGGTCCAGCTACTGGTTTCGTGGTCTGTCAGTTCCTCCACCGATACCTGCAACTGAGGAAGGCTCTGCAAAGTCTGCAGGGGAACAGCCGTCAACATCCTCTGATGTTCCCTCAGGTGATCACAACTGTAGATTAGATGTGATGGTTACTAGCTACAATTCAACTTTTCACAAATCGCGGGGTACACAATGATGATATATTTCACGTAAAAAAACAATAACCCTGAATTGCTGTTTGCTTTGTAACAGGAAAATGTATCTAAAAACCCACTGCTGCACAACTGTGAACCACCTCCTGCTTTCGATTCAGATCTTCCAGTTTTACCACAAGGTTGAAACCTTTTTTTGTCCCCTACCTATCTGTAGCTCCTCAGGAGTACTGCTGCCCCCCTCAGGGTTGCCATCTCATATGCACCTGCTGCCTCCAGCCAATGCCGGACAGACGCGCAGAGCTGAACAGTCAGCAGGTCGCTGCTCAGCAATGTGAGTAGGCCGTGAACCGTTTGTCCCTTAAAAAACACACCACAATAAAAATGCAGTGTCAGTCATAAAACTGCACCTATAGTGAGAGAGGAAGGGAGTTAATATAGGCATCTAAATAGCTTTAAAATGTCGGTCATTGCAGGTACACCTCAAATTGCATAAGGCTCTACAGTATAATGCCATATTCAATATATAGAATATATAAAAATCAGCTGATTATTAAAGCACATTTAGAATGGAAAGATTTTTTTTTTTTGCACAAACTCCATTATACATGATTTACACATGATGTCTGGTGTGTTGACAGGTTTGCAGTGCCAGCGACCCTTCTGTCATATGTATTGGGGTTGCCAGCGGATTGGCTGTCAAGGCTGTCTGGCTCGATTTAGTGGTGTGTATCTCTTTCAGCAAAACAGCCCCAGGGGTTTCAGATGTTACCCTTATTACTGGGTTGCAGGTTTCATCCAGTGTGGGATTATTTTGGCTGTGACCAATATAGTTTTAATTGAGGTGCAGATCGTCTCCAATATTGTTCAGCCTAAGCATCTGCGATTTTTGCAATTGTTAGTGTTAACTTAAAAGAACTGTGTCTCGCTCTGACGTTTAACCTGAGCAGATTGTAAAATGAAGAAAACATCTTTTTATTCTAGTTTCTTAAATGCTTAGTTGTGTTTATAGTTAATATCTAGTGTGTCTTTTTTGGTTCAGAGCTCAATCTGACAGAAAAGTGCTTGGATGGAGTGCTAAACAACAATAACTATGAATCAGAGATCCTTCAGGTAAGAAGGTGTAATCCCTGAAACACATTTAAAAATACTGCTGTGTGTGATGTTAACATGCTTTTGGTTGGCTGTTTCCTTCCCTTCAACAGAACTACCTGACGTCCAGAGGGAAGTCATGGAAAGATCTCATGCACGAGGCTCTGCAGGGCTTAGAGCAAGCAAACTACTGCCTGACAGGTGAGCGCTCACATCCAAACCCAAGAAACATTCATTATCACATGCATTGAAGTCCACTTTCTCACAAAGAAAGAGAGGTTATTAAATCACTGTCTTCTGAATTGTCAGATTGCAGCATCTCTGCGAACGCCATCCTATGCCTGTGCTGTGGCCTGCGAGCCTTCAAGGAGCTGGCCTACAAGTACAGACAGAGCATCCCTCCATCTGAACTGCCAGGTCAGATTGATTCTGCAAGTTGTTTTAAATTCCTTTAAACAGTTTTAGTGTAAGTTTTTCATTGAACCATAACTTGCATAACTTGTGTGTATTAACTTGTGTATTGACTTCACTTACTTTTCTTTCCTCAGCCGCTGTTACATCCCGTCCCGACTGCTATTGGGGTCGAAACTGTCGAACACAAGTGAAGGCACATCATGCAATGTAAGTCTTATAAAATATTCCTAAGTGTGGTACTGCTCAGGCCTCACGTTGTGGAGCCATAAGAGATTAAGACTCGCAATTTAAGATTTGAGATTTGGAACGCAACTGTCTAGTATTACACTCCTTTGGCCACTAGAAGGAGTCCTTGTATAAACATTCTTTCATAGTGCCTGCTACTGTCTAAAGACATGAGGAAGGTTATTTGTGTCATCTCGTCTCCTTAAGTCATTTTTATCTCAGCAATTCATTTATATGGTATCTTCTCTTCTCTATATTTTTTTATTTTAGGAAATTCAACCACATATGTGAGCAGACACGTTTCAAGAGTTGAAGAAGCATGGTGGTTTGATGACTGAGTATCTCATGCAGTGGACATGAGACATGTCAGTGGAGATGAGACATGTCCACTGAGATCTTTTTATGTTTTGATTTGTGCATTGCAACTAACTGCCTTCCATGTTATGCAATAACCTAATGCAGACATTACAATCAGTGTACATTTGCAATAGTGACCTGTGTCTTACTTAAGACAGGGCACTGTGAAAAAGAATTCTATGCTGTTAAGCGTTAAGACCTGGGTGGACATTTAACAACAGCCACAGTGTTAGCTTTTTGTTAGTGGCTTTGTATTTGTCTAATTTATGAAATGAAATTCCTAAAAGTGCTTCCTGGTATATCTGTCCTGCAGCCTGTGTAACAAAAATGTTTTCCTCTCAGATTAAGAGCGATTGAGGCAATCTATATGGATTAAGGCCATGTACTGTATAGCATTGGTGTACTATATATTGTCCACCAGTGCTTACCAGCATTGGTGGAGATTTTATATTTTGTCCTTATCCAGCCTTAGTTACTGAGTCTTAAAGGTATGTGATTCATAGTTTGTTTTTTTTCTACTATACTGAGTTAGAATGCAGGGTTTCAGATGTTGTAATGTCATTGTCAACAGAAATGCCTCTGATGGTCTATTCATGTTTTGCAAAGGCAAAAAGCCATGTTAAAGCTCCTCACACAAACAAGGGTAGATTTATAATCCCATGTGATATTTGTAAAGGATTTCATGTCTGTGGGAAGGGGATCAATGCGTTGTAATGCTGTCAGAGGGCATGGGGGCCTCTTTTGTATGCTTTGCTCTGGATAATCATCTCCAAGGTGATTAAAGTAGTGTAGAGGGGACACTTTCTTAAGAGTCTTGTAGTAAGGGCTAAGCTGTGAGGGAAAACTCTGTTACTCCACATAGACCTAAGACACGAAGAAATAAAGTCCACTCCAAGCAAAGGATGCAGGACGCACTCATATTTCGAGAACTTGCAAATACAAAGAAAGGTGGTCTGTCACCTATAGGTCTAGTAAATGATGTTATAGCTTACATAGCAGGGATTTTGATGCAGGTTTATTAAGATTGTGTAAATATTTAAAAGATATTAGTTGATCAGTGTGTTAGTTAGATAAAAAAAATAGTTTATCAGATTAATACTTGGTTGCTCAGGTTCAGAAAGCTGCTGTTTTGTCTTTTCAGTCAGTGGTTAACTATGTTTTATTGGTTCGAGTTTAATGTTTGTTGTCATGAAAAAGCCGTCACTGAACAGCCATGTTGAATCTGCTAATGTCTCTGACTATCAGTACTCCAGTGTGAGTAAATCTCCATAATGCAAACATGCACAACCAGTATTGATGTAGATATGACAAATCAGCCATCAGGGTATCATTTACCCACTTTGTTCAATTCAAGAGGCCTTTATGTAGTTATAGGATAATAAAAATAGTATTTGTGGTCATCTTTTTTTGTGGTAGGGCGACTGTGGTGTGTAGAAAATACTGGTGGACATGAAGAATAAGGGAGGAGAAATGGTAAAATCAGGCCATGGTTTGCTTTAGTATACTGTTTAAATTTCTCTTGTGTCAAAATGTAGTGTGTTTTTTTCTAGATCTTGATGTAATACACAATAGTGGGGGTATTTTGCACATATTTGTCTCCCATACATCTAAATGTTTCTTTTTTTTTTCTTTTTTGTGAATTGTTCATGTTTAAGATGTACTGATCAGACTGGAACATATTCATCATGTCTAATTTGTGATCATACAAAGAGTTGCATTACAAAAATTGAAGATGTTCTATGTATCACTAGAGTAAAATACTGTTTTCACAGACATTGTTGATGGTATACATGCTAAGCTTTAGATTTCTGTTTCTAGTCAAATATATTAGTATCCCGGGCATGGAAAAAATATGTTGTTCTGATATATGTAGCTCCTAATAATTTTTATAGTAGGTCTTGGTGGCTAATTGGGTTTATGAATGGGCACTTTCCTGGCTTCTGCCTGAGCTCCTTAGTTTATTTGCAGTGTTAACATGGTGGTTTAGTTGTGTTCTTTTTTTTTTTTTTTTTTTGCCCTCTTCAGCCATGGTGGGTCCAAATTGGCATTCCTTAGCAGCTCAGGCCCTCAGCACAAGCCAGGTCGATCCCGACCAAGTAGCTAGGTTTTAATTATTCTCTGCAGGAGATCTGGGCACCTTAAAGGAACAACAGTTTTATGATTTTTGCCCCTTTTCCAACTCCCAGTTGATCAAGCCATTAAAATTGTTCATAACGAACGGATTCTAACTTGTCTATTAGCACTTCTTTCAGAAGTGGCAAAACTAAGAATATAATCTCTTTCCCAGTGAAAAGTTGTGATGTGTGTAGTTACAACACGCATAAAGACCAACGGATATCAAGGCACGATGTTCTGGGCAGATCCGAACCTGGAACTATACTGAGTCCGGTGTAATCAAGGATATTTCCTACTACACTGAGTTCCCGGATGTACCCAGCGAAGTGATATCGCGCACCAGCTGATCAAGCTCCGCAGCGACTTCCGTCAACAAACCCGACGTGACTGCTTCAGTGTCTCAGATTACAACCATGGCGTCACAGGAGAGAGAGAGAGAGAACCGGTGAAACACGATGCAAGAATAATGTTTCGACGTATCATAACAGCCCTTTACGACACAATGACACCCGTGATTATCACACTATTTGTACCTGATGACATTGACAGGGATGGGATTCACACCACCACAGACTACTTAGAAAATTACTAGAATACAACAGGAAATAGAGGATATGCTGACAATAACATAAAAGCAGACTCTTCCGCATTAGCGGCCGGTGTTTGTTGACAGCCACGCCACTTAGGTTGACACTACGGTTGTAGTAGTCTAAGACATACAAACGAGGTGCTGCAGTCCGGGCCATGAAATGAACGTTAGGGGTCTCACAGCTGCTGTTTAACCCCAATGGAGCTTTCGTTTCTGTGGCTAGAGACCGAACCGGAAAACCATGCTTTTATTTTATTTTGAAGATACGCTATGTTTCCTGTTATAGTGTAGTCGTGTACGGCAACTTTACATAGTTTGCCTCCGTCCCGTGGTCAAACTTGATAGCTGCATGTTGGGGTCTGTTTGTTTCTTCCTGTGCTTTACTAATTTTATTGTGTCTTGTCCGTGATAATGCTGTAATAATTTTATTATATCATAACAATGATGAAGAAAACAGGAAAACAATATAAATTATAACAGGGGCTAGCTGTCCGGCTGCTACCACTGATGGTCACAGTAGCATCCTCAGAGAAGACGGAGCCTCTAAGACCGAGAAGAAGTAACACAGTTCTCGTAGCGGCCAGTGGCCTCAGTTCGTTTAGACACGGGCTCGGCTACGTGCGGCGCACTTTTAAACCCAAACTTAACCTGTCAGTCATTTTCAGCCTCTATTTATTTTAGACTTAACGTCTATTCTTTAATTCGTTGGTCGGTTTCTATTGGTCAAATACAAGTTCCGAGGAAAACTTACATACTGTGTAACTAAGATAGCTCAGAAATTAATAAATAATGATAAATAACAAATAATGAGTGTTGGAAAAAGGATGCTGGCAGGGAGAATCTTCAGTCAGTCAAGTAGCATTTATTGCGGAGCAAACAAGTCAAAAGAATACAAGATCTTGGGCTGCCGCTGTCACACATACAAGCTACAACAAGAAGTCATGAGCCATAACATGAGTAGCAGCAACAGCACCAGCCTACACATGCAGGATATATTTATATGATTCCACAATAGTAAACAATAGGCAATCTAAATGGTCATCGTGATCATCATCTGCTCAGTTGTGCAGAGGTTAGTCACAAGATCTCAGCTATCTCAATCCTATTGTGTCACAACATGTTTTCCAAGATACGGGAGTTCCCGTTGTCCAGCCAAATCTGCTAGCCTCAGCTAAATTAGTACAAGGGTTATGGCAAGGGCAAACAACTCATATAGTGGCCTAAGGGCAAATGATACACATGTTAGTTTGGTTATTCCTTCATGAGATAGAACATTAAAAAATAGTAGTAACTTAAGTAACTAATTATTTAGTTACTTTAAGTAAGTAAGTTACTTTGTTACTCTAAGTAACTAAGTAAGTATTTACTTAGATGGTGTTCCCTGGATGGTGTTCCACTGTGCCATTGCCCTTGTTCAGATGCGAGTGGGCCCTGTGTAGTAGGTAGAGGATGGCGTCCACCACACCAACACCTACCCGGTACGCAAACTGCAGACTGTCCAGTCCCTGTTGCACCTGAGGTCTGAGGAGGCTGAGGAAGAGCTGCTCCAACGTCTTCATTGGATGTGAAGTGAGCGCCACCGGTCGGAAGTCGTTCAGCTCGCTGAGCCTGTTCTTCTTTGGAACTGGGACGATGCATGACGTCTTCCAGAGGGTGGGCACTCTCCCCAGTTGCAGGCTGAGGTTGAAGATCGGCTGGAGTGGTTCACTGAGTTCAGCAGCGCAGGTCTTCAGGAGTCAGGGACACACCTTGTCCAGGCCTGCTGCCTTCCTGGGATGTAGCTTCCTCAGTTGTCCTTTGACCTGGTCCACAGCGAAGAATGGAGTTTGTGTAGAGGTGGGAGATGATGAGGAGGATGGGGGTACTGCCATGACCGGGTCGAGGGAGAGATGACAGCAGTGAGGGGGATGGGGGGCACGGACTGGTTGAGTTGATTCTTTCAACTCATTCGCCCTCTCCATTGTCCCCTCTACGGCTCTGGTCTTTGTCTTTGTAACTAACTTAGTTACTTAAAGTAACTAAGTAAATATTTACTTAGTTACTTTAGGTAACTAACTAACTTTAAATAAGTACAAAGTTACTTACTTTGTTACTTTAAGTAACTTAGTAAATACTTACAGTCACTTAAAGTAACAATGTAAGTTTTATTTTATTTAATGTTTATTATTTTTATTTATAATTTAATGCTCTAATTAATTGTTATTTATAATTAATTATTTTTAATATTCTATCTAAGATAAGATAAGATGTGTGTTTACGCCAGTACAGAACTCAGCCATGAACTCACAGCTTCTGCAACTGGGGACCAGTAGCATAACCACTACGCCACCGAGTCACACAAAAAGTTTTGCTCGGAACTTGTATTTGACCTATGGAAACCAAAAGCCGATTTCAACATCTGATCCCCCCACCGATATAATGTCTGGTGCAGTGTGTGACAGACACACAACTTCTTCTCTGAGGCAAAAAACATAAAATGGTGGTTCCTTTAAGCCTGCAGCAGTTTCAAGCCGCTCCAATCAGGGATTGGTATTAAAGAGGCTTTGGAGGAGTGCTTTGCATTCTCCTGGGGTGGGATGTGCAGGGTTATGTTGTATGTTAAGGCAAATATTTACTCACCATGTGTGCAGACGTCTGGACCAAGCTGCTCAGCAGTATGGAAGAGGCAGATTTCATTCTACCTCATCACAGCTTCTAGGAATATGGGAGGCTGAACAGATATCAGAGTCATATCAGTTCATAGCTGGAGATACTGTAGTCCCACAGTTTGCTGATGGAGATGCCTGTAAACGTATGCAATGCACAATTTGAACTAGTAGTCTAGACTATAATCCATGTAAATCACTAGCAGTAAGTAGCACTACATTTACCTGCAAAAAGTTTGAAGAAATATGTTTGAGAGTTTGATAGATGCTCATTTACCTTGTATGTTGTATTTACAATGATACATTGTCACACAGTGAATGGGAAAAGCTGATTACCTTAAACCTATGTATAAGACATGTAGGTACAAGCAGCATTGCACTGGAATGTTGGAAAGAGTCGTGATTCAAATTTATAATGTGGAAATTCAAAACCTAACCTGAGAAACAGCTAATATAAAACTGTTGAACATTAAAATAAAAATGTGCATTTTATGGACTAACTTGTATGTGCATATTCCTAAAATCCTAACAGGACCAGGATCAAAGAACTTCTGCTGATCTTATGTCTTACTCAGAAGACCATACAATTCCAATTATGCCCCCAAAATGGCTGACATTCCCACTGATAATCAGATCAAGGAGTATGTAAATTTTATAGCCTTTATTACAAGTTTACATTTATTCATTACTCATTTTAAATACTACTGTCAGTGCTAGTTCTTTCTTTATACTACACGTGTTTATTAGTGCGGTATATGTTTTTACATGTTTTTTAATTTCCCTTTTCATAATCCAGTTCCAACCTTAGGAGTTTGTACTGTATACATACACTGTTGCAATATTTATATTTATGACTTATGCTGTCCTGTGTAACTTGTATAAGCACTTATTACACCACATAAACAACAACATTAAGGAAAAAACAGGAATCCAGCATAAGCAGCAGAAAATTCACAAAGAATGAGCTACTAAAAGCAAAATGTCGTAGTTGGAGTATTATAACTCAATAATAGCATGAAACTGGTTAATAAATCTGTTTTAAAAAGTGCTCCTAGAAGAGGGGAGTAATGGAGTACTCGCTCCATACTCGCTCCACGTGTGGCAGGGGGAGTACTCGACTGTGTTCCTGTTTGGAATCAGTCGCCTTTCATCCAACACATGATACCAAAGCAGTCCCTGCCCTGGCGTGGTAAGCAGCATATTATTCCAGCTTTTTTCCTAACTCAACTTTGTAAAAAATAAACAACTACACAGAAAAGAATATGAAGTAATTTTGTAAAAGGTGATTGGAGATATTTGAGACATAGGTTATATATTTCACTGAATGGCACTAACAGTTCAGAAATGCATAACTGTCCCGCTCAAGTCCCTCCTCTTCCACTATCGGGTCACTTCTACTTGGACACACTGCATAGTACTGGTGACTGACTGAGACACAGCCGGTTGTCACTCACTGCATTTGACTCAGCTGTGGTGGGTGTGCTGGAAGGAAGTAGACCAATCCCTCCTGATATCTGGCTTCCCCATGGCCTCCACTCTGGCATGGCCCTCTGGTTCAGGGGGCTGTGGATGGCATTGTCACCTGCAGGCCAATTCACCTCATATGTCCCACTCTCTGGTCCATTCAGCACAGCAGAGACAGAGGTCTGATCCAGGTGCTCAGCTGAGACCAGAGGCTGCCGGTCCTCCTCTTCAGAGATGGCAAACACTGGAACACTGACATGATCACCCTCACCTGGGAAATCACGCCTCTTCATGACCTGACCACTGTCAATGTGACACTGAGTGGAGGAGGAAGAGACAGATCTGGACTCTGATGGGGATCCCTGGGATTGTGGAACCCCAGAGGCCTTCGCTGGGTCTGCTGTCCCAGATAGCAAGCCAAAGCAAGGTCCTGGGAAGCGTGAACGCCGGAGGTTGCTGGTGGAGTTGAGACGTCGTTGCCGCTGAGCAGGTTGCGTAAGTGGGTAGGAAGCATTGCTGATGGATGAGTCAGAGATGACGCTGTCGTCTGCCTTGGCCTCCAAGTGAATATCAGAGAAGACCTTCCTGCTGTCAACTCCCCTGCAATCAGCTGTCAAACGAGATGGAGCCTGCAATGACAACAATTTCTGAGCGGCAGTTTTTCCACATTGGACATTTTGATTGTTACAATATAAAAAGCCCAGGTGTAATAACTAACATAGCTCCATTGGTTTCAAATGCCTCAGAAAGACAACAGGCTTAATACCTGGACTGATTTGTTTTTAATATACCACAAATGGTGAAGGAGAAAATAATGTGGCTGCTGTGTGAGTGAGATCACTGTGCAACTATTCTGGCAACAAGCTCATTTAGATAGGGAAAAACATGACCATAGCAAAGCAAAACTTTGCAAAACTGATCATGCCTTTTCATCTGCACGTGCCATAAAGGGCTCTGGGTATGAAAACACAACAAAGGTTCTAGTACTAACGTTGTCCACTAGCTTGGTAAAGGGACTGGTGGAGTTCCAACTGCACCACTTTTTATGCAGCTGTGGCAGAGGAAGGAGGAAGTCCTGAAAGGTGCGTACGCTCCACGCTCTCGGCCTGGCACAGCCGCCACCTTCCTTGGCAGACCTCGGATCATTAGTCGAGGTGGTGGAGCCTGGTGAGGGCCAATCACCTGCAGGGCTGGGACCAGTGTCACTGTGCCGCAGAAACCTCTCGTGCTGCTAAGAGACACAGAATATAGACAAGTTTAAATGTAAATCAGACTGTATGTGAATTATGGACTGTTAGAGGGTTATTATTGTTGTTATTGTTATTGGTTTTGTTCATACCAATAAGGTGCTAAAAAAGTATAAATGCAGCCAACTGTCCTCAGAGATAACGACTGGAGCACAAGAGGCGAGTTGTGATTGACAGATGAGATGTATGAAGGGGGTTGCTTTATCCTTTTTGACTGGTCAGCTGCTTTTAATCAGGGAGGAGGTAGGTTTTACGGGTTGCACCCATCAGACAGAGTGAGTCGAGATAATCCTTCCCACAGAGTCACTAGCAGCTAACTTTGTCTAGACAAGAATTAGCCAGGGTTTTAAATAAAATGTTCCTTAGATCAGTAAAGCTCTACAAACACAATGGCAACTTTGGGATTGTTTAAAAAAAATGGGGAAAATTAGCAAATCAACTAATAAACAATGGTTTCAAGGTGAAAGCATGTGACCCCTCCGAGGTCCACGGAGATTCTCGAAATAAAAAAGGGAAACAGCAATAATCTAGGAATGCACTGACGTTCCTACTTTCATTTCATGACCGTGCCTTCTCATCATCTCAATGACTCCACACTACATTCCTCAGTACTTGAGGAGTTAGGACATGAATGTACCATCCTAACTGGGAAGGACACCTTGTAAATACAAAGAGAGGAAGATGTTTCTGTGACCTTTAGCCACTGTTGCCACTCATGCAACATTGTTGCCACTCATGCAACATTTCTGAAACATAATTTATAAGGATGTCTGCATCGAGGACACACAGGCAGACCACACACCGTGTGCCAAAGTGCGGATGACACACACCGACACACAAACACACACACAATCAGAGCTGGGAATCTGGCCCTGCTTATAATACTCTGTTAGTCTAGGCTGCAGAAACGCCTGCCAGTCCTTCAAAAAGCTGCCAGAGCTGTTTTATGCCAACTCTTATTCCAAGAGAATACAAATACAAAAAGGGACCAGAAAAACAGTGATTCTTTCTCACTGCTCCTCCCATCTCTTAATTATCCTCATTTCCCATTTATGTCCTCCTAGTTTTCATAGCTTTACACTGTACCATGCATATGCCAATAAAATGGTGTAAGTCTTATTGGGAACACTGGGTCAATTCACAGTAATGAATGTCCCATCACCTCTGATGTTCTTTGGTTCAGGGATCATTTCCACAAAGTGAGGAGATCACCCACAGAGAGTCTGGCCTTGAGATTATGGACACTTTTACTGTCCACTGTGTAGCATCAAAGCTACCATCACATAAAACCTTTTCACCCGTATACTGGAGACAAGCGCAGGTACATGACTGAATGTCTTATAAGCATGCTAGCTGCTCTGTGAAGGACTTGTGCTTCGACCTACACATTAGCAGGATAATATGCTCTATGCACTTTGATTAACATGGTCATTTGCACTTGATGTTATTTGTCTTGCCATGTCAAAAACCACAGTACTGTAATGAACAAAATTTTGGAAATTATGAACAGTAGATGGTGGTAAATGAAAATAGCAGCAACCAAATTTTCCTGATGAAACATTTCCACAAGATACATGGAAATGCTGACTGGCTAGATTAATTTGGGTTCATCATCTAAGGTTTCACTCACTGACAGATCCATCCATCCATCCATCCATCCATCATATACACCACTTATCCACTGAGGGTAACAGGGGAGCTGGATCCAGAATCGTTAATGTTAGGACTACATTTCATCCTAATCCATCCAGTTGCCCTTGAGATACTTTGGTCGGGAACGAACTACCAATTCACACTGCCACAGAGACACGCAGCCAGTCTCCAGATACGTAGGACTGAGTGGAACGTATAATGTCCTAACTACATAACAACATAGACAACTGCATTGGGCACAACACTGGTTCTTACTGTGTGAGGGGAGAAGGGTAGCCTGCTTGGACCAGAGGCTGCGGAAACAATGAAAACCTCATCAGCACCAAGGTCGAGTTCAGTCAAACCGCTGCAGGAAAGGTCCACCTCTGCATTCTGGGAAATGTTGATGGAAGCACTGACTGCAAAAACACAGACAAAATATTTATACACAAAATTATTTGCTTTACTGAACTGTAATGCTGCTTGGTCTAAGATCAGAGTGTTTTTTAAAGAGAAATCAGTACAGCTTTTTTTAAAAAAATCTTGCTTTAATAACAGTGCAGTTCAATCAATGTAAATTCAATCATGCGTCAACTGTATGTACAATGCTTAAACAACATGCAGAGGAGGCCAATCTCAACTCTTCTTTCACTTTTTACAGGCTATTGTGGTGTAAACTCCTGACACAGTGACATGAGCACATAGAGGGACACTGTATTCCCCTGTTGTTCAGTCTACTCCCAGGCTGCTTTGTGGGTTAAATGCCACAACCCACAAATCTCTGAGTTTGAGTTCAGGGGGGGTGGGAGGTTGCTCTTGGCACAAGCCTGTATCCGACAACTAATGGCATTTTCCTTTCCCCTGAAACATGTCCCACCCTGAGCGTACAGGGGTTTCTTCATAAACAGTTTGTTTTTAATTTAAAGCAATAACTTACAACATACGTTATTTAAAGCATTAAAGGGATTCATCCCAAAACCTGTTGAAACTATAACACTCTGTATTAGGTAAATCTTTCCGAGGAAAATTTCTCTAAGGCAAGAAAGATTTCCTGCTTTCCATTTCCAGGGAAATTAGTGGTAATTTGCTTGGAATAAACAGCACAAAGAAAGAGCAGCACGCTGTTTGATCGACAAGTCATCTTCTGAAAATCTCACAAGAACTGAGGAACATTCCTTAAAGCCTCAGGCTTTAAACTTTTAAATGGACGCAGTAAAACTTTATCACATCATTACTTTGCCAGGAAATGCATTAATGGCTGATTTATATTCCTGCAGGCATGATTATCATTCATGAGGTGATTCAGGAACAAAGACAGAACAAAATGTATAAACATAAATCAAAATGAATGACATCAATTGCAATGAGCTGTAGACCTTGTGCTTGCTGCAGTGCCTCTCAGTGATTTTTTTGTCATGCACAGATTTACAAAAAAAACCAAACATTATCGGTTTTAGATTTAAATTCATTTAACTGAGAGTGAAATTCAACAGCTCTATCAGTCTCCCACCTGTGTGTGGCAGGGGGCTATCGTTGTTGTTGCCCTGCTCTGTGTTCGTCCCCAGGCTGGCCTGATTCTCAGCCATCAGCTGAAGCTCACTGACTTCAGGTCCTGTGTTCTGGATTCCCTGAGGCACCTGCAACACAGCACAGTGCCATTCTTCAGTCCAAGACATCAAGGTCAGCACATCACACAAAAATATTCAAATCACTCCACACACACACACACACACATGCCTGCATGTGTGTGTGTGTCTTTAGGACTGAACTTTTTTTTTATGCAGCAGAACCAGAGATAATATCTTTATTATTCCTCACATTATTTTCACCCCTGTCACTCCCAATATCATCATCATGTAGATATGCTTTTGTTTTGTGTGACCCGATGTGAACCTGCAGTGGTATGGCTCTGTGGGGAGTGGAAGAGCAGTACTGTGGCAGAGGACACTATTGGTGACAGCCTCAAAGAATATGAAATGAAATGTCCAGTGATCCCAGATAAAGCTCTGTCTTCAGGCAAAGGTCTGACTGACAAATAAAGCAATAAAGAGAAGAAGACAGGTATGGGAGGAGAGACACTTAAAGAAGACAAAAGATGAGAGAAATGGTAGGACACATGGCGCTGTCTGTACCTCAGAGTTGCTGGACGTGCAGGAGTTGGTTCTTTTTGGACACAGTTTGGGTCTGGAAAACATGAAGTACCGCAGCAATTTAGTTTATTATTACAGACATATCTCAAAGCCAACTTTTGTGAATGTCCTCTTTTTTCCCCAGTTTTGGACAGTTTGACCAGGAACATAAAAATAATCACTGTCCCCTGCAACTGAAGTCGGATGTTTTGACATAGTAGCCAGCACATTCAGTACAGAATTGCTGCAACATACCCGCGGCCACTACACCCTCAACAGTTGCTCTGTTGTGGTGCTGAATGATGGAGAAAGATGCACCACAATCTTGCATTCACACACATGCCATTACACCAGCAATTCACATGGTGGTTGTTGCTTAGATGGGATTGTTATGCTTTGCCTTTTGGATGCACCACTGTCACTTGTTCATTGCCTTCACAAATAATTCCAAATATGTGACAGCACTCATAAACACCATGAGAGAATAGTGATACACATTAAATTACTGTCCTTTGACCACATCATGGTTTTCTACACAAATAGAGGAGGGTATTGATATACTGATATACATTATCATGATTAGATAACTGTGAAGCTTAAACCTACATTACAACATTTTGTTAAATATCTAATATTTATTGTTGTTCAACTATGCTGTCTGTCACATCCATATGAATCACTGAAGCATGCAGAGGTACCCAGTTACTAAAAATGACTCTTACAGCTGAATGAGTCCATTGCCAGCCACCAGTCAACGCCTGCTGTGACTCTCATCCATGTTCGGCTGTTTTCGGGGCTTAGGAGTCCATCTCACTGCTGCTTTAAACTTGCAAGAGCTCACCTAACTCTTTTGGGAACTCATTTAAATTAATAGGGAACAAGCAAATGAAAAAACAAACAGCTACCGAGGCTGCTCATGAGCTTGACATTTCACGGTAATGCATTTCCTGGCTTCCGAGTGACTTGTGTTGTTGTTCTTGCAAATTACACTTTCATTTTATTGAACACGTGTTTACAATTTCCTTGTCATTAAAACTGAGGCCCTGCTGTGTTATTGTGCCTGACAGATGAGTTGGAGACACAGAGCTGCACCTAAAATTCACATAATTTATATTAAACGGGGTTGCTCCTCATAGAAGATCAAATGTTGAGATTAGGTTTGGATTGGCAGACAGAAATCGAAACCTTCCTGGATTCTGGACACATGGAGCTGTAGGGGACTGCTTGTAAGAGGAGATAGTATTACAAACTGCCAGACGTAACCCCTTCGTCTGTGTTCATTGTCCCCTGGGATATTAGAGGAAACAGCTTGTAAATTACACCTTTTGACTGTCTGACAATGCTATCAGCACCAAACTCACATTGAGTTTTATTTCTCCTTGTTGTCCCGTTTCCCCATTTCTCCACCCATTCACTTTCATGCAGCCTCCGTGTTTTGTGTGCTGGAATTAATGCCAGGTGCTGTACCTTGAATTACCCTGCCGTATATGGTAAGAATGCTCCACATCAATGAAGCCGCACCGTCACAGCCAAACCCAACTAATCACCAAGGGTCACCACATCAGGGACTAAGGCTTCCAGCTGAGTCAACATAACAAAGAGGTGATTGTGTATGTGCGAATTTATGCATCTGTGTGTGCGTGTGTCTGTGTCTCTGTGTGTGTCTGTGTGTGTCTGTGTCTCTGTGTGTGTCTGTGTGTGTGTGTTTACTGTTAGACCAGCCCTTTTTCATTCATGAGAAATCAAAGATATGACCTGTGAATGTGAGTTAATTTTAGGAGAATTAACTTGGTGATACAATACAGCATGTTTTAGGTGATGATGATAGTTGTGATTTAACAAAGGTTTATCTGGTGGTTTATTTTGGACCTTTAAAGACAACTTTCAGTTTTATTCTACCATCATCATTTAAACCAGACACATCACAATTATATTGCTCCTAATTAGTGGCAACCCAAAGTAAATAGCCAAATGTACCGGATTGAGGTGACTATCTGACAGTTTGTATTTTCTTTGCTTTCCTAAACAACAGTAATCTACTTCCGTTACCTGAAAATGATGCAGAGGGCACTTGTGAGTATCATGGCGAAGAACGCAGCTCCACTCACAGCGGCCAGCAGAGAGTCCACCTTACTGGCTGTAGGAGTGGAGACACGGCGCTCCCCCACTGGCTCGGTCAGGTTGTGGTAGTGGAAGAGAAGAGCAAAGCCACGACCCCAGTGTGTAGTGGTGATGAGCTCCATGATGACCTCCACCATCTCCTGGCTGGAGCCAAAAACCAGCTGGCTGCTGGGAGGCCGGTTGGACCCACAGAACCTGGAGGAGAAGGTGATCAGGTCTGAGATGTAGAGGACATCATGGGGGCAGGCGTCGAGCACTGACTGCTGGGTTTCAGGGCTCAGAGCTGGAGTTTCGGTAGTGTGTGGAGAGGCAAGGGTGGTCTCCTCCACAACTGTGCTTGGGTTAGAACTTGGGTTGAGGTCTCCCCTGTGGTGAGATAAGGAGGCAGAGTTTATGACCTTGTCTCTTGAAGGCACAGCTCCAGGTAGGAGGTGTAGAGGGGAAGAAGACGGCAAAGATAAGCCAGAAGAGCCATCTGCAGATCTTTTGGCAGAATTTGAGACTTTGGTGACTTCCATCTTTGTGGACTCTTCCTGGACCACTACTTGTTTGTTGTCATCATCATGAGAGGACTGTTGAGTCTTTGTCATGCCCCCTACACCCTGAGGGGCAGGATCTGTAGCTGGGGAGGATGTTTCATCTGCCACTAAGCTGCCAGGGGTAAAGGTCACCTCTTCGTCTTTCTCATCCTCCTCTTCTTCAAAATTGGAGATAGCCGAGTATTGTCCCGAAGAGTCATGGCTTTCAAACACGTCAAAGTCAAATATCTCCAATATAAGCTGGTAATCAACAGGCACAATGAACAGCCAAACACAGTGTGTCCCCGACGAGTAGTTGTAGGGAAAGCCAGGGGACAGAATGAGGCCTTGGACATCCACCACATCCACCTTGGCACCGCAGTCAAAGTACACCTGCAATATAAATGACATTAAATCAACTGTGTCACAAATGTAAATCTACTTTTAAGGCAGATTATTCCCACTGACAATCTTACATCTTTAGCCCGGTTATTTCATGACACCTTTCTCAGAGTTAACATGAGTCACAGAGCTCAATGCGCTGAGCACAATAAGCACTGCTACGAGGGCCTCTGATTCATACCGCTGCAACTCAAGCCAGTATTCAGGTTCTTATTTGGCATTATGTTTAACTGTGTTCTGGAACAGTATTACATTACATTCCGAATTCAGGGTGACTCATGTAGTCAGATAAATGCGTACACTCTCTGACAGAAGTACCAACAAATATAATACCTGCGAGCAAATAATACATTCACCCTGTGGACTGATTACTCATTGACATAAACCAGCTTGAAACTGTTCGACCCTGCTGTTCTGCCTTCATATCAAAGCCTATGTTTTGCCTCTGTTGCCTGCTTGGGTAACCGTAAGGAAGGTATTTCTTCAAACATGTGGGTTGTAATTCTTCCCAGGTGTATGGGGATGTAAGGGGGACTAAGGCCATAAGCAGCAGCAGATGTGCAGCTGGGTCAGGAAGCTGATGACCAGACATTTGTAGGGGGGCTACCTGTTTATGAGCTTTCCTTGTTGGCCACAGTTCTAGACTGTGGGAATGACCCAGACTGGCAGTATCCCACACCAAACAGGTAACACACCAACACCCGCAGGCAACACTTGTGGTCTGGATCACTTTGAGAATGCTGTTTTGATGAGAGGGGTCAAGCACAACACAGACACGGGGAGGCTGAAGTCTACTGAGCCAGGCAGACTCTCCATTGACCCTCTCTCCCCATCTCAATACATTAATCAAATGCAGTTAAGAAGCAAAACCTGCACATACACATGTAAACCTACACATTTACAATCATGACTGGGAGAGAAGATTAAACCTAAAGCAATTCTGCATATATAAATATAAACACAGAATATATATAAAATCACAGGCTACACTTGCACTGCCCACACACCTAGTAAAATGTATTGTGCTCCAGGAGGGAAATACACAGACAACATTTGAATGGGCCAAATGTTATTCCTGCTGAGGTGAGGATAGAGTGGGTAAGCTGCTTTGGGGTTAGCAGTGCTCAGAGTGAGGTTGCGCAATGAAGGGAACCACTTCACAATATGGAGGCGTAACAGGGGAAAGTTAGGGACAGCGTGTCCCTTGTTTTTGGCCAAAAAAAAAAAACCAAATCAGCATTAATGAAATAAATCAATTTTAAATTCTAAAAACATATCATACAAACAGTGCTCATTATTAAATTTATTATTACTATTTTTTAAATAAACTAATGGTAGTCTGATGTGTATGATATGAAATCTCAAATCTGGTATAAGAGTACTGTGTCATGGACAGAGACTGTGGTGTCTCTCCTGCAGAGATGGGGGAACTGGGAGGTCCCATACACCCTGGGACGTGCATACTAGACTACACATTAGAAGGCCCCAAAGCGCCACAGTGTAATGGAAATAGGACATTCTTATAATGCCAAACATCTCCATTTGGTTACATCACAGGCTGCATCACTGACAGGCCACTAATTATTTAAGGATGCCTTTTCTCATGGTGAAACAATGGACTGCAGCACCAATCTGGTGAGCCACTCAACAAATGAGGAAGGGGGATAATATTTTAATGAAGTGATGCTAATAAGTACAAGGCAAGTTGAAAGTTTACATAAGAACCAGCTGGTCATTGCGCCCCAGTTGTGCCACTGACGGGGGCTTTCCCTGAACAGAAGTAGATCAACCAAGCACTGAAATGACTTGTGCAGTGAAACATCAGACCAGCTCCTGTCATTACTGAGAGGCCCCTTACAACGGGCATTGTCCTATTGTTTTCACTTTGTATTAGTACAGCTTTTTTAAAAAATGTGTTTCACTTCCATTTCATGCTGGCATTCATATGTCTGTCTAATTAGCAAAGAGGCAACTTTAAATTCACTTACTGTTGTCTTTTCAAATGCCACAATTATGTTATACTTACCATTACTTCATAATGTTTTTAACTTAATTCGAAGAAGAAGAAATATTTACAAATAAATGTTACCATTTTATTATTGAAAATGAAATAATGAAACAATTTTAACCACAATAAGCTTTTCCTACTTTTGAGATATTGCATGAAAATACAGCGATTTTGTCAGAAAAGAAGTGAATGGTATTTTCTGGTACAATTGTTGTGTCCAAAGTTGGAAACTTTAGAAACCTTAGGTTGGAAACCTTTATTTGACACAACAGAAGTCTGTGGTCTGACATAACTGTTTACTGTAACGTGGGCTTTTTAACACCATCCCAGCTGATGACACCACTGTGAAAACTGTGCAACACGAGCAGGTTTCTGCTGAAGTACCATTACCACATACGCACACGCGCACACACACGCTGCCTCCCATGCACAAACAGCTCCGGACTGGCTCATAAACAGGCAGGCGGGCCCCTAAAAAGGGGGCAGGAATCCTCACCAGCCCTGTTTACTGGAGGAGAAAAGTGACATTGCTTCACAGGCTATTGGGCTCAGGCAGCAGCAGTCAACTCAAAGATGCACTACGATCACATCTATTCCTTCAGACCAGGACCAATATCAACACACAGTGTAAAGCTTTGTGGATAATCAGCATTTACTGTCAGGTGTACAAATTCCAACTATAAATCAAGTAGTTTAGTATGATTTCAGGTCAAAAAAAAAAACAATAATAAGAAAAAAATGAATTCAAAGCACCTCATCAGTTTCTTATTAGACATAAAAAGTGATGTAAATAATGCAACCTTTAACACAACTCAAATACACGCTGGAGCTGTTTGAGTTTAACAAGATTAGGAGCGAGACTAATTCAATTTCAATGAAAAACATTTTTTTTCTTAAACTGCAACCACTGAACAGGAAATTGCCTGAGAGATACAAACTTCTAACAGAGGACTGCGCTGTACAGAGGACCTCACACACTGTAAGGGACAGTGTTTGCACGGCACAGAGAAAAGATTAGAAACTTCTGACCTTTTCATGAGCTGCAGTGTCATGTTAACTCTAATACACTGAATTCACATATTACAGCTATTATAGACAGTGACGGGCAAATAAAAAGCAGCAGAGTAGACGCATGGAGTCACCACAAGAAGCAGCAGTCTCTGCAAGACACCACAATTGTGTTTTTAAATTTTATACAGCCGCTCCAAATGCTCAGCTAGACGAGACGCTCCATGAGGTCATTCTCTACAGCTGTAAAAAGGCACTGACACCTGATTCCAGGCTTTATCGCATATCTCCCCTGTGATATCACCACCTCTACTAGTGCCTTGTGTCAGTAGCTGCACGTTCATGCTGGGGTGAGTTTACAAACAACTGGTGTGGCAGCCTGATGGGGTCCAGGCATTTCTAGGGTCGCCCTATTAGGCCACTGTGGTGCTGGCTCTGCACATTTTCATCATTGTGTGCATCATGTGTCTTATGAAAGGCCCCTTTGAGCCCAAGGATGTTTTGATCAACATTTCGTTCACAGAGCCATCAAGGGACATTTGGTGATGCCTGTATGAAAACATGGAACACTGGAAATTATTAGAGCTTTGGCTCCCTAACGCGCACAGATATGTTACTGGGTGGGCAAAAGGACACGCACATGCAGCCTCTCTCTTTCATGTTTGTGGTGTAAAAGCTATTAACATATTTCCTCTAAAATGAGCTGTTGATGCTGTGGTAGCTGTTAAAGCAGGCCTGTGGAATGACCTTATCTTCAGGGTGGTTTCAACCACAATCGTGAAATCATTTCCAGATTTTGGAATGTGGTCCAGTGAACGCATCCATGATAATTAGTCTACGGGCAGCAACTCAATGAGAAGCCCTATCGTGTAGCCTCGAATGAAGAGTATTGACAGTAAAACTGCAATCAATCTAAACAGTCTAGATGGATACATTAACATTTCAAGTGTAACCACAGCATCAAAGTTGCCAGATGAGCTTATTTAATATAACCTCCAGCAAATGCTGATTACTCTTTAAGAGTAAGTTATACCAGCTGATGTCAAAGTCTTTTCATCCCTCTTCCACCATTTAGTTCTGTCATAATATTCTGTCGTCTGCTCCAAAAAGGTTTCTAAATTCAAATCATATAAAAAGTTAACTGCAAAACAATCTTTAAAAACTGGCATTTAACAAGTCTTATTAGTACAGAGTTTTAGTGAATCCACAAACTGTCACCAGAGCAGTGAAATAGATTTTCAAAAAAATGTCTCAATATCAAATCCAGGAAGATCATAACTACATATTTCGTTTTTTCTTTACAAACAATATAATAAAAGTATGACTGTTTCATTACGATAACAGGATGATTTCTTTGGGTTAGAAAAAAGTTGCCATTTGGGAAAGAGGCTAAAAGGGGAGGATTCTGGTAAAGAGTTGTTAACTGTTAGAAAGTTGTGAAAACGCCCTTCTTGATTTTTGAAAGCGCTGTGTGTATTTACACAGCGCTTTCTGAAAAATCAGCCAAGTAGTGTGGCTCCAATAGAGTGATCAAATGTGAGTGTTACCGACTTAGACTGGCTATGACTTTGACATACAAAAAAATGATCTGAAGGTGAAGCTGCTTTAGATTATGTGCTGTCTCAAAAATTCTACAGCGAAAAGAAGATTTATAAATGATGAAAATGGTTTACACCAATTTGGTTTATACCAAATTCAGCTATGAGACCGTTAATCTTTTATAAAAGTACAAAGAAACATGTTATGAATTGAACAAACTACTTTATCTGTAACACAAACAAATAGCTTTCACTGTGGCTGTGCCATCCCACCTCTTCCCACTGCGGTTCACTGACACATGGTGATATGTTTATCTGTTGACAAGCTGTGTGTATCTGTTAACTCGTGGGAGGAATAAGTGAATTCACAGTTGAATGCGGTCCCACAACTCAGTTCAATTAGAGATGAATGTCCCCTCTTTCCATCCCAAATAAAACCTTGCGAAAGACAGAGCACGGCAACAAAACAAGGATCAAATTCACTTGTCCACAGTGCTAAATTGTGGACCAACAGACTTGGATGGCTCCCATTTTTTTCTGAGCGGGATAGGATAAATTCCAAGCTTGTTTATGCTGGTCCAAAAATCAACTTAATACAAACGGGGAGCAGAGGACAAAGCCATCATTTACCGTGCCCCCTCAGGCAGATAATTGCAAAGATAGTGAGCACCCTATGCACACAGGGACTAAAGCTGGGGAAGCCGACAATTCAATATACCAAGGGCTTTTGTTGTCCAGTTCTAAGAATTGTGCTGCTGAACTGTTATTGTCAATCAGCGGAAGAGGACAGCTCCTGACAGGCGGAAACCACACAGCTTCTCCTGGCTGTCAGTGTGGTCAGAGCGACCTCGAGGAGATCATTACCGAGGGCAATTATTGTATGTTAGCACCAGCCACTGTCTCACATGGAGAAACGATGACCCATCACACGTAAATCAAAAACAGAAGAATGTGTGGTCAGAATACTGACTGCGAGATGCAGCTTACGGTCGCTACAATAAGTCTACTAAGACATTTGGCAGAAACCATTTCCAGCACCACTGGAATAACATATAGATTTCAGTGCAGTGTTTTCTGATTCAAGTACTGAGCTCCACCACTGCCCCTGTCTATGTAAACATAACTGTATATCAACAGGTCCTGTCATCCTTAGGCACGTCTGTTTTCTGGTGCAGGTATCTACAACTAACAAATGATCTAATGACACCTCAGGTCATGACATCTCGTAACCAAAAGCAAACTTAGGCAGCTGTTCACCTGGCAGGAGCTTAGTCTAAACCACAGGAGAAGCCAAACTGACAAGCCTTGTCCATCATAAATGACAGCAGGGTGACGGGGAGACACCACAGAGTGTGGAGACCTGATGGTTTGTGTTCAGGTTCAGCATAAACACTCGACTCAGGAGTTTGCCTGAGTGAGTATGAGAGGTGCAACACACAGTCAGATTAACATGCTCACAATGTGGTTCTCATTTTAGCAGATTGGACTCTGCATGCCAGAGTCTAACTGCACTGAGGTGAAGTGTGTGACATCCAAACACCCAGCTGAAAAGCCCACAGGACACACTGCCTCACATTCCCACTTTCAAACCAAGCCCCAAACTTTAACAGTTGCATAGTGAATTTCAACTGTGCATGAAACTCAATTACTGTTATGCAATTAAAACGTCTGGCTATGGCTCTTGTAGCAGGGTTTGTTTTTCTAGATTTGACAAATAACCACGTGGAATATTTTATTTAAGTAAGTAACGTGATTAAGGAGCAATTTAAGTTATTTTTATAGTAGTTTGTCTACTGAATGTTATAAACAGACACTGGCTACATGAACATTTTGACAACCTATTAATTCAGTGTAGTTTGTTTACTATTCTCCAGAAGCAGCAGAAGCGTGCGCTGTGTTACGTACTAATAGTTATCAAACGTAAACAAAACCCAATGTAAAACATGTACATTTTAAATGCCATAGCTATGTTGCCACACTGCTGTAATCTGTAAAGAATAAGTGTAGTCGTTTTCTAAAAGTGAGTTGTTTTCTTATATAATCGGCGTATATGTCAACTAACAAAAAAGTATTTACATTATTAAAAACACAACTTTTACAAACAGCTTCACGTGACGTACCGCTTGTTGCCGCAGCCTAGTGAAGGCGAATGTTTCCGATGGTACGAAGTTGTGGGAACAGACGAGCTACATTTACGTTTCAAACGTAGTTGAAACTACTCTTCATTTGTGCATTAGATATATGCCGGAGTTAACAGTGGCAACTAATGTATCCTACACTAACACGTTTCAGGTTCTTTAGAGTAACAGCGTTTGTCGAGAAGCGAACAATTGTTAAATTACACGGTTTGCGAACGGACTTCGTGGCTTAACTCTCCCCATAAAAGTGAGCACGCCACTCAACAGGGCTAGAGGTTAAAAAAGGAAGCTTGTCAATTATTTCAACTTACTTTCTGCGCAACGCTTCCCATCACGAAGAGTAGATATGTTGTCATAAAAACATGCGCCCCAAGCGACGTGAGCATTTTCCTGGGATTGTTCCTTGTTGAATGCGCCGCACAGTGAACCGTGTCCCGCTCCTCCGTTTCCCTCTCATTCACCTGAGGCCTCGGGAGCGCGCTTCCATCGTTCATGGGCGAACTCGAGCACAGGATCAGAGCCTCATCTGTCCCCAGCTAAAACATGGGCTTCACGAAATGTTTCCCCAAATCCTCCTTTAAAGTAATGAATATTAATTGTTGATTGTATAACTCCAGTCAGCCGAATTAATTCATGTCACTTCTGTGTGGTTTGAATCCACAACTGAAATGTCTATTTTTTTTTATTTATTTTAATATAAAGTTTGCGCTACTTAATCTATGTGAGCTCCTCTGTGATCAGAGTATCACTTACTTTCCATTTAGCACTGGTGATGTGTATAGATTATTATCAGTGAAAGTGAGGATGAGGACCTGAACAGGCAGATGAATAAAAAACAAATAAAGCATGGAGATGTAGTACAGCAATGACACGGGTAGAAACCTACAGTATATCTATAGTGTCAGTTGTGCACTATACTCTGCTTTAGATGCTGCATTGAATATTTCATATAGATCTATGGTTAGGGCTTTAGGCTTTGCGAGTTCATACTATCGTAATGACTCAGGCTTTAGTGTGTAGAAAAACAAAACCTTTATGGTGAACAGGTGGCTACGTTTGACTTATTCAACACATTGTCCTCTTTCCAGCGTGTCATTATTAATACTACCACTGGATGGAGCCAAAGTTAAGACAGTTTGAAACCCCTCACAGTGTCCCTTGCTTCAAATGTTTTTATATCCATATAACAATTAAAATGTCACCTTTTACTTTGGCCTTATATGTATCATTGCGTTTATCTTAGCGTAGCAATACATATCATTATTACGTTATTGACGTACGACGTGCGTCAATATTTTTGATTTGTTTTTTTTTACTAACTAGTGTGTTATTACTAATAAATAATTGAGATTGACCTCAAGGTAGGCTTAGTTTAGAACTTCTGCTGAATTTAATAACATTAAGTCAATGTGATTTTTTTGTCCAGAAAATTAAAATTTAGGTGCCTTATAATTCTCAACACGATCGGATCTATATATCAGAATTAACAGCAGAAGTAATGTCCTCTCGCTAAGTGTAGTTATGACAGTCTGTAAATCTTTGTCATTAATGTGCAGTGCAACTATCTGACTATACTACTATGCTGTGTATTTATTGTATTTTAAATCAAATCGTTGTGAGTACATGTCGCAGAAAGACACTCCGCCTTCTGACAAGCTTTATTTGTTTAGCCTGATAGCATATTGTTTGTTGCCTGTTTCTAGTCGGACATGTAAAGGGACGGAAACCAAACAGCCACGTAGTAAAAGGCGAAGCTCGCAAAAGGTGAACATTCAATTTCTTCTACAACGTTTACTGGCATTGTCATTTTAAACTGTATACGTGACATGCTCACGAGACAGAGGGTAATTCATTGGACTATTTAAAATATTTGAGAAAACCCTCCTGCGCCGACGTTGGCTATTCTAGCTAGCGGGTTAGCTGTTTAGCTTGACAGGTCCCATCGTAAACACATTCAGCTATCGGACCAGCATAGCAAGCTTCACCTGTTCGCCTGCTATTTAGTCTATACACAGTGTTGTTGGTTGGTAGAATTGACTAAATCCAATAAACGCATAAGCCTGAACATTTTTATTTAGCAGTGACCGCGTATATGTCCTCTGAACTGGTTAGTCCAGGAAGGGATGGGAAAAGGTGCTGATCAGAGGATCGCAAAGCTGCTTCTGTTAGATCGCAACAGATAACTTAGAAACTTATCCGTAGAGTACAGTTCGTAAAATCGTACAAAGGCATGTAACATATGGTAAAAAATTTGACTGGGGATTGCACCTGCATATCTGCATAACTCCGATCCAGTGCCAAGTCTCATAACCAGAAAAGCACCGTGAGTCTTGCTTGTCGACTAATTGAAGAATTGTAAGTTTGGCTTGGATTTTATTACTGTATATCGTGAATTCCCATTCAGGAATTATGTCGTTATCTTATCAAAAGCAGGGTTTGCTCCTCTTTATCTGACACCCCCTGTGTCTTATCAAATATTTGACAGGTGAAACGTTTAAATGTTAGTTAGCTTGTTGCTAACCAGCAGATTCCAGCAAAGAATGAATTAAATATTTTTAGACTGATCTTTAACTGGACAGTTTTGTTTGTTGTTCTTACTCAATTCATGTCTGTGTACAGTGTAATTAGAAACCCAACGTTGATTCTGTATTTAACGAGACACAATTTACTTAACCAGCTTGTTAGCCCCTGACTCAAGCTTATGTTTAAATTTAACCTTGTTGAGTTGTTACATAACATAATTACTATGTAAAGCAAATCACTTTTGAGGACCCATACATTCTTCTGTGATGTGTATTGACTTTCATTATGTGTCCTATTTTCTCAACAATAGCTGTCAAATGTTAAACTGAATGTTTCTACTCCCTAGTGCTGGCTGTGTTCACAAGCATTGGACGTGGTTGCAGCTGTAATGCTTTCTAAGATGGTTGTGAGAATGTGAGAATCTCTCCAAGGCACATCACCAGTATTGTGATTATTACGCTTCTTAATGGAAATGGAAACTTACCAGTCAGAAGCATCTCAAATGGAGACCAGTGTTCATCAAGACAACCGAGTAATAAAATCCAAAGAGCCTGAAGCCAGTGCTGTAGAAGGGGAACCACAACAAGGACAGGATAACACACAAAACACAAAAGGGAATCTTTGTAATGGTGAGTCCTGATGCTGTCTCTATGTGACACAATTGAGTTTCTCATTTATAGGTGTGTGTGCTATCTTATGTCTTGTGACACCAGTCACCTCATTATTACTGAGTGGCAAAACCAACCAAAATGTGGCAACGATGAATAGGTCTAGCTGTGTAGTGATACATTGAAAAAAAAATTGAAAAAGTTTAATCTTTCAAAAGAGCACACAAATTACAGAATTTCTCAGCATTTGGTTTGCTCCTCTTTTGTTTTCTCGAGCCAACGCACTGCAGCTTGCATGGACAACACAAGTGTTTTTAAAGCTACAGTAATGCCTCATGTTTTCCCAGCAGGGTTTGGCAAAGCTGCTCCTTCTGATGATGCAAAATGCTTGGCTTTTCTCGGTTTTCAGTTTCAGCATAGATGTTCAGTGCAGTTTAGGTTGACTGTGGAGGAAATTAAATGACAGTCAGGACTCTTTGTTCTTAAAATAGTTCTTGCAAAGCTTTGGGTTATAATCTCACTGCAGTATGATTCCTTATCCATGAAAATGGCAAACCAGAAGCTAAAGCATGCCTCTGATGAGTGGAACGGTACCTATACTTGGTCAATGTGTAGTCAGTTTAGTAAAGGTCCAGCTGCAGAGTAGAAAAAAGTAGCCCATACTTTTGTATCTATAGAGACGACTAAAGAAGACTGTCCTATAGAGACACCTTTATAGGACAGACAGTGTAAGTTGCTTTTCTGTCTCTCAGGTAACCAGACCCAATGTATTTATCTTCTGGTGGTGGTGTCACTTTTGATAGACAGAATTCAAGTGCATAGTGCATATATTGTATGTATACATAAATATGTCCTCTTGCTATACTGTACTTGTTTTAAACTTCGTTCTCCACTCTGCAGAGTTTTCCCCTTAAGGTATTTTACAAGGATATCTTTTATCTAACACATGCATGACCTGTTTTTTGACTACTACAAGGCTAGAGGGCTTCTGCTGCTCCATGTTACGAAGCTCCTTGCACAAATGTGATAAATATCTTCACCGAATTTTAATTATCCTCAGAGGGTATCTAGTCTGCAGCACTTAATATGGAAAAGAAAAGAAACATAATTTTGAGCCGTAATTACTTCAGTTAAGTTGTTTGATGCACAAGAGACAGGTGGTGAAGCCAGTGGTTGAAATTAGAGTTCGATATATCTTAAGGCAAATCTCAAATCCTATTTATGACTAAATAAGCAACAGTCAATGTAAGAAATGTTTTCAGAGCTGTTAAAGGTGCCTTGCAAGATGAGCCGGGTAACTGTGCTGCTTGATATTAGTTGCAGTTGTCTAGTCAGTTTGCCATGAGGTTCATTCTCATTCAGTCAGGTTTCCATGAACCTGGCATGCAAATTTCCACATTCTTTCTGTTTCAGGTCCTGTTAGCTTAGTTGTGATGCCAAATGGAGATGAACTGGCAGAGGGCTTCACTGCTGCAGGGGACACCCATACGAATGGGTCCCTCCCTCCACCAGCCCCACCACAAAGCACCAGCACCCCTGTCAACTGTCAGACCCAAGAGGCCTCCCCAGGTTTGGCTGCTTATCCACCCATGATGCTAGAGAAGTCTGAGGGGGCTAGTGCTGAGGTCACGGTTCACATGGGTGATTCATTGCAGTCACTCAAACTCAGTATGCCTATGCAGGAGACTGATTTGTGTAAGCATAAATCTGTGTGGCGTGAATTCCCCCTTAACCCCCTCTTGTATTTAAACGTCACGTTTGTGTGAGATATTTTACTTTTGTTGGTTCATGTTAATATTCTCTTTTAACTAATCTATCTATCTGTGTGTTGTCTGAACAGATGGATTAAGTGGAAATTTCTTTTCATTGCTTTCTATTTGTCTCATGGTGACTTATTTGCTTGATTAATTAATTTGGTGTTTCAGGTGAAATATTGGTGAGACTAACTAATCCCTCTTTTATATTGTTTTTGGTGCCATGTTAAATGCAAAGTACACATAATGAAACACATATTCAATAGTATCTTTTGTGATGGCACGCTTAACATTACTGATTCAGTGTACATCTGTTTAATGCTAATTTACTAATTGTATACTATTACACACATAGGTTAAAAATCTGCTCTTACTTTCAGGTAAAATATTAAATGTGGTAGGTGCAGTTTTTGAAAAGCTACTCACTGTTTTTGGTGCAAAAATCAGTATCTGGTCCAGGAATTTACAAAACTCTTATTACTTGCCTAAGATTGAATTTGATGACAAAGTTACGTTATTAGCTTTACAGCCAACATTACTGAAAATGAACATTCTTTTTTTGACATAACACTTTACCTTCAGCCAACCAAAAGCCATCACTGGAAATGGAAAATGAGGAGAGGATTCGACTGGAAGCTCGTCGGCGCCTGGAGGAGCAGCTAAAACAGTACAGAGTGCAAAGACAAAAGGAGAGGGTAAGTGATTTGAGTTGCTGTCAGTTATTAACATTTTCAAGATTTTCTGGGACTAGTCGAGCTTTCAAATGAAGTCTGTTGTGAACAATAGTACTATTTTCATGGAAGATTTGAACTGAGGATTTAATGGTAGAAGAGACTTCAGCTTTTCTGTATATTTCTGATTTGTCACTCAAGATGATGTCTTTCTATCTGTGTTCTAGTCTCACCGCAAGAGTAGACCATTCAGCACCTTGGATCCTGAGCTTATGCTGCATCCTGAGACTCTGCCCCGGGCCAACACTGTTGCCATGACAAAGGAGTATTCCTTCTTGAGGACCAGTGTTCCACGTGGTCCCAAACTGGGTAGCCTGGGAATTCCTTCTTCCAAGGAAAGAAAGTCAAAGTCACCCCGACCCAGCAAGATCCACTCCCTGGCAGACTACAAGTCTCCTGAGAATGATGGCGGTGGAGGTGGAGGAAGTGGTGTAAGGCCAGCAGATAACACAATGGGCTCCCTCCAGTCCACCATCAGCTCAGTGTCCACACTCTCTGAGGTCAGTTTGATGTCAGAGGGCAGTACTTGTGAAACTGATGCACCTGGTGCTCTGTTCCAAGTCAGGGACAACGTCTCAGAAATTGATGGCAGTGAATCAGGAGCACGGCCAGGGAACGATGGCAATGACAGTGACAGCTCGTCTTACAGCAGTGTGTCTACCAGGGGCACATATGGTATGCTCTCTGCAGTGGTTGAAAGACAGCAGGGACCCTACATGGTGGAGGGAAGGGAGATTGCCCCTGAAGCCGTGGGTCAGTTTCCCTCCCTGCAGGAGGTGCTGCAGGCAGCCAGTGACGAGCAGCACCTGCTGGAGCTGGAGCAGCAGGGAGAGGGGACATCAGAGCCTCGGAGTCGCAGAGACAGTTTCTCTAGCAGGTATTGGTCAACCTCAGATAGGGATGATATTGATTTGGCCAATTTCTGGCATTACTGTATTTGGTTTATGAGAAACATGAGAAACGTTTAATGTTTAATGTTTTATATTGATAACAAATATTGTTGTTTCCTCTCATTCAGCCAGTGGATAAATGAGCTAATCATTTTAGCATTTACACTTATTTGCATTTACATTTGTTTCAGTGTTTCTTTGGAGAGTTCTGTGATGGGCCATGATGAAATGCTCCAAGTGCTGAAAGAGAAGATGAGACTGGAAGGCCAGCTGGAGTCCTTGTCATCTGAAGCGAATCAGGTTATGTATTGGCTTAACTTAATCATATTTTCAATTTCCTCTGGACAAAGCATACATCCATATACATTTGGAACAGGAGCGAACCAAATAATACTTGCTCATTGAAATATCTTGAATGTGTTGGATTGTGGCTGTTAACTTACAACTCACTTAACTAATAACACTGTAATGAAAATGGTGACTATAGGCTTTTGTGCGTACTAACCACTTACTCATGCTCCAGGCTCTAAAAGAGAAGACAGAGCTTCAGGCCCAGTTGGCGACAATGAATGCTCAGCTGCAGGCTAAGAAAGACGAGGCTCAGGTGAGCCAGGAGAAACAGAGCACTCTCACCACAGAGGTTGGCATACTGCGGCAGAACTGTAGCCAGCTAGAGAAGGCTATGGTGGAGCTTCAGGGAAGTCTGGAAAACAAGAATGCCAGTTTAGCTTCTCTAAACAATGACCTAAAGGTGGCTGAAGATCAATACAACAGGCTGATGGGGAAGGTGGAGGAACTGCAAAACACTGTGACCACAAGAGATAATACAGGTGAGCGATGGAGACCTAGAGAGCTGATGCTCTAAAATGTTTTCATCTTCAATATTATTGATAAAGATGTTTTTTGTCTTACACTTTTGCAGTTCAAGAAATACGTCATCAGATGGGTGGTCTCCAGAACCAGCTTCAACAGGTTCAGCTGGAGCGCAGTACCCTGCAGAACAGACTGAAGACCTCCCAGGCTGAGATTGACTCACTCCAGCAGGTCAGACAGTGGTACCAGCAGCAGCTGGCACTGGCCCAGGAGGCAAGAGTACGACTGCAAAGTGAAATGGCCAACATGCAGGTAAAGATCGACACTAGTTTTGTCATCTTTCCTTACAAATACAAAAGACGGCATGTCTAAGTAATGACATCTCAACTGACAAGTTACATCTCGGGCTGTATTTTTCTCCCAGGCTGGTCAGATGACTCAGATCGGTGTTCTGGAGCATCTGAAGCTGGAAAATGTGACACTGACTCACCAGCTCACTGAGACACAACATCGCTCCATCAAAGAAAAAGAGCGAATTGCTGTTCAGCTGCAAAGCATTGAGGTATATTCTCTGACATCTCTTAATGACCTCACACCATCATCATGTTTGTAAAATTTGTGCACTTTGGAAACAAAGCATATATGAATCTTACTATTCAGTGTTATCAGGATTCCACTCCAGTCAGGATTCATTACTGACTGGAGTGGTTTTCTCACAGAGCACATAGCATTTTAGATTTTAGTAGGTATATCTTTTTCAGATGTTGAGTGTATTTTCAATGAGTTTACTCTATTTTAACCTTTTTTTGTGTGTGATGAAGGCTGACATGCTAACCCAGGACGCGGCTTACAAGCAGATCCAGGATGCAAAGACCATGGTGGAAGATGACTTGCAGCACAAACTGGAGGAGTTTGAAGAAGAGAGAGATCGCTTAATAAAACTGGCCAACACAGCCAGCACCCTTGAAAGGGAACTAGAACAGGTAGTGAAGCCAACTGTAACTTCAGCATGTTTTCCACTTTATATACATAGTAAAATTCTTACTGTATTTTGCTCAAAATTGCCTGTTGCAATCTTCTTCTAGGTGAAGTTGAGCCTTTCCCAGAAGGATGTGCAGCTGCAGGCACTCCAGAAAGAACATCTGGAGCTGATGCGCCAGCTGACAACCACTCAGGAGACTTTGCACACCAAAGAGCAGTCTATCAACCAGCTAGAGGCCCGCTACCTGGAACTCGAGGCCCAGCTTGCTGAGCTGCAGACAGAGAATACCACCAAGGATGACAACATCCAGTTCCTCCAGAATGAGAAGATTGTCCTTGAGGTGGCACTGCAAGCAGCACGGGCTGACAAGCGTCAGCTTGACGAGGATGCTGAAAGGCTCGGAGAAGATGTTATTGTGGCCTCGGATGTCTTAGATCAGCTCAGACAGGAAGTCCAGGTCAAAGCCAATCAGGTAAGAGAGAGGTGGAAAGAAAAAAACTAATGACATAAGCTAAATATTCATGCATGGAAAATGATCACATTGATAACCATTATCATTTATGTTACAGCAAATATTGACCCACGCTTGTGATCTTGGACATAATTTTATTTCTGCTTGTAACTCAGAGTTCGAAATGGCTAGCTGTTGTTTAGCCTCAAATGACTTGATTGCACTATTTACCCTTACTTTATGCTTACATAAATCATTGTGTTTCTCATGATTCATATCATGTAGACAAAAAATTAATTTAGTAATAATAATTCAAGTAGTATTTTTTGCATCAGATTATTTTTCCCTGAAGGATTATCTCTCCACTATCATATGGTGGATAATGAAGGACATTTTGCTTTCGCTTTGTTACAGATTGAAACTCTCCAACAAGAAAATAGTGCCCTGAAGAAACTGGCACAGAAATTTAAGGAGCAGTTCCAACAACAGAAGGTAAGGCATCTCTATACCCCATGTACACTATGGGGTAGTGTACATTCCTCTCCTATTCTGTAATGTTCGTAGAAGCCAGAAAGAAGTGTAGCCTGTGTATATTTACATTTACATACATTTATGAAACACATGTCAGAGATCTTCCAGTGGGCTGAAGCTGATGCTATTGTGAGAGGATGTGTTGTAGATGTATTGTAGAACCAGATGGCTGTCATTTCTGAACAAAGCCCAAATTGCTGGTTGACACGCCACAGTGTGCAAAGGACAATGCACTGACAGGCTGTCATAAAGAGGGAGCTATTAATTGACAGCATGACAGAAGTGTCATTCTTGTCTTAGAGGGTTTGGGTTTTTGTAGAACATTGTCAAACCCATGTATTAACATTCCTCATGGGTTGAAAAAGGACTGCTAGAATTTGTACTTTTAGGGCTAAAACAAAACGTGTATTATCAACAAACTAATTGTATCATTGTATGTATAATAACACATAAATGTTAGTCAGTAAAAAGTCAGGGTCTGTGGCAGGACTCATCTCACTTTTCTGTTTAGATGGCTTTGGCCCTTTTTTCAGTGTTCAATATTAAAATTGAACAAAGCCATCAAACTTTCATACTGCTTAGAAAAAGGAAATTGATTTATTTTCTTATCAACCCTCAACGTTAACTTCAAGCATGCTTCTTAGCATTTCCTCAGTGAAATGTAACCCACTCAGCCCTGAAGATGATGCACTGTGTGTTTCAAATCTGGTTGCAGTCCAGTATTCTCCTGTATGCTGTGAAATTGCCTACTTCTTCCGTTGAGACTTACATGACTAAGCCCACTCACTGAAAAGTGGCCTCTTAATTTTTCTTTCATTTAAAGCCTTTATTTACACAATGCCTCTTTGACTTCACAGGTGATGGTGGAAGCTTACCGTAGGGATGCCAGCTCCAAAGACCAATTGATCAGCGAGCTCAAATCCACCAAAAAGTCTCTGTTGGCAGAGGTGAAGGGGCTGAAGCAGGAGCTGCTGGGTGTCCAGGGTGAGAAGCAGAAGGCAGAACTGGAACAGGTTCGGCTCCAGAAGGAGGTGGTGAGGGTCCAGGAGCAGATGAGCAACATGGAAGCTCATCTGCAAACAATTCAGAAAGAAAGGGATCAGCTAGAAACCCAGATCCAGGTAGGATACTTTGATATTTCCCCCCTGAATTTACCCAATAGTCTCTTAAAGAGTTAAAAGTTAAAAAAAAGGAGTGTGTCCGCCATTTTGTTTTATAATGTTAGCTTTTCTGTTTTCCTCCCAACCTAGTCTCTACAGTTTGATCAGAGCCAGCTAGCAGCAGTGAGTCAAGAAAACGAAGGCCTCAGGAAACAGGTGGAGCAAATGGAGGCTGAAGCCAAAAAGTGAGTCATGCGCTCATGCAGATTTGTGGAGCTTCACTGATTCCCACAGTAATTTCCTAGAACATGATGCATGTCTTTGTTGTCAAGTGCTATATAAACATCTAAAAATGGGATATTGATTGCACAATTTCTGATCTAAACACAAGTCATCACATGTGATTTTAAAGTACAAGCATCCAAACCTTTTCAGTCCCCCTGTGTGTTATCAACATCTGTAAATAAAAAATGGTCTTAAAGACATACAGTTGCCACACCTAGACTTTGTGTCAGCATGGACTTGAGCTTTTGAGCTTTAAGTAAATGAAATATGTGCATTAAATAGGGCAATCTCAGAGCAGAAGGTGCGCATGAAGCGGCTGGGGACAGATTTGACCAGTGCCCAGAAGGAGATGAAGGCCAAACACAAGGCCTATGAAAATGCTGTAGGCATCCTGAGCAGGAGGCTCCAGGAGGCCTTGACTGACAAGGAGACAGCTGAGGCAGAACTGGTCAAACTTAAAGCCCAGGTGACAGATGGGGGAAACAGCCAGGCTTTACAGGTACTGGATAAACCTACCACAATTTAACAAGTGTAATATGGGCATTAATGTCCTCAACTAAAGTTCATCCTGTCTAACAGTGTCTGTAAAAACATATTGAAATACAGTATGTTTTTTGTCATCCAGGAGAAGATTAAGGCCTTGCAAGATGAACTGCAGGCTGTAACCAACAGCAAGACTATGCTTGAGAAGGAGTTGCAAGAAGTGATCACTCTCACCTCTACAGAACTGGAGGAGTATCAGGAGAAGGTCTTAGAGCTTGAGGATGAGGTGAACTATGATCATTTTATTGGTGTTTGGAACACAACACTTCTTTCATCTATTATACTGAAAACAAACCTGTGTGAGCTGGTTGTCCATTGATATTAATTGCGTGGTTCCACAGCTTCAGGAGTCAAGGTGTTTCAAGAAGCGGATCAGAAAGTTAGAAGATGCCAACAAGAAGCTAGCGCTTGAGCTGGAGCATGAAAAAGGGAAACTGGCTGGATTGGCACAGTCTCACAATTCTCTGCGGGAGCATGCCAACATTCTGGAGTCTGCCCTAGCAAAGAGAGAAGCAGATCTTGTTCAACTCAATTTACAGGTGAAAAAATTCTGTTTGTATCTTATAATGTTGTTATATTTTATTATTAAGAAATATACACAAGTAGAAATGTTTGGATGAGAATTTGTTTGATTAGAGCGTTTTATATTTATCTGTTTTAGGTTCAAGCTGTTCTGAAACGTAAAGAGGATGAGGACCAGCAAATGAAGCAAGTGGTTCAAACTCTACAGCTTGCCTTGGAAAAAGAGAAAACCAAAGTCATGGACCTGAAGGAACAGGTGGGACATCTACATTGTGGATTAGAATGCATCATCTGCCTCTATCAAAATGGCAGCAATCCATCATTATCTGCCTAATGATTCAAATGGACTCTATAATCTGAATGTATACCGAAATATAAATATTTAAATGTTTAATTTTTTTAAAAATGGATATAAGCTAACTGTAGGAACTATAACAAGCAGCTGGAGGCTGGAATCATTTGGCAATCCTAATTTGGTTGTAACAATGTGATGTGTACCTTAGGTTGCAGCAGCGAAGGCTGAAGCGGCCCACAACAGACGGCACTACAGAGCAGCAATGCTGGAGCTGTCAGAGGTCAAGAAGGACCTGCAGGCTAAAGAGGACCTAATCAAAGCTCTGCAGAGTGAAGCACACAAACTACAGTATGTGCATTTTACTGTGATGTTTTGAAAATATTTTCGTACAAGATTATGATACAATACCTGTAGTAGATACGGTATATATCTTACCAGTCTTATCATGACATACAATACAGAGCTCAGGACGAGCAGCATGGTCAGGAGGTGTCGAGGTTCCAGCGGGACCTAGCTGAAGCTAGCTCACAGCTGCAGATCCTCCAGAAACAACTGGACGAGGAACTGGCCAAGCAGCCCCTCACTCACCAGGAGGTAATAACATGAAAGTAGGGTTAAACTGGAATATTTAGCTAATAAGGACCTTTTATTCATATATTGTTTAACTTTATTATTATATTTTGTGCGTGCATTCTTTTATTATTGCTCTGGGTTTTTTTATCAAGATATTTAGTGTCTTAGTTATCAGTTGTTATCCAATAAATGATGGGTCAAGCTAACATTGACTCTTCATTCAGGTTGAGGACCTTAAGTGGGAGGTGGCGCAGAGACAGAGGGAGATTGAAGCTCAGAAGCAACAGGTGGAGATGGTGGAGCAGTGCCATCACAGGGAGCTGGACAACCTACAGATAGCTCTGCAGGCAAGTATTCACCTCAATTTAAATGTTGACACAAAGCTGTGAAAAATACTGTGGTATGAAATAATGCCTCCAATGACATTTACTTACTTACTTATGTATAGTGGCCCAGTAAACAGGTAGTGCCTAGAGGAAAACAAAAGAAGTAGTAAAGAACAGTAGTTAGTAATGTGTAGGATACGTGTACTACCATCGGCTATATATTTCATTAATTAATCTAATGCTTGGTAAATGGTCTGTAGCTAATGAAATGTGCTCTCTGGCTCAGAACATTAAGGTGGAGCTGGAATCAGTGCAAGAGGAGCTGAGCAGCACCAGAAAGGACAAGTTTATGCTTCAGGCCAAAGTGGGCGAGCTGAGGAACAGCATGAAGACGGTCCTGCTACAGAACCAGCAACTTAAACAGGACCTCAAACAGAGCCGTCTGAGGAAGGTACGTTTAAGTGGTTTTTCACAGGCCATGTTTCCATGGCGAATTTCAATCCTGGACAAATCCCTCAACATTTTTACTAATTGGTGAATAAGAAAACTCAGCGTCACTTGGTAATCCCTGATGCTAATTTATTTTTTGGTATATGTTATGTTATCACTAGACACAGTTTCATAACAATATAACTAAATTAAACAGCAGTGACAGCAGTAACCACTTGCTACTGTGTTTTTAGCCAGTGGTTGTACACCTTAATTTACACAGTATGAGTCATGCTAACAAAGCCACACACCAGCACACACTCTTTAAAGAGATTAAAAGGCCATTATCATAAGTAAAGCGACAAATGAAAAAAATTGAAAGGCCAGTGTCATAAGAACAATGCTAAATAAGAAATACACGCTTAAGATAAATGAATAAATAAACCTGTGTCATGATTTTTTGGGGGCAGCAGCGCATGGAGTTAAAGACTGAGGGGAACCCATCTAACCCAGTGACACCAGTTAAGATTCCAGACTGCCCAGTGCCTGCCTCCTTACTGGATGAATTGCTAAAACCATCAACTTCTGTCAACAAAGAGCCCCTCAACAACCTGCACAGCTGTCTACGGCAGCTCAAGTAAGCCTATGTTGATTGAGTGACTGGACTTAACATTATCAGCATACATTTGTGTAGCTATCTGCTATATTGAGCTGCTATTTAAATGTGAGAGTACATGTTTTGTCCTTTTTTTTTGTTTTTCTCCAGGGAGGAGATGGACAGTCTCCAAAGGCAGATGGAGGAACACACAGTAACAGTACATGAGTCAGTGAGCTCATGGACAACCACAGAACTGGAGTTTCAAAACAACATATCCAAATCTTTAACACCACTAAATAACGTGGTTGTAAAAAATAGCAATGAAGCAGAACAGCAGCAATCATAACAGAAGAACTTTTCTCAGGCTTATAGAGGGAGAGTGGAGTTTTATCCACAAAGGCACTTTTTAGTCCCATAATCTCTTTCTCTTAACAATTGCTGCCAACATTTGGCATTTTACCATCGGCACAGAAGTGTTTTCGCAGAGTAATACTTTTTATACACATACACATACACACACACACACACACACACACACACACACACACACATATATACATACACACACACACACCATCGCTTTATTCTTTTCTCTGTTGATGGTTCATATTTTTGTTTTGCTATTGTCACATTTATTTATTTGGAGTTATGGAATTACATGTTTTCATTTGACAGCCACTTACAGGATCCCTCGTCTTCAGTTTTATTACCACAGATACAGGTAAGGTCTACTTGTAAAACTGCTCTGTCGGGCTAGTCTTCGAAATCAGCAGTTTTATTCACTAAAGGGTATTTAGTCATTGTCGTCTTAATGAAAAAATAAACCAGTGGCTCTGATGCTGCTTAATAAAGGCTGACATTATTTGAAATAGTATTTTTGGTGACAGAAACAACTGTTACCTCCAGACTGCCAACAAGCTGTTCTTCCATTTCTTTGTGCCTGTGTACGAATGCAGTTGCCTGCCTGTGATTTAATTGACATGATAACACTTTCACATTGTTTCTAGAAAGCTTATGATGAAACATAACTACTTTTCAGAACATTAAGTCATATACTATTGTAATCAGTTTTTGAATGGTCTCCTGTTAAAATGCATTGTTTCCTGCGTTATCATTACCATATCACCTCTTGGGTTGTTAAACTCTTAATCTTAATTAGATGTGGAAGTGTTTGTCTAGCATGGACTGCAGTAATGCGCACGCAAAAAAGCCTTAAGCAATCTTTAATATGCTGTAGAGGACCTAGTGGGTTTGGATGAACATATTTCTGCCGAGGGTGAGTGCAAGGTGTAATACGTTGTTTGTGTGTGCAAATTCTTTCTGATAAATGGTTTCTTGTAAAATTGGATTAGATCAACTGACAATGCACACTAAAACTAAACTGAAAGATACAGTTGTAAGATGAAGCAGAAATGTTACTTCTATCAACAGGTGCAATCAGGTGTTTTCATTTTTGTTACACTTTGGTACATAACTGTATTTACAAAAAATGACTCCTGAATCAAATGTTATACATGTGTTATGGTCATTTAATTGTTATGGGGGATAAATTAATTGTTTCCAGAGGTTAATATATAAAAAAACTTCCGTTTTTGTTTTTGTAACTATACTCTTTTTGGTTGTAACTATCATAATTGTTTAACATTATAAAGAAGATAAAATACAAGATATCAAATGTAAACCATAAATCAGTGGTAAACTGCACTAACATTTCCCTGTTGTTCCCAGGGCTCATTTAATGGTAAAGCTTTCTGCATGCAACTGTGTTGCAGCTGCGATGTCTGCTCATTCCCACACTATAAAATCTGTTTTTGAAACATAATGGTATACTTGTTTTTTTAAAGGACAAATATTTTGAGAATGCATCCCCAGATTAATGACTACAAAATATTGATATATTGTGTTATGAAAAATTTCAAATGTATCTTCCGGACTTCACCTGTAACGTAAAGCAGTATGTAATAACATTTGCTGGGCATCTGAGCTGTATGCATTAACCTTGCTGTATGATTCTTTTTTCCTTTTGGAACATTGGGATCGATTCATTCCTGTTTTAACATTTGTGTTGGGAGATGTGACTGTATTTATCATAAAATTGCACTATTCGTCTATCATAAGAACGCGTGCTCATTGGGTTCATGATGACTTTGGTTGCTTTATAAGTTGAAGCGTTAAATTGTTCAGGCACTGTGTCAGACACAACGGGGTCCTCGCCGTCTGCATTTTGAAACCGTCGCGGTGAGAAGACACCTAGCAACAGTAGCCGGGGAGAGCGGAGGAGGTGGGCATGAGTCAGATTAAAAGAGGATATTTTCTACCACTACAGTTCACTCCGGTGTATGTTTACAGTAAGGATTCAATAACCGCGTTCCTTCAGCACGTGTTATTGCATGCTCCTGCTAACCATTAGCTCGATTAATTAGCTCCGTTCCTTGCTAAGCAGCTAATGACAGTTAGCATCATGATTGCTTAGCACAAATTCTTAGAATGATCTTTTAGCTAACGTCATCTAAATTTTCTTAGCGTCCAACTTTAACGGATAGTAATAAGAAATACTAGCTGTGGTTTGTCTCAATTCTTGTGTAAATATCAAGAGAATCATTATGTCCTGTTTGAGTTGACGTGCATAAATAGAATTACCAAGGTAATATCATTTATCATAATTATCATAAAGGTAATATCATTTATCATATTTTATCATTTGCAAAAGTATTGGTTGTCATAAAAGCCTGGACACGGGCTTGCTACATTACAGTTTCCTTGGATTAGTAGCGTCTACAATCGGAGAGCAAGATGCTACATTCATAGCTTGGATAAAGTACGCAATTATAGTCAGCCGACATACAACTTGGGCAACTACATTTGTTCTGAAATATAACGGGCCTATGCCCAACAAGCCATCCTTAATGATGTTTTATGTAAATGTTACACGTCCCCGAAATACATGGCCAAGATAAAAAAAAATGTGTTGTGTTAAGGGACTGTAGCGGCGGCCTTCTTCACTTAACTGCTACATGCTGACGAAGCTGATGTTACGATTTATTTAGATTTATTATTGCTTTGTGTTTAAGATAAAGTAACGATTGGTTTTATGTTTTGCACATTCGTGTCGCGTAGTATTAAGTTTTCCCACAGGTCTGGAATGCAACGTGCGCCCTCCCTTGCAACTGAGCATGCGTAGACCGTGTTGTAAACAATGAGACTATTCCAGACCGTCTCAAGCTTTGTGTCTATCCAACACTTTATCTGTGCAAAACTAATAGCGGTTCCCTATAGCTCTCCGTATATTACATTAAAATGTTCCCTGGTAAGTACGAGGACATATTTTCATTAGATGTCATCACGTACACTTTGATTTTTATCGACATCATCACAACGAAGACGTATCAAATTCGTTACGTTACAGCCCGATATCCAACGCGAATGACATACTTGGGCGTGACAGCGTGCGAATGAACCGACTGATATTGTTTTAACTTACCCTCTTAGATGTGTAACCTTTTTGTAATTGTTAATATTCAACCCTAAACTGTCCTTACTACAACTTTACTCTGTCAGTCTTGATTTTCATCTGAGCAGTTTGCCTCATGCTAGCTTGGCCAGGCACATTCATCGCCTGCTAAAGCTGACTAGTTGGTTAGCTGGCTAGCTAACAGATGCTAGACCCACATTAGTGTGGTTGGCTCCGACAAGACACAAGATAGCTGGTTATTAAAAAACGGCTCCATTTAACTTGAGCAGCACCTGCATAATTACATTACATTGACTTATTCGTCAAGGCCGTGTAGCTGTGTACCAAATACATGACCTACATAGTAGATATGTTTTGCCAGCATGGAAATACTTGGAACTGAGGGGGAACTTGTTTGTAAAAATCAGTCTGTATTATAGTTGTAACTGTATAACTGTTTGTTTTGTTACAATATTAATGTGCACCCTGAGCAATTGAGCTGTTAGTTCTTTTAATTAGAATATAGAGGAGCTAAGACCCATTAAACTCACCCTGCATTTTATCATGAGTTTTACTAACTACCGATGTTTTAGCCAACGGAATTGGTAAATCTGTAGTGTGCACAGTCATAGCAAACTAAATAAATTTTTGTTTAATAGCTTAAAGCCAGACAAAATAAATAATTGTCTTCCTCACTGCATGGTTGTTTTAAGGCAGTCAGTATTAAAATGTATGGACGAGAAAAGCAGCACAGTATTAGTTTATCAGTGAATGACTTGATAATATTTCTTCATTGGCATTCACAAATAACTGGTGGAAAATATTTTCCTGTAAATTAACAAGAACAAGTCTGGACTGCTCAAAGTGACAAATACTGTGTATACTTATATACTTTTTTATGTTGTGTATAATCGATGGCTGGCCATGTCTGCTGAAGTATATTGTGTTGTGTGTTTTAGGGAGCTGAAGCATGGAGGCAGTTCTGAGCAGGTTGAGAGAGCTAAGTGCAGACGAACTGCGTGAGGAGTTTGCACGAGTGGACCTCAGTTGTGGCCCCATCACAGCCACCACCCGGGCCACTTTTGAGAGGAAGCTAGCTCGTGTCCTGGCCGGGCCAGAGCACAGTGTCACTGAATTGGACAATGGCTCTATAGCAGGAATCTCAAACAGTTCTGACTCTATTTCGGATCATGTCAACCCCATGCCACATGTCACCTCAGCAGCTGCACCAACCACTGCTGCAACTAGCTGCAGCTCCTCTGCCACTGAAGAGTTGGACTTTGGCTATGGTGTGGGTCTCAACCCCCCAGATGAAGAGGAGATCTCAGTAAAAACAACCTCCAACAACTCTGCAGAAGGCAGTAACTCTCAGTCCCAAACACAAACGCCTTCAAAGCTTGCACAAGTGTCCCCAACTTTCTATTATGGAGTATGTCCGTTGTGGGAGGATGTTTTAGCTAGAAATGGTAAGAGAGACTCACCTTGTTATTTCCTGTTGTTTTACAGATATGACTATTTCTTAGTGAGATATGATTTTATTGTTGTATGCTTGTTTTTATGATGCTCAGAATTACTTGCCAGTTAATGTTACTGTTTTTATGTACACTAATATTAACAGTCATACTTCCTAGCAAAGTATATGCACAGTATGGAAAATCCTGATAAAATAGTGTCTGCAACTGTTATTATGGATTATTATCTAGACTTCCTGGATTTTCCATTTTTGTCTATAATATGCCTGTTATAATTTCCTATAGTCCATTGTGACACTGCAATTTCCTGGTTTTTATCCTGTACCTATGAAATGATTTTCAATCAACAGAACCAAAATTAAAATTAAACACCAGAGCTGTTCTTTTCATCTAAAAATTATCCATTGTCCTAAACCATTAACTAAATTTTAGTGCTACACAAACACGATATTGTAATAAGATCAAGGCTATAATTTTAGATTATCTATCTAGCCTCATTAAATATATTTACAACCTGTAAAGTATGAAACTAGAAAATACATGTTTTTTTTTTGTCATAGAGAAGAATTAAAAATGGATGAAAATTGGTAATTATGTCCCCCCCCTTTTTTTTTTTTAAAGAAAGAGCACTTGTATACGCAGATAAGAAAGATGCTCTTCAGGCTGTTAAGATGATGAAGGGAGCTCGCTTCAAAGCCTTTCCTAACCGTGAGGATGCTGAGAAGTTCGCTAAGGGGATCTGTGACTATTTCCCATCTCCCAGCAAGTCTACAACCTGTGTCTCCCCAGTCAAACCAGGCCTGGTTAGTAAAGGTAAGTCGATCAAGCTGATAAAGTATCATCTTAATATTTATATTATACATCCCTAGTTATTCCTTCAAGTTGTGCCAAAGGCAGGTTTGTAGTAGCTGAGATATCCTGTGACAAAAAGGGGCAGACATATCTAAAACCCTTTCCACAGTCTGACAATGGAGCACATCAGCCGAGAACTGCACTTGAAGTTTTTAGCACCAGTACCCATCTTTCTCACTCTTCTTTCCCTTTTGCTATAATAGACAACATGGAAGTTGATACAATCAACCGGGAACGGGCAAACAGTTTCAAGAGCCCGCGCACACAGGACCTGACTGCCAAACTGCGGAAAGCTGTAGAGAAGGGTGACGAAGCTGCCTTCAGTGAGCTGGTCTGGAGCAATCCCCGCTATCTCATTGGCTCAGGGGATAACCCCACTATTGTGCAGGTATAAACTACTGTGTCTACTGCCACGTCGAAAAAAAATAGTACTTAAATTATTTTCACTATTGAGTTGCTTGTTGTAAACAATAATATTCTAGATTAGCAGACTCTGTACTACCTAAAATAGTAAATGACATGTTGACCCATGTCATTGACATGGCATGAATATTGTAGTTTGTTGATATTTAAACATTGTTTCACAATTTTTAATTTAATAAAGAATATTTTTAGTTTAATCTTTATTTTCATTTAACAGAAAATAAAATTGTGTTTAATGTATGAGTCGGTTTTTAACTGTTTAAATCTGGGGATTTGCTGCATTATAAATTTCAGCCATTTATTCTTAAACATTAGTCATTAAAAATAATATATTTGAGTAGGTGAATTTGAGGTTGGATGCTTCTCTTTTGTGTCCTTTCCCACTGACGGGAGATTAAAGATTAATTAAGTTTCTCCACTGATTTGTTTGGTTAGGAGGGCTGTCGCTACAATGTCATGCATGTGGCAGCCAAAGAGAACCAGGCAGGAATTGCCCAGCTGCTTCTTGACATCTTGGAGAACCCAGAGTTTATGCGCCTCATGTACCCAGATGACCAGGAAGTGATGCTGCAGAAACGTGTCCGCTACATTGTAGATCTTTACCTCAACACTCCAGACAAGGCTGTAAGTTAATTTATTGTACCAACTGAATTATATTGTTTCATAAATTCATTACTGAGTTTCTCTTGTGTTTTGCTTAATGTGTCTGTCTTACAGGGGTTTGAAACGCCACTGCACTTTGCCTGCAAGTTTGGATGTCCAGATGTGGTCAATGTTCTTTGCTCACATCCTGACACTGATAAGAGCTGTAAGAACAAGGACGGCCTGAAGCCTTGCGATGTAAGCAGCTTACTTTAAACCTTTATTTTATATACACTCTGAATAAACTATTCAGCACAACCTGGGTTATTTGTTGCAGGAGACTAAAAGACGAAAGCTTTATACTATTAATACTACTGTGTCTTAATGTGTGCACATATATTTAAGAGCTTCCTGGCAACTACTAAGCTTTGTAGAGTACTTCTTAACAATGACATTATTGCAGTAGTTGCACAGAGATACAGTTATGCTTGCTCATGTTTTTAAGCTGTGACCTTTTAGCTCGAATTTCAAATCATTTGGCATCACTCAGTGTGCATTGCAAGCTAAACTTAGATGACCGAATTCTTTCATCAGTGTATTCACACAACAGCTGTATATCTGTAAACATATTGTTGTTTATGTTATGACTTTTCCTTCTCACAGCTCATTTGTAGCAGAAAAAATAAGACTGAAGAGGTGAAGCAGAAGATAAATGAGTATTTGGAGGGTAAGAACATTTTTTTTAACAATGGAAAAAACATTTTAAAAATGTTGCCTTTTGTGAGACATGTTAGATCAGTTTGAATTTTTCTTAAGTTGAGTTTGGGGTTGTGGTTAAGGTGTGAGTATGGCTGGCTGTACATACCACCAAATGATTTACTCACAGGTCTTTATTCCAAGTCACTTCACAGCTGTAGTTAGATGAGTTCCTTCCTGTGAGTCAGTCAGACCTGAGAAAGAATAATGAAATTAGATATGACAAATATTGTTTAAGTCTGGTACTGTTCTAAATTTTGTGTGTGAGAATGCTGTTGGGGTTGAGGTTCAGCATACACACCTGTCTTCACCGACTGTCCATATGTCTATTGCACCATATCGACGTCAACAGCCAGCTTGAGGTCTGATTCTCACTGCTTTGGTGCTGTGATGAAAAGTCATGTGAGTCAAACTATATTATCTAAAATCTTAATTGTCTCCCAGACCGCTGCTATATACCTTTGTTGAGGGCAACCGATAACACCTCTCAGCCCATCATTGGTACTCCGTGGTCACCTGATTCCTCTGAAAGTCTCTCACTCATCCAGCGACACACAAAAAGTCCCATGGATCCATTGATGACAGTCACAGCCTTTGCTGGTCCACTGAGCCCTTCTAAAGTAAGTTTTCACCTAATTACCCATCTCCTTTTCTGTGGTCCAGCAGTTTTCCAAGAAGGCGTGTTGTTCAGAGATCAAAACATTTTTCATCAGAATTATTTCTATACATATATATCTCGGCAAATAAATATATTCTCCTCCTGCAGGCAGACGACTTTCGCCGGTCGTGGAAGACGCCACCCAGAGACCGAGCTGACCATTTCCACCACATCCTCAAGTCTGATCCCGACCGTGGAGCAGAGCGTGTGGGAAGGCAAGTCCAGCATCTGTCCCTTTTGTGAAATAAGTAAATTCCGGCCTCTGCAGTAGTGAGGGGTAAATTAAATAACATAAAATATTGGAAAAAATATAGTTGTACTGATGAGTGATACTGCTTGGCTCAGTGCTGACGCTTTTTGCACAAACATGAAAATCATGCCTTCAGGGATTATGAACAAATCAGACAACTGAATGCAAAATTCAAAATGCAAAATAATTCAGAGAATAAATCAGTTTTCATCAAAAATGTATGAAGTACTTGACTGCATTACATTAGTACTTAAAATTACTCCTTAATATGTGTTCTGATGTGTGTCTGCAGTAATAACTGTCTTAAATTGTTTGGGTAGCATCTGCAAATATTTCATTATTATATTAAAAATCTGATAAATATTCTACTGCCATGGTGAAAGCCAGTTATTTGCAGTTTTTCAATTATATGCATATCTTAATAATAGTTATAATTTAATAACAGTAATTTCATAAAAAGGTTGATATTCCAGCAGCTCTGAGTACTTGCATTTGTAATAACCTTAGTAAGAAGTGGTCCTCTATCTACAGAAACTTGGCTCATGAGATGGGTCACCCATGGGCTGAGTACTGGGACTTTCTGGACAGTTTTGTGGATCTGTCATCGACTGAGGGGCTTCGAAAGCTGGAGGAGTACCTGAGCAAGAAGGATTTCAGCCCACGGTGTCATGAGGAGGCAGGGGAAAATGAGACCAGCAACAGGTTCAAAAGCCCTTCCCCAGGTACACTCACCTTCTCAGTGCATTACCTGCGTATTTTCCCTCAGCTATAGCCTCTTGTTAGTGTTGTGTCAGCTGCTTTGAAGAATTGTAGGCTAAAACTGCATTGTAACCAATGACTTGTTTAGAATCACTGGTTGCAGGCAAGCCCAAGAAGTTCTGCAACTCCATCTCTGTTGGTGCCTTTCTGGATGAGAGTGATGACATCAGCCTAGAGGAGATGAAGAACAGGCAGAACGCAGCACTCACCAGCATCACGTCCTCTGCATCCAAGGATGGTCTGAAAGGAGCAGTGGGTGGCCATGAATTCCACATCCTGCCCATGTCATTGCACCACCGCGGAGCAGACCTAATTGAGACAGCAGCTGAGCAGGACCTGCTGTGCTGCTGCGATGACGGCCTTCTGTCGCCTGGTGCTGCTTGCAAAAATGGAGTGTGCTCATCCTCCAGGGACAGGACTCACAACGGAGAGAAGGTGTCCCCTCGCTCATCCCCATCCGCCTCTTCCCTGCTGTCGCCCATCTCCAACCTCATGATGGAGTTTGAGCGGATGTCACTGCAGGAGCCCCTAGACAGCCCCACCAGCTGCCGAGAGAGGAGGAGCAGTGGCGGGAGCAGGCACAGGGATGTCCGGGACTCCTACACCCCCCCCTCTGGCACAGACCTGAATTCTGGCCTGAACCGCATGTCTCTTGGTCAGAGCAGTCAGGATGGTGAGGCCTTGGAGGGTGCAAGCTGGAGAACAGAGGGAGAGGAGCCAGAGGAGAGGCGCAGCAGCGGCAGCTCAGAGGAGTACTTTGATACAGAGGAGAGCCTGGAGGTCCTGAGCAGGACTAGGGGGTCAGTAAGTGGGGCACGCAACTTCTGTGCTAGGTCCAAGTCATGGGACCATGGTGGTAGAGACCTGAGTAGCTCAGGATCCTCTGGGTCCTCCTACAAGTCCTTGGATAACTCCCATGAGTTTCTACTCAGGACTCCACCGCACATTAGACGAGGACTTTTCATCGATGGGTGAGTCACATGATGGGATCATTGATATGGGCAACAGTTACACTTATGATGTTGCATTAATACTTTTGCAGACTGTTCATGTAATTATAGATAAACTGTGAATACTGGAGAAAAGCAGCATTTTGGTCTCTACTTCTACACCGCACATACACTGACACACCAGCTAACTACCTACCATTGATTATTAAGGAAATGTCACAGGCAGCCGTTTTCTTGATCCCCAACTTACAGGTTACATTGACAACGAGTAGATACTTGCACATGTGATTAAGTTGCTCTGTTTTCACAGGGACTCACCAACTAAGTTGGACAGAGAGGTCATGTCAGCAATAGACGGCATAGACATTGATCCTCAGAAGTATCCCAGCATTCAGAAGTGGAAGAGCACAATGACATCATACTCCTCATCAGACATGCAGAGGTATGTAAATTAAAGCTGAAATACAGGAACAGATATTTATTGTGTAGGAAACATTTTAGATTGGGAGATCATTTGTTTGCAGACATGCAGGATATATGTACATATACACACATTACATCTGTACGGAAATGCTGGCTTGTTGAAGACTTGAATTTCTGTAGGTGTAATCAGGCAACATACTGCCCATTTTTTAAATTATCTGTTGGTGTCACTTTTGAAAAATGAAAGATTAATAATACTCCTAATTGACCAAAATGACTGCCCCATAGTGTAATTATAAAAAGAAATTTAGGAGAGATGTCTAGAGCAGGCAAGTGTTTTTATTCTCTGCAGCAAAATAAAGTTGGGGTCACACTTAGCAATTACTACTAAGTGTGAGTGGACAAATGATATATTAGGGTCAGCACTCTCTTCATTGTGTATCCCTATTAATTACCTTTCGGTAATCGTAACAAAGCATCGTTATTGTTAGTGTAACCACTTCCTGGTGTTGTGTTATCTAGCTGGCCCAGCCCTGCAGTGGTAAAACCACGACTCAGGATGCATCATCAGGCTCCTGGCTCTCCAGTCAGTGACCTGATGTCCCCAACCAGTCGCTTCAGTCCTGCCCGGCACGCTGCCTCACCGGACTTCAGCCCCAGCCGTTTCAGCCCTGCCAGTGCTAGCTACATCCAGCGCATCCGCCTCAAGCACTTAAACGAGCCACTGATTTAACAACAACTACGGCCATATCCCGCTTAACCTCGCCCTTCCCTCTCCCTTACAAGGCCAGCTGCACCAAGGTGGCTACTGCAGAGCTCAGAAACAACATCCCTAACAGAAATATGCACAAGTGTCTGGAAGATTTGTACTAATAATCTATGGTACTACTACTAAGTAATACAGGAATTTTCATCACGTTGGGTTGTGATGTACACTCAAGACTTTAAAAAAAAAAAAGAAAAGAAACCTTGATCATTTATGTACTGTATGGGTGTGGACAATGTTGAACTGATGGTAATGTTATTTGTGGCAAGTGTGAAGCACCAGTTGTCAACCTTTTTGACTATTATGAATTCAAGCTGCACCCCCCAAAGTTAGTTGGTCACTAAAACCGCAGTGTGGGATCTTTAACAGGATTCTGTCACTGAAGATGTTCTTAAAAAAGTTACATGTCAATATATTAAAAAAATATTTTTTGTATAATGGTCAGTAGCACAAATTTAAATGTTTTTATTATTGGTATTAAAACCAACTGCCATTTCCTATGTTTCTCCTCAGTTCAGGAATTGCCTTAGTTTTCTGAGGTGAAGGACCAGTTTTCTGACAGTTTGAAGAAAATTTTGGCAAACATGGGAAAAACTAATAAGACTGAGATCTTCCATGTTTTTATTTTGTTCTTCAATAAATGCACACATTTTCTATCTTTTCTCAGTGGTTCCTGGACATGTCTTGACTTTTCCTTTCAGCCACAAACGGCAGCCTTAGACTGTGTAATTCTTATTTTATTTTTCTTCAAAATATCTTTCAATAACTAACATCTCCCACAGTGCAAGTAAGAGTGACAAAGACCCATCACTAAAGTATACTTTCAAATTTGTCTTGTCTGAGCTTATCCTTGAAGTTGCACAATCTGCCTTCTTAAAGCAGTATTAAGTGAATTTTGACCACTGCAGGACAGAAGGAAGAAATTTGATAGCCGCAAAACCCCAATAGACTTTCACAGCTTACTCAGGCCTATTGTGGCCATCTTGTTAACAAAGAACTAACTGCCTTAAGCTACGGAGAACACACCTGATTAGCTGAAAGCTGTATAGAGCTGGCTTTTTATTCCCAGTGGGATCAGTAGTGCTCACAACCCATTTTATGTAACAAATGGTAATTTAGTTGTGTTCATTTCAAATTGTTGCTTTATAGAGCATTAATGCCCATGGTTATAGGTCATTCATGTCAAATTGGCAAACAGTAAACTCATGGCAGGTTCCTGCAGTTCACACTGAGTCAAACAGTGGTATTTGAGTGTGTGAAAACCCTTCAAATAAGCAAATTACATTATTTTTGAGCTAGGGATGAAGTCACTGCTCTATGAGAGCTGATCAGCTACATTGAGAACTAAAAAGCCAACCATTACCAATTTTCAGATTGCAACTCTACTTAGGTCAAGAGAAACAAGTATTCTGATTGTAAATTTTTTGTGAACTGAGCTGAATCTGAGAGCACAAACTTCTTCACTGAGAAGCTTTTATTGTCAACCTCGTGCTCTTAGGTGACAACAGATTTAATTCTGCTTACTGAATGTTTTTGAATGTGGAACTTTGCAAAAATGCACCTAAACAACTTTAAAATGTGCTTCTTGTGCTTTTAGCATTCTGTGCTTTATTAAAAATTAACTTAAATGGTAAACTCTCTTCCTGTATGTCTAGATCTTATTTGCTTTCAATTAACCAATAAAACATCAGTCCCACTTTACTGCCAATGGGTCTGTGCCTTTCTTTAGGTCTGTCTACACCATTAGTATCAGCCAGAAAATAAATGCAAATAAGACTTAGCCAATTCGAATTGGATTTTATTTTTATTTATTATTTATTTACTCTGGCTCCACTGTAAAACATAATTCTCACTACACAAACCTTTCATGAAATGAAGATCTAACTGCACGACCTGCATTTACAACACCTATGCAAATACAGCTTTTGGTTTAAAAATCAGTCACTTGTGTAAAAGTCCCCACTTACATTCAGGAGTTGTTATGCAGGTGTTCACCACTTCTGGCATTCTATGGCACGGACGTAACCTCAACACAACCACCACCACAGAGTCTCTTGTTATAACATTCAACAAGTAATTCAGTTACAAAAGAACATCAAAAGTGAATTTCAAGACACTTAAGGAGAAAAGTGACCTTTGACCCAGCAGCTGACTGCGGCCCAGGTACTTGCAGTATATGGCGTCATCAGGTCCGTGATAGTTTGTCTGGGGGCATGAATCCCGTGTCACCCAGAGTTCTGAGGCCTACCCTGCCGCTAGGTCTGATGGTGAGCCACGTGATGCTGCCGTTGTTCAAGCCCATGCGTAACCAGCCCTCAGGAGGAAACTGTAGAGCCCTGGGGGACAAGACAAATTTGACCACCTGAGCATACTGAGAGAGCACCTACGTCATTACTTGTGTTTAAGTCAGTGAACTTCTTTTAAATAATAAGAATAATATTAATTTCCCCTCTCAACCAGAAACAGAGGACAAGCAGACTCGAAGACACGCACCAGGCTGGTGGTAGGAGTTACAATATGTACAGTGCTCAGTGTAACTGAGTACACCCCAACAGATGTGTCAGAAAACCTGGTTTCTTTCCAGAATCAACATTTTCTGTGGAATACTATACAACAAAAGAATTTGCCTGACAAATTCATTCAAGATCATGTTGCACAAACCCTCACCCCAGTCTTACAAGCAAATCTACATTTTAGAGTAAAATATTCGAATTAACAAGAATTCAACCACAGGTGAGTCTAATTATTCATTAGACACGTATCCAACAGACAGTTGGAAATTGAACTTGTGCTCTGTGCTTCCCTTTCACAGGGGGTGTACTGATATATGTTGAGAACTGTATATAAAACAGAATTATCTATTTAAAAACTATTGAGCTGTGACACAACCGAAGCACAAATTCAATCTGAAGATCTTATGAGGCATAACTGCAGCAGAGTTTAAACACAATGGTTAGCAAAGCAATAGGCTGCACTCATGCCTCTGCCGGGCCCTGTCCACCCTGCACAGTGGTGACACAAACCTGCAGACAAAATAGCGGATGACATTGGCATGACACACGATGATCTCGTAGCTGTCCTCCTTCTGCTTGGGGTCAGCACGGTGGATGTAGCGGCGAAACGCTGCCTCAATGCGAGCTCCATCTTCGTGATACTGCTGGAGGGCGGTAGAGAGGTTGAGAGCCGTCTGTGTCGTGAAAGGGTTCAGTCTGAACCCCTCACTCACTACAGTCTATACATGATGCTGATGTGAGGAATGCACAAAGAGCTTCCTTCCAAAATAAGGCCAACCAGATCACGACTCGGTCATTTTAGGCAGAAAGCCATTGCTGCTCTGCTTTTACTACGACTGGTCAAAGGCTGCATTTACAGCCATGTTAATGATCTGGTTATATCCTGTATTGTAACATGATTTCATTTCATAACGTGCATGAAACTTGTTCTGAGCCCAACAAATATCAGATGAAGTGAGTCCCACCTTTTGCAGCAATCACACAGCTGTGTCCTGGGACTCTTGCATCACCATCAATTTAACCACAATCAGTCCTGACAATGATTACATGAGTCAACACCTGGCAGGTTTCAGTTGATTCTGTTGAATCAAAATCAGCTGATCATCATTATGCTCCAAGACCCACAGAATAGAGCTATCATGAGGAGATTTAAGCATTTTCCCAAGCTATGCCCATTTGACTGCAATGTCACACAATCATGTTCCTTCACAGAAGAAGCCAAATGACTTGTGTAATCATTGTCAGGTGTGACTGTGGTTAAATTGATGGTGATGCAAGAGTCCCAGGACACAGCTGTGTGACTGCTGTAAAAGGTAGCCATACCAAATATTAATGTCAAAGTGGGTTAAAAACACTTCATCTGATATTTGTTGTGCTCAGAGAAACCATCTGCATGTTTTATGAACATTATGTCATGAAATCATGTTCTGAAGGCAAATAAAGGTCAGTATTTTCAGATCTGTCAGGTGCTCTAATAATTTTGGCCACCACTGTACATATGCATTCAATTCTTAAAATATTATTTTTTCAATAAAAAAAGAGTGAAAAACAATGACTGAATACTGAGGTGAAGTGATCCTGAAACGCTACCAAATAACCTATATCAACTATATAATCAAAGCACGTGATAATCTATCAAAAGGCAACCCGTTTTTAAATTGGTAAACTGTGACATTAAAAACATGAATCCACAGTCACACCCCCCTTTAATGTTGGCATTTTGGAAATAAAGTCTACCTATGGTCCATTCCTGTGGCAATGCATTGGTTTGTTTGCAGCTGTAAGCCTAAACATGCACTTGACAGCACACCTGCACAGTTACTAGATAGCACACAGATACCTAAACAAGGAAATGTAATTTTAGAAAAACAGCCTGCTCTGGTGGTAAAGTGTATGCAGCTCTCTCACCACAGCATCGGGCTTCCAGTGAGAGACAGGTGGAACGGGCTCAATGGGTGCACCTTCCCTTAGCAAATCACAGCTCACCAGCTCCACTCCTGGACCAGTATGACATTCAGGGCAGGGAAATATTTTAATATCCATGTTATGATATGTTATGATAGGCATTTTAGCACCAGCTGTAATTGGATAGCCAGCAACAGAAGGTGTCAAATGGAAAAATGTGAGAAGACATGGGGAGTTTTATCTTCCACTACCTGGAAGGTGTTTACTGATGATATGAGCAGTCTCTGTGGCCCGGGCCATGCTCGAGTGAATCAGGACATCATACTTCAGTCCCAGTGCTGCCAGCCTCTGACCCGTCAACTCAGCCTGTTCACGACCTAGATGATGGAGACACAGCTGTCATTATAACCCATGACTGGTCTGTCAGATCAGTCACCAAAGTGCAGAAGAAGAGCTATTTCCTGCCACAATGATGGAACTAGTTAGTGAAGAACAAGACCTAGAGGAGTGAGGATCCTCTCTTTGTCGCTGTTCCCGCTCAGGTTGTACTGGGAGTGTCTGATAAGGAGGATGTTGCGTGTAGCTTTGGGTTTGCTGTTGTCCTGCTCGGAGCTGGGTTCTTCAGTCACACTCTTCCTCCTCCCGTTGGACATTAAAGATGGGTCTCTCCTAAACAGGGATAAGATGTGGTCATCTTGAGACTTGTAGTGACTTTGTGCCACATGGTTCACTTTACACATGGAAATCAGCTGTTATTAAAGCTGTCATTAACGATGGCCATATGTATGGAAATCCTGATCCATCCCACTACATCAGGCTTGTATGAATCCCACAGCCAAACTCTATTTTAGAAATAACTATTTATAGCTGCAGTCAGCAACTGTGTGTTTCCAGGAATACGGATCATCATACTTATCCCAGTTGAAGTCCCAGGAATGCCCGGTCGAGGATGCTGAGAGGGCAGTTGCCGGCTGGGCGGCTCGAAGAACCGCGAATCTCGTCCACCAACTGGCCGCCTCTCCGCGCTGCTCCCCGGTGTATCCGCGGGAGTCTCCAGCGGCAGCCGCGAATACGAGGGCGGCAGAGCCTCCGGCAAGCCCGCAAATAAGTTTTAAAGTTTTCCTGTACGACATCCTGCGAGCAGATGTAGCAAAGTGAAAGTAGCTAATTAGCTCTGGCTAACGGGTCGACTGTTGGCGAGGAGTAACGCTATCTCTCCTGTTGGTTATACGGCTTTAATTTACTCAGTGGCGGTTGTATTTTTAATTCCAACTTCAGCAACTCAAACTAAAAGCTCGCTCTGGTTCATAGATATCTTCCGGCTGGCGGCTCTAAGCTAGTGACAGGCTGCACTGTGTAAAGGCTTTGGAGCGTGGGTCGAAAATACAGGAAGTCAGCCAGTCGGGGCGAGTGACGTCACTGAATACGTCTCGAGCCTCGCTGTTCAGTCATTGGTTCGAGTGTTATTAAAGCCCAATGGATTCCAGCAAGATCCCGACTTAGGATATTTAAATCCGAGAACTATTTAGAAGATTTAGTGTTGGTGGTGGAGTTTCGCCGTCAAACAATGATGTGACTGGCATTTTTTTTGACGTTAGCAGACCTCTATTACCATGACACACACATTAATCAAAAACTGATTAGATGAATGAATGAACCACATAAAATCAAACTGAGGTGTTTTTATTTCTACTCTTGGCAGCCATAATGCCCATGCAGCCTTCAGTTGAAATGACAATAATAGGGGTGTTGTGTGCACATGAAGTCTCGTGCAATTAACATTTTTTTAACCAGTTAGACGGAACGCCTCAAGGCTTCATAAGGCTCCATCTGAAATCCATCTCAATCTAAAAATACAGTAGGTGGAACAGATAGCAAGGTAATCCACACGGTTATGTACTAACAGTACGGTGGCCCGCCGGTGCCAAAACAGCCGCCTTTCGCATACGTCTCGAGTTGTGCCGCAAGAGGGCGCTCAAACCCCTAAATCTGCGTTAACTGCAGTGTAGCAGCTGATTTTATTGCCAGCAGACACTCACACGAGTTTTCACACTCTGAGACTCGCAAACAACACTTCACATCGCACAGATTAACACGCAATGTTAACACGTTTTCAACTCTTTTCACTTACTTTAACTCAATGTTAAAGACTGAAGATCAGCACAAACACACAGCTGCTATAGAAATACATACAGACTGGTATGAATACGATGCGGGAATTACGACGTAAAGTAGACCCACGTGTGTAAATGTGTCATGCCTGGGTTGACTGTGTGTTTATGATCCAGTATGAGTGAAGTATCAGGGAAGCTGTGAATGAATGGCTGTTGATTTGGATCGTGTTGAAGAGAGAGCAGCAGGTTAGACACACGTCCGTGTGAAACGGTCACGGAGCGAGGACACTGATCATCACATCGGGGGCTGGCTCCGGTGCAGAGACCGAGGCTCCGCCCCCTCCAGCGGTTCAGTGACCTCAGCAGTGGGCTGGGTGGTGGGCTGGGATTTCCAGGCTGTCGGGCGGCTCACTGTGTCCCTGCCTCCGTCTCAGGATCTATGCGGCTTCATCCACAGCGCACACGGACCCGTTGTCCCTCAGAGAGGCCTCAACATCGGACACTGGATCTCTATTTTTCCTGCATGCGGCTGCGATCGGAATAATCAATAGAGGAATGTGGAAATTACAGAATGCCCAACAGCGCCGGAAAGAGATTTAAACCCACCAAATACATCCCAGTGTCCACTGCTGCCACGCTCCTCGTGGGCTCCACCACTTTATTTTTCGTCTTCACGTAAGTTTGCGCCGCTTCTTGCTCCTCTGGGCGCGTGCCCCTCGCACCGGGATCCCGGCGCGCGCCGTGCGCACCGCGTCACACACCGAGCGCAGAGAGGAGCGCAGCTCCAAGTTTGCATGTCTGAGCTCACACGGTGAGGTGGTTAGCGAGGTTTTAGGTGGGGAGTCTGTGCAGCCCCACACGGTACCCTCCTCCGCAGCCATAATACCTGCGAGTCAAACTTCCAATGAGACGCGCGAGTTGAATGAGGCCGTGCGCGTGCAGGAGACGGCTCGGGCCGTGCATTCTCACTTTCCATTGAGGAAACGCTGCAGGCAGTTGTAGATACTATGAAGATGGTTGCATCGGTCCAGCAGGCGGCTGTGTGCAGGCGGCTGTGTGGGATTCGTGCACGGTCATCCGGGATAGTTAGGGGATAACACGGGCACCATCAGAGGGGTCGAGGAGACCAGGGTTGACAGTGTGCAGTGCAGCAGGGATCACAGATGTAGGGTTTAGTGCATCTGCTGCCATGCTCCACCTGGGGTGTAGACCCTACTGTGATCAGCTGAGGCTTCCAGGCAACCCCCCCCCCATCCCCCACCCCCCTCACCATGAACAGCAGCCGCAGAGACAGATTTGAATTCAGTCATGAAAGTCCTGATTAACCCGCGACAGTGGCGCATCCTCGGCTGCAGCCTATCAGCCGGTGTCAGTCATGCCAACAGGCAGGCGTTCATCCCACGCGCCCCCATGTGATAAAGAGGAAGTTAACACAGTGACTTAAGGGCAGGGTTGATGCTGTAGCAAGTGGAGATCGACAGCGGATAGAGCAGAGTGACGTGCCACGTCTGAATCATTCCCACATCCGGTGCTGCCCCCTCAGGTGAATGGATTATCAGTGACACCCAAGTCATGTATGGAAACTTGATTTGGGCCAACATCTGTGAGCATAGATCACCCAATATAGATATAGATCCTGGAGAACTGAACAGCTGGATATGTGATGGGGGAGGGGGGTTGACAGTGCTTTAAAGACCATGTCACCAATGTGAGTCATGTTGGATTCACTGCAATGAGACAAAAACAATTTTTATCATTTCTGACAGATTTTCCTCTTGACATTAGCTTCTAATGTTACATCTTGTATGTTGTTATGTGAATTTATGTCGTTATATTTATCACTTTTTTACAAACGTATCCCTTTTTTTAGTAAAATATAAGGAAGATGTTCAGGAAAGGTTGAAATCTGGCCCACCTGGACGAAAGCGTGAAGACATAGAAAACGCTCTGACTGCACGGTGTGTTGTTTACTCGGGTCAGTGACCGAGGCTGAAGGAAACATATGGTGTTTGTAGGATGCACCATGGGTTGTATCTTCTAAAATCCCAGCATGCCTTAGTGTGCTGTCCAGGCTTTGCATAAACAAGTTGCTAAGTCTTGTTGCAGGGCAACTTTATTGATTTGAGATCAGAAATTCATTCATATATTATATATTATATATAATAATATATATTATTATATGCAAATAGCAGATTAGTGCCCGTGTTATAATTATTATGTCCTTTTTGGTTGGGATTCAATCACAGTACTCGTCTTCATCCCCCCAGCAGATGGTTCAAGGATGAGGATTAAGACTTTACTGTGTTGCTCCTCTGTTTTCCAGTTAAAGGCCCAGAGGATGGAGCCACATTTAATGGACCCCTGGAGAGTCGTGTGTGTCCAAACTAGGCCATGCCCACTCATTCTCAAACTCAAACCCAATCCATCCATTATGTTGTGTTCTGTCAGTGTTACGCCTTTATCGTAAGTCTCTTAATAACAGTTACAAGCAACGAGTGCAACACTAAGCCATGCAGGGTTTAAAACCAAAAGAATGGTCCGCACTCGTGTGCAGCAGAGTACCAGGGACACAAATCTGTTTTTTTATTCCTGTGCAGCAGCGTGTTAAATGTCTCAGTGTTGTCAACAGGCCACTTGGTGTCACAGGGGTAACAGAGGATGAGACCTGGGGTCAGCACTGACTCACATACACCCACTGGGTTTGGCTGGCTGACGCCTGGCAGTTTGTGTTTCCCTACAGAGACTGAATTTGAACACTCCATTGCAGAATTATTTATATCATCACAGAATCACTACAACCCATACAACTCCTGAAGATAAGCCTTTAGTCATGGTTTAGCCATAATACAATGGCAGCCATATCTGGATCTATAATCAGATCTTATTATTCACTATGATAGACTACAGACTGAATTTGTCCCAGTTCTCCACTGCTTCACCAAAGGAGCTGTATTCTTCTACCTTTAAGTCAGGCAAAGCCCAGCGTACCTTAATCACGACCTATGACCCTGTGCCAAATGAATAACCTGCTCTGGAAGCACAACAGCCAGGCTGGTCACACTTCAGGGCACATATGAGTACCGGTAGATGTGTAGATCAATCCACCAATCATCTGGACAAGTGCTGTGGTCAGCAGTTGTGGAGGTGAATTATGAGAGGCAGTGGTATTTGAACAGAGTGAGAGCAGAGGCGCCCGTGAGAACAGGCCTGTCAGGAATCTAATCTTCAGCTTCCACATCTGTTTCCTCCTTTTCACACCAGATCCATTAAATCAGATTTTGTTCTGATCGTTGAAAGTACATTGTTTTGCATTTGTGCTTCACTCTGGTTCTTATGTGTCAGCCAGGACGCTTATGGTCATTTTACACTTTACACTCTTTATGAGCTTTGGCCAAGCTTAAATAAATTATACTGAGAAAAAACATACATCCACGAAACCAAATTTTTAGTTTATTGTTTAGATATTTAGAAACATTATATAAATATTATAAAATACTATTTGATAATAAAAACAATTGAATGTTTATTCATTAGTACTAATCCGTGTCTTGCATGTGATTATACAGTGTATACATGTGTTGTCTTGATCATGCTTGGTGCAGAGGACAGGCTGTCTTGGCTGCTTTGTTTTAAATAATGCTCGTATGACACGGGGGCTGATTTGGGTTTAGTTTGTTTATTTAAATGTGTGACTGGGTATATGGTTGTGTTTTGAGATGTTGCAAGGCCACAGAGTTTCTCAGGAGGTGGACATTAATCACGGATATGTTATTGATCGGTTTGTATGAATAAGCTTCAATCAAAACTAGAAACCAGAGATCAGAGCAACAGGCCTGTCTGAGATCTTCCAGCCAGCTTCACAAAAACGTTCCTCGGTTCCTTAATGTCAAAGCTTTTACTGTATTTACCAGTATTCAGCATCCCCGTCAGAAACAGTCACTGACATACAGTACCACTGTATGTCAGTACCACAGCATTTGGTGTCAGCCCCTGGGCTGAGTCGGATAAGGAGCTGTCCTGTCCTCGTCTCACACAGAGGATAAAACTTTGATCATACTGAAGAGGCCAAAAGCAGCTGATAGATGTACAAACCTGTCAGGGCGAGAATATCCCCTTGTCGTGTTCATAAACTCCATGCGGAGCAGTCGGCTGCTTCGTCGAGATATCTGCTGTACTTTCGTCATCTGAGGATGAAACCAGCAGCGGGTAGGTGAAGCGCTGCCAGATTAGATAAGGATGTAATTTCCTCTGTAGGTTCTCATCCGTCAGCACCATGCAGTGACGGTCCGGAGACTGACAGTCACAGTGCAGGCTTGTGTGTGACTGCAGCTCTCAAGGCACTAAAGCGGGCAGGAAATAAAGAGAGGAGAAAAAAAAACCTTTTCACACACTGAGGTGATTCAGAAGAAAAGGCCAGAATTATAAATGGCCCCAAAGCTCTTTATTTTACTTAACTCTCATTGCTTTTGACAGAATATTTTAGTCTGGTGGTTCATGGTTAATTTCATTCTTATTATGGTTTATGGTTTCCCACACGGCATCGTTCCAACCTGTAATATTATTACACATCCACCAATTCACTGGCCGTGTTGCCTCACAGCATCAGAGCTGATAGCGCGGCTACACTGTATGATAATGTGTAACTCAAGGTGACTCTCTCCATTAACTCTCAAGTATTTATACTTACAGTTTCTGTGTCGCATGCATCAGAGTCCTGATTTCACCAGAAGAAAAAGCAAAACAGATTTGAAGTTTCTTTCTTTTAAACAACGACACAGCGACATCTGAAGCGATTTCTATTTAAATCCATCAGCATTCAGTTGTTTCCATTCACACCAATCAGCGCCAACCTTAAAACAATGTATAAGATGACTGGTGTATAATGCAGACCTGTGCTACTCAGACACTGTACCTATGCCACATAGTCCAGTAGTGGGAATAATGTCTGGCTTAAACGGGACCTGGTGCCTGGTCCAGTGTGCAGGAGGAAACTGTGCAGTGCGGTGTTAGTCCAGCAGGAAGTCAGTGTCTGTATCTAGACGCCATCAGTCATATATTTTTAGCTGCTGACTGTTTGATGGTAATGGGATCAAACATGGCTCCCTGACAAATGTCTTGGTCTAATCACAGTCCATAAGAATGTGGTTCTGAATGTGGACCGACACCAACTGTTACCGGACACCAGATACATTCGCTGTATGAACACACACGCACGTAGACACATGCGCACACACCAGTCCAGTCAGCCAGAGCACAGAACAACCATATATCAGTCTGTATGTGGAGGCACGGTATGTCCAGCTGTTGTGCCGCCTCAGAGTACAGCTGAGGAGGAGTGGTTCTCATTGGGGGATCAGTGGTCCAACAATAATAATAAGTCCTCAAACTAATTATAAGGAAACTGCAGATAATTAAACAGTTAATTTCCTTTGCTGCCATCTCACTAACACAATGACTCCTGGTCACTAGTATAGAGTATCATCTCTCCTGCCTGTGGTATGGTTGGTGGAGACCTGACACTGACAGTGAAAGCAGCCTGTGCTAATGAGTGATAAACACCCTGAGATAAAGAGCAGCTCATCTAATCTCATCCCTGTCACTGCTGCACAACTAGGTTAAGATAATGCCGACAGATCCTCCTCCCTGGAACTTTACCATGCATGGCTGAACATGGCAACTGACTGCACTGCAAACCACACAATAACCAACTGGTGCCAAATGGGAATTACATTAAGCCTCAGGTCGAGGCAGGTTCTCCTCTGACATATTACACAATCACAACTGACAGGAATAAGCTGAGCTGACTGTACGAAAGTGCAACAGTTTCCTGCAGTTGCACGTTTTCATTTTCAAGTGCATTACGACAGTCGCACAACACTAAGTACTGAAACAAATGTGTTCCATTAGTCCTCAAATTAAATCAATGGCTTTCCTGTTTGGTAGAATGATTTAACTGGTTGTAAATGACTCCCGACTCTGGTTGAAGCCTATTTGCATGAGACATTTTTAAGTCTTATGCAAAGTTAGAATATTGTTTACAGATGAGCGTGATTTAGTATAAATGACTGAAAGCGTAAACATCCTAATCTGAAACAGCAGGTGATGAAGAATCCAAATTACGGATCCTGCTATTGCATGAGTTTCCAGTAACCGAAATCAGCGCTTTATGAAAGTAGCCCCTTCTCTTTTTAAACAATGCTCAGGCTCCACTTTGTGCACGCTTCCCTTTGGAAAGACAAATGTCTCTGTCACTGTGGATTCGTCTTGAAAATGTCCTAAATGTGACCAAAGGTATGATTTGTACTGAAGCTCTGTAGAAGAAAACATTTTGTCCTTTTGTCTCTCAGTGTTTCGACAGTGGATTTTTGGAGCCCTGCCGTTTGCCAAAAAAGTAAACTGTGCCTTGCGATGCCACAGTGGAGCTAAATGGATCCATGTGGACGGAGTGCACAGCAGTGTGTGGGCGAAAAGTGCGGGAAAGTGCAGCGAGGTGCTCTCTGCTGCTCTGCTGCGCTCCACCACCCCCCACCCACCACCACCACCACCACCACCACCACCCGAGTAAGCTGAGGCAGCCCAGCCCAGAGAGTCTCCTCTCGGGGAACATGTGGGATTCATTTAGACTCTCCCTCCATGGGTGTCTCCACCCAGTTTCCCCTCGCGTTGTTTTGTCAGAGGGAGACCATGGCTGGTAATAAGTCCAAACAGTGCTCTCCTGTCCTAACACCCAGGGCCCGAGCGGCTGGAGTCTGTAGCAGGCCGAGGCTCCCAGTGTTTCCAGGAGTGTTGCTGTGTCCATCTCTGAGACACAGAGGAGGACGAGCAGATGGAGTCTGTGAGAAAAAGGGCAGGTCCTCTGCATCTCTGCCACTTTTTGATGTACGTGCTTTTAGAAGTCTGTGGAGATGAGAGGACACGAAGCACCACTGAGTCATCTGTTTAGAGGAGTTGTACAGCAGCACAGATAATCGACATTTAGAAATAAAATATGACATTAGTGTTTATTCGATTATTTGTGTGTAGTCAAATTTGTATGTATTGTTTGAAAAAGCGGTGGAGTCTGTGTGGTGTGTTACTGTTGTCATCTTTCATACAACCACTGGCGGCACTAAAGTTAGAAAGTCTCGATTTGCACACAATCAATTTTTAAAGTAAAATTGTACAACTCTGACGTCTCATCAGAGTCTGTATTTGCTTGTGTGCATAAATAATAATAATGATAATAATAATAATATGTGAATGTGTTGACACGTATATCGCCATAGAAACATAAAGTGTAATACAAGGTCAAATATGTTTTTTTTTTTAGCTTTAGCTTTCTCTTCATCACTGTCGAGGTGACATTACCCACCATGTCTGTCACATGCTCTCCTGTCACACCTCTCTGGCCAGTTTGTGAACAGGCATCAGTTTTGTATGAATATTTATGACAGCTCGACCTGTCAGAAGCGATGTGCCCAAACATAGAGCTGTGGGCTCCAGCACCGGCCTCTATAATAATACGGTTATTTATGCTCTGGCATCCCAAGAACTGTGCTTTCTATATACCATGATATATTTACATATGGAGGCATCCAAACGTTGATTTATAAATTGAGTGGTTCATTGTGTCATGCATTAGCAGCTGTTAGCCCCCTCCTTTTTTTTTTCAGTTTTCACCCACTGTCCATCCTCCACTCTCACACAGTGTCAGAGAGAGTGGGTGAACTCTCCTGGCTCCAAAACACCAGTGAACAGAATAAGCAAATACAGGCCTGTGATCTGTGATTCATTTCTGCTGGACTGAACAGGGTTGTTTAGACCCTCGTCAATATGCTACAGCTACAGATGACAACCCAGTGCGAGAGGATATCTATTTATATAAATACTGTATATTTGTGCCTGATGTCTATTTAAAGAATGGCATCATGTTTGACAGCAGGGATATTTTTAAATGAGGTTTTATTCGCAGAGGACAAACGTCTCGTACCCTCAGGCGTGGACAGTCTCAGTGGGCTCCTGGTCCACTGGCTCCTGCTATTGTGTCTAACTCAGTGTCATACAGAGAGAAATCACTGCTTCCTGTGTTTGTGCACCTGCTTATGATTTAGTCGCCCACTTGAATTGAGTTTGAAAGTCATTGCAGTTCTGGTGATTGTTTTCTTTAAAGCTATTGAATTTTTTTTTTTTTTCCAAACCAGTTCATCACCTGCTTACACAGCCATGCTGTTATTATGGCACAATTTGGCAGACAGTAAAAACGTGTGCTGAATTAATGTCATTTTCAGGGAAGGAAGTTGTTGACCACATCTGTGACAGGGACATGACTCTTTGACCTTTCTGCTGGAGAGCAGCCAGCCAGCAGACAGCTGTGCGTTTCCTCCTCCTCATCGCTTACTTTGGCACAGCATTGTGCAAAAATTCTGCAGAAAAGCCGTCAGTTTTTGTCATTGTTGTCCACGTACAGCTGATAAAGTTGTAGTTGCTCTTTCCGTTGCTGAAAAACAAGGTCAGGAAGTTTGAGTGTGTGAGCACACCTCCGCCTCTCCCTCACTCCTCAGGTGATAAACATGATTATTGCTCCCACTGCTATTCACAGTGCACTTTTATACAGAATGACGTGATAGGGGTCGATCGCACACTTTAATCGTGTTGTCGATATGTTTGTTTTGGCAGCGCGCAGTGTGTCTCAGCAGCTCTTAGGACACTTTCAGTATGTTTTGGCTTCGTGCTCTCTTATCTCTTCCAGCTTCAGGATGTTTTCAGTTGATTTTGCCGCTTGTCTAATCAGCGTTTCTAAAATCTCTCCGGATTTTAAAAAATAGTTTACGTTTTCCCCCAAAAAGTCTAAGGAAAAAGGTCAATCGTGTTTTTCTCTGCTCAGATGTAAGCGTACGGCACAATCCTTTCAGCAGACATTTTAAAAAACCCTTACAATTAATGAGCAGTAATTGTGGCATGCGCAAAAGTCTTCAGCTAGTAAAACATTCAGCACTTCATTATCTCATTAAGTCTTAAATGACTAGTTAGGGCTTGTAAAGCTGGTTTAGAGCCGTCATTAGGTAAAGACAGTTGATTACTCTAGTGCTGAGAAATTCATTGACTCTTCTAATCTGACGGCTATAAAAACAGATCTCACCTAGCAATTCAACTGTTCATCAATAAATAACAGCTAATGTGTGAAAAATCAAGATCTTGATCTGAAAGACCAAGACAACCTGCAGCGAAAACAGTACGTCTGCAGTGTAAAACAGTCAACAGGGGGAACCGCTAACCCCTGACCTTAACACAAACATCGACCTGTGCAAAGCAGCGTGTGGATAAGACAGAGTGGTTCCCGCTGTGGACGGATGACGCAGGTTTGTTTGGAGAAAAGAAAGAAAAGAGCTTCCAGTCATTAAGCATGAGGGAGGAACTCCTCCGCTCAGAGTCTGTGACTCAAGAAACATGGATAAAAAAGGAAAAAATTCAGAGTTCAGCTATGGATCAGCAGAGTCTGGACGCTTGAGTCCTGCAGTCATTCAGAGTAGACCTGAAGTGTGATGTGCACTTTCTGTAGGATTTATAAAAAGTAGCAGTGCATTGAAAGGAAGCTCCTGGTTTTGATGTGGGAATGTACTAAAATACAGAACTGGCACATCAAAGCATTGGCTGCACCTTGGTGAGTTTTGGGATGTAACTCAAGCCGCTTACGATCGTGCGCTGGAGTCCGGACTTTTTCCAGCACTTTGAAATCGTTCGTAAAAAGTGGCTCCAGACATTATCCAGAACCTTTCCTGCCAGCTCCCTATCAAATGCCTGGAAAATCTCGGACTGCGAGTGAGTGTGTGCAGGAACAGGATCTGTCTATGTGATCAGGAACCTGTGCGTGTCATGTCCTGTCTGCTGCACGCTCGACCCAGGCGCCGCGCCTTGCCCGACTGCTCCGGAGTCAGACGATCATCTGCCTGTTATCTGGAGGGGTTTTGTACTTTGCAGTGAGGAACAATGAGATTGGTTGTCAGGGTTTGGATTCCAGGAGCAGTGGGACTGTGGCCCCGACTCCTATGGGCACACATGGATTCATATGATAAACTGAAGCCTTAGGGCTTAGTGAGTAACGACTGCACCCTGCCTGTTGTTTTAGTTTCTCCCAGCTTGAATTTAACTGGTCCTTATAGTCAGATGACCAAACCTAATGTGTAAATGTGTTAATGCGAGCTGAAACAACACGCAGAGGCAAATCTATGCTCTTTACTCCCAATGAAGATCTCAGCTGCTTCTTAGCTGGCGAGTGAATCCTTAATCCGACGTGCGCACGGCGGCTGTGATCTAATTCTGTGACCTGGCTGCATTTGTTAGGTTCAGCAGCCTAAAAGCATTTGATCAGACCTGACATGACCTGAAGACAAACCAGCTGACCCCTGACATCGTCCTGCTGATGACCACCCATACATTCTGTGTCTAATTTTTAATTCTACCATATGTTTTTTTTTTTTTACATTTCCATGAAATAATGAGGCTTTTTTTTTTCTTCAGTGTCCAGTAGATGCCAGAGATGCACAGCTCATGTTACAAACAGTCAGGGCTCCAGCTCAGTGTCCTGTGATGTACAGTGTCTGTGAATGTGCAGTAGCAGCCAAGTTCAGCAGCTCCAGTTGACGATGTGCCAGTTGAATATTTTCTCAGGACATTTCACCACCCTCCCTCTGACTGAGGCTTTACCTCACTGCCCTCCCACTGACGCTCAATAATGCAGCAGTTATAATGTACCACTCTGCATGATTCCCCCGAGCGTAGGCTAACTTGTGAATATTTATTAGTGTGTTTTATCGATCTTGATACAAGGACATACCCGTCTCCGTACTCGCTGCCCTCCATACTTCATTTACATTCTCACCCTGCACTTCCTCCTCTGCCGTTTGTCTCGCGAAGATGTCGACTCGGCGTCACGTTCATGTTTTTCCTCCCGGCTTCTCGGGAAGTTGTCATCTGCCCCAGTCGCTGCTGAAATGAAGAGGGGGATGCTGCAGTTAGGTTGACACCTGCTGCAGAGACACCTGCATTAAGAAGACTCCCATCTGTCAGCCCCCAAACACCATGCCAAGACTGAGCCTCATCACTGTGTTAGTAACAAGGGAAGCTGTCGGGGGAGATTTATATGTTTCCATCATCTCAGTGTGGCAGGTTAAAGCTCCTCTGATAGGTGCCTGTGGGTTTCGCCTGCATTGCACAGTCTGTCTTCCCCTGTGTTAATGAAATGAGTCAGGGCTGCAGTGCTTGTCTGTTATGGGCCTCAGTGTTTGTTGTTTCAATAGGCATATTTCTGCCATCACTACTGAGAATGTGCACAGAATGATATGAGATATTCCCGCCAGATCTACGTTTTCTAAGTGGTGGCTTGGCAGGTGGAATAATGTTTTGGGGATATTTTAGGAGAGAACAATGTTTGGGAAAACTGATTGGATGGAAAACCCCACGTTAAAAGTTTACTGCCGGAGGAGGAGCTGGAATCGTAAAGAAACTGCTGAGCGGTCACAAACTACACCTGGCTGCGGGAAGCATCAACAACATAAACAATAGTTGAGGATAGTGCAGAGTAGCAGGAGTACAGCTGCCTCACTCACTGAGCTAAGTAAAGAGCCAGTGGAGCACATACACACCGAAGCTCAGATGTCAGGTTTCCGTCAGGGCTGTAGAAAATGGTCAGCTCAGCTCTGGCAGTGATGGGCGAGGGGTGGATGTTGTGTCTGGAGCCTCCCTGCAGGGGGTGATGGGGAAGGTGACGACAGCTGCCTGTGGCGCCTGCTTTCATGTGGGACGGGTTGAGGTGTGGCGGCAGGTGGGGCGCTGAGGCTAAAGACGAGAACACAAACACAACATGAACAGTGGATTCCCATAACGTATTTTTAGGCCTTCACTAATACAAATCAGAGCATCAGCCATGATGTTAGTCATGTTGACGTTAACAAATGTGTTAACAGAGAGTCTACAGCACACACACACACACACACACACACACACACACACAGGGTCAAGATTCAGTGCGACTCAGCCTGTGGGTTAGTAAGAGCAGTAAGACGTGGCCCTGTCTGCTTCTGGCTGCAGACATTGTGGCTCTGTCCCAAGAGCGCTGTCGACTGAGAGGGAGGCTGCTGGTGCTGCCAACACCAGCAGCCTTCAAGAGTGAAGCCTCCTGGTGCACTTCATGAAGCACAGGCTGAAGGAGTGAGGGTATAGATCCCCCCACAAATTGGCCGTGCACATAGCAGCTAATTATTCTCTGATATACTGTAGTGATAATAACAGTGCATGAAGGCAGATTGGCAGGACTGTGACGTCAGTTCACATCAGCAGCAGACACACACACACACACACACACACACACACACACATGAGCTGTGCTGTGATTTTTTTCTGACTGAACTTGATGTAATCTGTAAAAACAGCAGGCTACAGAAAAAAATAAAATTGGGAGAGCTGAATATTATATTATATTATATTATATTATATTATATTATATTATATTATATTATATTATATTATATAACATTAATAATATTGTTATTATAATATTAATATATTAATGTACTATCCGTTGAGTTCGTAGTACTCCAGCTTCCCCCTATGAATAATATAATCAATATTAATGCTGTGCTGCATTGAATGTATAAATACAACAGCTGTGTGCTAACTTATCAGCCATATCAACTTGGCAAGACACATGTGTTGTTGTGTATGCAGATAGTTGCACAGTCTGCCACATGTATATAACTCGTCTTTTGGGGGATTTGTCCTCTCATGTGTCCTCATGTCACCCAGGAAGCAGCTAAAACAGAGACGACATGGACGACATCTTTCATAGTAATTTAATTTTTTTGACTTTTTGTTCCAGGCCGTAATAATATCAGCAAACCAGTGTAGTGGCCAAGCCCTCCACTTAACATGATTTCTCCTCACCCTCAGAGCAACAAAGGTGCCATTGTCCTTATCTGCCATATACAGGCTCTTAATGTGTGATAAGTGTGTTTACTGCTTAGTCATCTGTAGTTTGTGTTACTGCTTTACATCCAGTGTGTGTGTGTGTGTGTGTGTGTGTGTGTGTGTGTGTGTGGGTCAGAGTGACGAGGGCTGCCATTCAGCCACTTCACTGTGCTCATTTACAATCTGCTCTCCATGTTGCCAGGCTAAGTGGTGACTGAGTGAGGCCTATTTTTAACTCCGCCTGTAACTGGAGCACATTGCTCTCTTACAGAAATGGGTAACAGGGTTAAAAAGCAGGTAGTTGTAGATAATGTTCATCTCATCTCATCTCATCTTCTTTTATCTCTCTCTACACAGAAAAGTGGATCTCCAAAAAAAACCCCAAAAAAACAAGAAAAACTTTTTTTTAAATGTGATCGTTTTGGGATCAGCTCCAAAGTCTAAATGTTGCTGCTGGGAGCAATTAGGAGTTAAATTTGTGCATGAGACTCATGAAATCTGTTCTCTCGCTCACTGAGCTGCTCGCCTGCCAGCTCTTATCTTTAAACCTTTTCCAGTGGACGTTTTTATCCTCCCTTCATGTGCACACACACTCAAGTGTCCGACACAGCCTGGACAGTTTCTTATCCTCCTCCACTTAAGCGATTCATCAAAATACAACATCAGGATTTTGGCTGAGAAAAGTGCATGAATAAACCTTCAGACTTTTTAGCATCTTGATGGAGATATCACATGCTGTTACATACGCTGGTCAGATAGTTCTTTGTTGCATAAGGTCTGAGCACCTGGTGATCATCAGTCTACTCATAATGCCTGGCTGTGACTGTGACCTGCCTCCATTGGGGATGAATGGAACAGATGGGCCTGTGGCTTAAGTGGGGAAGTGACTCTGTTGATGACACCTGTGCATCACGAGTGTGCGTCGTGCTCACACACACACACACACACACACACACACACACACACACACACACACACACACACATATATATAGCTCGTTATATAGACTGAGGTCGTATCAGTCCCAGCCAGATGGACATCATTTAGTCAATTAGTTGATTTGATGAGACTGTATTAGTCTACAAGTGTTTTGCCCAAAACAGAAGCCACAGGATTTACAGTATATGATATGTGTCTGTGCATGTTTATGCCCCTGGTTGTCTATTTTTAACAGTTTCAAAATATTAGAAGAGCAAATGGATTAATGTTAAACATAAAGCTGACATTCACTCTTCATAAAGGAAACAACTCTTATTTTTTTAAAAAAAGAGATTTTGTTTCATACTCATACTACTTCTGCTAAAGGTAAAAGGAGTCAAGGGTGTGTTGGTTATCGATGCCTTCAGACAGTGGATGAATAAACTGTTTGTGGTGATCTTGTGCGTTTTTGTGGCGATGGGACATGGTGTTACCAATAATAATGCAGAAACATGTCCTCCAGCAGAACAGTGCAGCTCATTTAGTAAATCCTTACTGAATTATGATGCTGTTAGAGACAAATAATAAGAAATGCACACAGTATACAGAGATATGAGATGCTATAGTTTCTAATAGCGACCGCTGGGTTATCAGAGTCAATTCAGCCTCATCTCTCCTGAGTCATGGTGGATGGGAGTGAAAACAGCAGTATATTATTGAGTATATTAAGGGTTCAGAATTGAGAAGCTGTGACGCAGCACAGTTAGAATCAGTCTGTAAACTGCAGGCGTCCTCATTAGCCAGCTCTGGACATCAGTCCTCTCTTCCCCTCTTACACCTGCTGCATCCCAGAGGAAATGAATTGTCTCGGCGACACCAGCGCTGCCAGTATAATGAGACTTGCATCGACTAATGTGGTGTGGACGTCGTGGTTGCGTAATTAAAGTTGTGTTGGTAGAGTGAGGTCTAGAATTTAAAAAAACGCCGGGAATAAAGAAGAGGCTTGCATTCATTTCTGTGGAACAACATTGTCAGCGGTGTCTGAAGCAGATGCTTATGGTTGCAAACTGTTTAAAGTACGGCCTGGACTGTTTATTACACATAAGGTAATATAATTTATAATAATGATAAATTATTAACAGCAGCAACCACAGCACTGACCTTATCTGTGAGCTATTTTATTATGGTCAAACCACAGACCAATGTTACAACAACACTGATGTGCAGAGACACCACATACACACATACATAGTTTAGCTATGGCATCATGTCTTGGCCTTTGCTGCTTTACGCTGTGACTAAACTTCAAAAAACAACAAAAAAAGAATCCAAACTTTGCTCCAAACTTATTCACCTATGGAACTCGGTGTCTGTCAGTGAAACAAATGGAGAAGGCCTCAGAAAGATCCATATTCCTTTATTGAGAACTGATACCTGACACTGACACTTTCTGACATCGGATATATTAAATACTTTGTTTTTGAATATGCAGTATTTATTAAGTGTCCTTAATTAGAGAAGTGTATGATTAAGTTAGTTAAAGCTAAATATTTGTATTCTTTACGTAGTAACATTGTTGTATTTGTTTCTGCTGCCACCCAGCCATTGTATCTAGTAAATCTAGCAGCGAGCTGGTATTTGAATGTGTGTGAGTGTAGTGTTTGCTATACTCGAACATGTAAAGAAATACTGGGTTCAAAACACTGAGGATCAGTCAGATGAGCAGGAGGCTTATGTCCAGCCTTGGAGAGACAACCACACAGGATCAAGCAATGCTAATGCTCACACCCCCACACACCTGGGCCAAGTCATGCTAATGCATTTACACACACGTAGAGACACACAGGCCTGCACAGCCGTTATCACGGATAAACAGTGTCTGTCGGGAAAAACAGCTGCAGGGAGAAACGGGATGCTGCGTGTTAAGCGGGGTTTAACAGTACAACGCAGCAGGTTGGTGAAACGTTTTGTCCCACATTCCTCCTCATGAATAAATTAATTTCACCGCTTGTAGGCTGAGTTCAAATCTCTGGTCACACAGAGGAGAATTGCGTTTCCTGAAGGGAAGTGAAATGAAATGCAGAAACATGGAGAGACGACAGTTTCCCTTTGCAGGAAAAATAAAAGTTTTACAGGCGGTGTCACACTGAAGGTTTGACACAATCAGTATGAAACAGTCACACACAGTTTGAGTGTCAGCAGCCTGCGCACAGTGACACCAAGCTGGTTTGGTTGAGTTGCGGGTGTTTTATTAGTTTGACCTCAAAGGGCAGAGGTCACCGCTGAGGCAGAGTCAGCATTAAGAAAACATGCAACATAGCGTGCGCATTGTGCGAAACTCCAAATAAAGGCATTTTAACACAAAGATGCACTGACCTTTCTCCCAGTGCGACACCCAACTGCTCGAATAGACAGAACACACACATACACACACACACATACACACACAGAGAGGAGTTTACAAAACAAGCTGTTTGCACACAATGTCGGGGGAAGCCGAGGGCAAGGCAGCCGACTAAGGCTTCAGCCAGTTGTGTTTTTTTTGTGAATCTGTGTATGTGTGTGTGAGAGAAAGAGAAAGAGAGAGATAACTGTCACATGTGCACAAAGGTGTGAAGTCATGACAAGGTGACGGTGAATTGAAGGCCAGCAGTCACACTGATTACCTTCCTCTCACTGGCCATTGTATCAGCGCACGCTGCTGTGTTCTACAATATTATCTGCTATTTATAATGGATGCCTTTATCCAGCGCACACACACACTCTCCCAATGCCTGTAATGTACTGCTTTTATCCAAAGTGCCTTCATTAGAGGGAAGACGTATTTTCATGGGTAGCTTCAGCATGATGGAAACTCTGTCTGTCTGCCTGTCTGTCTGTCTGTCTGTGGGAGTTTATGCAGTTTGTGCAGAATAAACACAGTCAATGTTCTTTTCCAAGCTTCCACTCCAGTTTTACCTCAGTGCCATTTTTAGCTGGAAGGGTTGCTGGAGGTCGAGCCTGTCATGTTACTTCCTCCCTAATCTCTCCAAACTGATATGTTCAGCTGGGTTAGGAGAGGATGGATAGGTGGTTTGACTGTTAAGGGGAGTTACACAGCTGCACCCGCTGACTGACATAAATCACACACTCAGAGATGATGCAGCTGCTTTCTGACTGTGGTTTGTTCTCTTAGTACAACATGGGTCAGATCATTTGGTGCAGCCCTGCAGTGGTTATAGTCATAAAAGAGATATCTGGGCAAAAGACTGAGTGCTCATGTTGACACTCTGCCCATATGGCAAATGGTGTTTGGTCAGGGAGCATCATGTCGTCTATCACGTCATTACATGCCAGCACTTTATGACTCATTCAGTCACTTTTAATGTTTGTTTGTCACTGGAGCTAATTGATAGATGGTTTATGTCAGAGCTGTATGAAACATATTAAAACTTTTGCACACACCTGACGACCATGCTTTTGTTTGGTTGTTGTTGTCGGCACATTGTGTAGGCATGCAGGTATGATATTACATCACATGTCCCCTGTGTTTCCATGTATTTTGCATATCATTTGTGTTTAAACTTGATTTTACTAACCATATGTAGTCACTGATTTCAAATGTTAAATCGTATTGTGTGTGTGTGTGTGTGTGTGTGTGGTGTGTGTGGTGTGCCTGGGTATAATAAATGCCAAAGGAGGCCTTTGCTCTCTTTAGGCAGGGGACCCACTTGACTCTGTATTTCACATCAGAGTAACAGGCAAAATGTGGGTCATTTATCCAGTGACACTGTAACGGGGGACAGAAATATCAAGTATGTCCCCGATGAGGTCACAGCGTAGGAGGAGGAGGGGGAGGAGGAGGAGGGTGCACCGACCTTTTGTCAGCAGGGTTCTGAAAGCGTCTCCTGTTGTCCAGCGGGGGTGGACGTCTGCTGTGACATAAAAGATCCAGGATGAAGTAAAGGGCAGCTCACTTCATCCAGACAGACAGATGATGAACCTGTGATGAATTATGGCTTAGTGACTCTGGAACCGCCATCATGGGCTGTTGAATAATAACAACGAATCACATCATAGGATAAAATCGGTTTGACTGCTTGAATGGGGTTGGTTCAAGTCACAAATGGCCGTGTGTAAAGTGGCGGCATGTTGGTGCGACCTCTCACCCCTGCCATCGCAGAAGCCTCTCTCTCCTACTGGCTGCTGAGTCGTCATACTTTCCACTGTGGGCTGAAGCAACAGAGCGTCCAGGTTCAATAGAGCCTCCATTCATTCATGAAAGCGAGGGAGGGAGGTGGAGACTTCACCCTGTAACGGCTGCTTTTCTCTGCTGCTCATGAATCCGTGTGGATGTAAAGGGCTGTGCCTCGTGGACTGCTGGTTTTCCTCGTGGCTCAGGGGGGGCGGTTGTATGCCGGACTCCAGGGACGTAATGTGCACTGAAACAGAGAGGCCACGTTGTTACACTGGGAGGGCGACAGGGAGAGGGAGACAGGCCTTTCTCTGTCTGCATCCTTTTTTCACACGTGTGTGTGTTCACAGTAAACTCTTCCTGCTCGTAATCTCAAAAGCTCCAGTGAGGGAGGGGTTTTAAGATCTACAAGACACGCAAAAACAAATGGTATCTTGCACAACAATAACACCACAGGAATACAATTTTTGTTTTGTTTTGTTTTTTTTCCCCTAATCAGATTCCTGGTGTTGCAAACTGCGTTCATGCATATGTGATTTTGGCCCTGCACCCTGCGCCTGCCTCTCGCTTTATGATTAATGGTTTGGGGGTGAACTGAACTGTCTGTGGCTGACAGTGGAACAATTAATACCCCACTCTTTCCTCTGCAGACAGAATGAGACTCAGCTCCCACCACCGCCACCCAGACCCTGTAGCGACTGTCAACCAACTGCTGAACGCACCAGCAAACGAGAGGAACGCTCCTCTCATTAAATCTAGTTAGGCTGAAAAGTGGAACATTAAGTTATTTTAACAGCGTTCTATTTATAGTGCTGCCAGGTAGCAGAAACACACATCAAGAATATTTCTGCTTCAAAGGCCGTGTGATCATGTGACGCTGCTCTCGCCTTCACAGAGAGCAGCTTGTGAGCAGCCGGTAACACCCCCAACACACACAAACCACCACTCGCTCTCCTAACCAGCCATGAGAGACACATTGTGAAGTCTCTGCTCCAGCTGGCTGGCTGCCACCATCGCACATCAAATCCCACAGTCATCTTTAAACGCACCGAAAAGCTGTGCTGCTTTGGCACATTCAGGTTTAACATATTCAGTCATTTTTGCAATGCTGAAGAATCATTTGTCGTTTCAGTCGGTTCCACATCTTTGCAGCTCCGATATGAGGCCAAAAGCTCAGCCTTCCTCCAGGGAGGTGATATTTGACTTTACTGGTTCAATCTGCTTTAATCTGCTGGAAAATGATCCAAATTCTTGCATGTTGTTCCAGCAGGGGGAGTGTTCGAGTCAAATCAACTGCTAAGCTTTTCACTTAAACGTTAAACGTCAGCGAGCTGATGTTGTTAGCAGGCAAAAACAACAGCGAACGTTCATCAGCCATAACGTCAAGAATGTGAGACCATAACGGGTAGAAGCAACAGGGGGCGATGAAGAGGAGGCTTGTAACTTTAAATGATACAGAGCATCATTAAGTGTTTGATGACAGCTGCAGACAGCAATGATGGAGTGACACTCGCAGCTCCGTCTGCAACAGGGGAAGAAACAAGGTGAGAGGTTGAGAGCAGAGAGGTGACATTCATTCACTAAGGAAAAGACTCAAAGAAATGTGCTCCCCCTTGTGTTGTTCTTTTGGCATGACAGTGTGTCTGTGCTCAGACCAGGTGGAAATGCACTCTGCATCTCTATATTTCACCAGCACGTCACAATGATGAGAACCAGACCTCATTTAGTTTTATTCTGGCTGTATGTCCCCTACTGGCTATATGTCCCCTACTGGCTATATGTCCCCTACTGGCTGTATGTCCCCTACTGGCTATATGTCCCCTACTGGCTATATGTCCCCTACTGGCTGTATGTCCCCTACTGGCTATATATCCCCTACTGGCTATATATCCCCTACTGGCTATATGTCCCCTACTGGCTGTATGTCCCCTACTGGCTATATGTCCCCTACTGGCTATATGTCCCCTACTGGCTATATATCTCCTACTGGCTATATGTCCCCTACTGGCTATACGTCTCTTAGTGGCTATATGTCTCCTACTGGCTGTATGTCCCCTACTGGCTATATGTCCCCTACTGGCTGTATGTCCCCTACTGGCTATACGTCTCTTAGTGCCTATATGTCCCCTACTGGCTATACGTCTCTTAGTGCCTATATGTCCCCTACTGGCTATACGTCTCTTAGTGGCTATATGTCCCCTACTGGCTATACGTCTCTTAGTGCCTATATGTCCCCTACTGGCTATA
>JAFBJQ010002158.1:85798-148982 GCA_016785345.1 Trinectes maculatus
CTGGCTATACGTCCCCTACTGGCTATACGTCTCCTCCGGGCTATACGTCCCCTACTGGCTATACGTCTCTTAGTGCCTATATGTCCCCTACTGGCTATATGTCCCCTACTGGCTATACGTCTCTTAGTGCCTATATGTCCCCTACTGGCTATATGTCCTCTACTGGCTATACGTCTCTTAGTGCCTATATGTCCCCTACTGGCTATACGTCTCTTAGTGGCTATATGTCCCCTACTGGCTATACGTCTCTTAGTGGCTATACGTCTCCTCCTGGCTATACGTCTCTTAGTGGCTAGATGTCCCCTACTGGCTATACGTCTCTTAGTGGCTATATGTCCCCTACTGGCTATGTGTCCCCTACTGGCTATACGTCTCTTAGTGGCTATATGTCCCCTACTGGCTATGTGTCCCCTACTGGCTATACGTCTCTTCGTGGCTAGATGTCCCCTACTGGCTATACGTCTCTTAGTGGCTATATGTCCCCTACTGGCTATATGTCCCCTACTGGCTATACGTCTCTTAGTGGCTATATGTCCCCTACTGGCTATACGTCTCTTAGTGGCTATATGTCTCCTACTGGCTATATGTCCCCTACTGGCTATACGTCTCTTCGTGGCTATATGTCCCCTACTGGCTATACGTCTCTTAGTGGCTATATGTCTCCTCCTGGCTATATGTCCCCTACTGGCTATACGTCTCTTAGTGGCTATACGTCTCCTCCTGGCTATACGTCTCTTAGTGGCTAGATGTCCCCTACTGGCTATACGTCTCTTAGTGGCTATATGTCCCCTACTGGCTATACGTCTCTTACTGGCTATACGTCTCCTCCGGGCTATACGTCCCCTACTGGCTATACGTCTCTTAGTGCCTATATGTCCCCTACTGGCTATACGTCTCTTACTGGCTATATGTCTCCTCCTGGCTATAAGTCACTCACTGGTTATCACTCCTCAGGTGATGTCTTGCGATGCAGTGTCATGGGACACACTGATGGTGTCAGGCCTGATGCTGTTGTCACAATGAGTGCACTGTTCAGTCCACAGGCCTGGTGGGCAGATTTGCATGGATCTAATTCACTGCATAATTCACTGCAAAAGCACAGTGCTCAGGTTTCATGGGGATCCAAAGTGAGGCAGAGGAACGTGTTGTCCATGCAGGCCTGGCTGTTGTTACAAGATGTCTGCATGTCGTTACTGTTCAACTCACTGGTAGGACATAGGTTTGGAGATAAGGCCCCTGTATGTATCCCAGACGAGCTGCAGGATATGTGTCAACAATAATAATAATTTATTATTATTATTATTATTATCATTATTCACAGTGGGCTTGAGGATCACATTTGTCTCCAGTACTGAAGCGATGGGTCTCCCTTGTTTTAATGCCGGCCTGTTTCCAGTCTAAACGCCTGTTTAGTTTTGCTCAGTACATATTCGGATTATTCTGGGTTTTACTGGAGGCCCATAATGGAAGGTCAGACTGCTGGGAATAACCATTTGAAGGAAACAATAAAGACAACGACAACAAAAAAAACATGCATATGATATAATGGCAGTAATGGTATCTTTGCGGGGCCACAGATTTGTCTGCTGTCTTGCTAGTGAAACTGGACTCTGCACTGCGCAGTGCTGTGGTGGTTTGGTGAACTCCTCAGGTCCGGCCACAGAAAGAAAAGCAGGAAAACCAGGAACACTGTCCCACTTTCGGACACCCCGAGCCTTTTCCTCCTCTTTGTATGTTGCCGAGCCGACGGAGACCCTGCACGACACACACATTGTGTCCACAACAAAAGGCGAACTGCACAGGCCGTAGGAAAGTCATATTTAGAAAGGTTTGTGATTGTGCCTGAGTGAATAGCTGGCTCTCCGGCGGGGCCCCAGGGGCCCGTCAGCCTTATTCCTCCTTTAACGCCAGAACACGTTCAGACCGCTACAATAGCATTCATGTCTGCTCGCTCTGCGGCCATACAGCCATAGGAACAGATTACACCCTCTCTGCATTTCTCCAGTCGGATTCCAGACCCCACTGGTTCTTTTAAGGAATGATTTTTTTTTAATTCCATCTCTTTGAACACTGCCTGAGCCGCTCTCTCTGTGTGACGGAGGAAACTTGGTCGTGTTAAAAACAAGACAAATCAGTTTGTGGCCTGAGGGAAAGATTATAATTAGCAGAGCTCAAGTCCAGCTGCTTTGATGAGAGCCTTGCTTTGCCATAGTCTGCGTTTGCCATGACGATCCTGCTTTCACAGGAAGCAATTAGTCTTGTTGCTGCTGTCAAAGCCAGACTTGCACCATATTGGCCAGTCAGCCACTCAGGCCCTGCCAGGTGTTATGCTGCCTGATGGGCCTCTCGGGTTTTTTTTCTAAAGGTCTCGAGGTCAAAAATAGGGAGGAGAATATAAGGTAAACCCTAAAACTTCCTCTCGCGTCTTCCACATCGACCTCCTCCACCTCCTTTTTACTTAACCCCCGACTGCTCTCTGCCATCCGCCTGGCCTCAGCGCTCTGCAGGAACCTCCCCGAGATGTTTCCTCAGTCTGGCCTCAAGGAAACAGCTCCACTGGCGTTTGGATTGTCATGACTCACCTTCATACAATGAGAGGAGAAGTTCAGATGCAAGCAGATTTGATGGCATTTCAGCAAACTCTGAATAAAACTTCTTCTCCTTCATTAACTGCTTGACTGGAAAAACATGCTTCACTTGCTGTCACCGAGCTGCTTTTTAACACGGCTAGTTACTCTGCCCTTTTCCCAGTCATATGCTGTCATTTGAAAATTGGGATCCACGTGGTTTCTAATTTTAAATCTTCTGGGCACCTTTCATCCGCCCACACTCGTATTTTCCGAATAGACCTCGTCTCAGTACTATGGACACATTGGGTTTGTGTGACAACCTCGCTCAACCTGTCGATGTGTTGACTTGTTGACCTGTTGACCTGTCGTCAGGGTTTCACACATTTTCTGCCTGACCAGGTCTAATCAGCCATTCAGCTTTATACAGTAGGTGTAGCTGTAAATCAAACGACCATTTGCTTTCAAGACAAATGTGGGCGCTGCTTAGGTTTTATGACTATGAATATGAAAGACACAGAAGAAGCTGAATAGCCAGTGCCAGTTTGCCATTGTGTCTGAAAATGGTGCAGTGCAACGCACTCTCGGGGGGGAAGGGTGGAGAAATGTGTCTTAAATGGTTTTTCCTCATGCAGATTTCCACAGCTCATTCAGGACTTGGTGCTTTTGTTTCTCTGCCCGTAAGAAAGAGAGAAAAGAAAAGACAGTGTGGAGTGGGAGAAGGAGAAGAGGGATCAGATTGCAGGGGATGGATTGGAGAGGATTTGGTCTTTTTAAATAGAAGCACCTGTCCATCTGGGATTAGTAGGAAGCAGAGCTCTATTTTGGTTGAGTTGCAGTCTTTGTCCATCACACACACACACACACACACAGGGTCCTTATGGCTGTCAGGGTGTGAACCAGACTCCCAGGTCTTGCAGTTGTGGTGTGTAAGGGGTGATATCTGGTTTTGGACCAGGACATTGCTGGTACAGGTGCCTGAACCAAGTGGCTGAAGCAAATGCTAGTAAGAGGCCCTTTAGTGAAAAGCTGCAGCCGATCAGCAGATCTGCCGCTCCGCTCCCAGGTGCAGCTGTTTACATAAGTCTGTTAATTAGTGCTGACAAAGCACATATAATGAGATGAATGCAGGTGATCTATGTGCATCGGTGTGGCGTTGTGATTATGAGGGATGCTGCACAGGTGAATGACATCAGCACAACTGCTTTTAGAAATAAACACTAGATAGACACCACTCTTTTAAAGAGAGGACAATGTAAAGTTCAGAGATCACATGCTTTCACCAGGTCTAACGCCCCCTGTCTTCACGTTAAAGAACGTGGAAAGAAAATCTTAGACCTGCCAGAAGATCTGCATCCACTCTCGAAATGTCATGGTAATTTATTTAGATCAATTCTGCTAAAAGACAGACAGACACAAAGACATGACTGAAAACATGACCTGCTTGGTGAAAGGGCAAAACCCTGACATATGGTGCTAAGACTGACATGATAAAGAGACTGGGATCCACAGCCAGAGTCTTTTCTATTGTCATAAGTTTAGGCAACAAAAGCAATGTGGTTCGTAAGTTCGTAATAAATCAGAGCGTCATCGTCCGCTGACCGTAATCCAACGCTTTGATCATAAATGATTCAATATTGTACCGCAACAGAAGGCTGAAAACAATTCCTGTTCATGTACACGGATCAGTGTGTATTACATTTCCTGAGTTTTTCCCAAACTGCTATGAGACTGAGTTGCTGGAAACGATGACATTACATGGAAAAACCCATCTCCAGGCTTCCTCAGAGACATGTGTATGATAAAAGGATACACATGTGGACGTCAGCTGACTATCATCTTCTATGTGGTCAGGGATGCATTTGGATTTGGACCATGTGCAGCACATACAATTATCTGGACATCACAAAACATGGCTTGACTTAGTTCATATTTAAATGTACTCAAACGTGCATTTAATGTTGTCCACATGTGACTGCATCATTTTTGCCCCAGTAACTAGGTATTCAGTTTAAGAAAAATGTAAATCTCTATGTGCATAGACTGTGTTTGGGACTGTTTCTGTTTGACTGGATCCCGCTCTAATTGTTTTCAGAGCACTGGTTAGCCCCACCCAGTCTTCTCAAGGGCTAAATCACAGATGACTGTACTCCACCTATAATTGGGTTAAGATGTGTATTTATAGACGGACTCCATCTTTCCAAACGCATTAAACAGCAAAACAGCAGCTCGTTGCACTAAATGAGCTGGATCCTGCTCTACGTAAACACCAGCTATTATCGCTTTCTCTCGTTAGTGTCCTGCAAGACGACCAATCAGAGCGTTGCCCAGAGTCGAGCTCATGCCTGAGCTACAGTGAAACTCTGCCACTGTTGGTTTCCGAGTCGCTCTGCATAACAAGAGACAAGCAAATCAGTCTTTATCCCTCTCATCTTCCCTGGAGCTTGACTCTACGGAAATAACAGGATCTTATACGGTGAAAGAGCAAAAGACATTTATCTTAATAAAAGCCATCAGGCGTCATTCCTGCATGTTGCCAACTCGGTGCTCAGCGCTGAACCTTTTAGCTGAAGCTACGCCCGAACAATTCAGTCCTGACTATACCACATGACTATATGTGAATATACAGTTGTTGTGAATGTAAAAGTTCAGCGGAGCAGCCCTTTTCTCGCCCTTATTGAATCTGTGGTGACCTGACATCAGTGTTTATCCCTGCATATGGCTCAGTTAGGCTCCTGCTGCTGATTCTCCTGCTATTTCCTAATGTGGCTTCGGGGAAAAAGACCTCGACTGCCCTCTAAGCGGATCAGACCTTACATATTGCTCCACAATTTCATTACGAGTCGCCATTCGCAGGGCTGTCAGTGCCATAATAAACTCCCCGGTGCCGGCACAGCAGATGGTGCAACCCGAGTGTTCGGGGAGAGGCGTCCAGAGGAATCCCCTTGACAGGGGAAGTAGGCCAGCAGCAGATATTACTGCTGCCTTTTCATATGGTAGTCACAAGATTATTTAATGTGTGATTACAACAAAACGACTCGCCCTCTGGCTCTGGAGAGGGTCAAAGGGCAATGACTTTAATTTTCCTTTGTCCAAATGCTATAAATCTGTTTCACTAAGCAATTACTCATTCAGGGATTTGCATTTAAAATCGTATTGTTGTTGATCTCGTGAACCTCTCTGAACTGTCTCTGGACAATCCACTGTTCACCGAGCTGCCATTAATGTGAATGAGCGCTTTCATTGTCACACATACTGTATGTATTTTTAAACTGACTTTAATAGACACTGCAGCAGTAAGCAGTGTGTTACCTCCTAAACATGGAGATGTGTGCTTGCTTATATTAGAGCAGACACACTTGCTGGTTTGTGTTCAGATGTTTATGGGTGAGTACTCCACTGAAAAGCCAGAGCGCACCAGGCCTGCCACACTGAATGATGATTATACTGGACGCTATTTCATCTCTATATATTATTTCAGGTTGTTAACGAGAATTTGACAATTGACATTTTCCAAACTCAAAGTTTACCATCTTGTACTCAGCACCAATATATGAAATTAACCGTACAGTTTACTCTGCTACCATACATTGTCACAGGCCAGGAGGGCCTTTTTTGGGTGTTGGAGTCTGGACACTGTTACTGTTACTGTCCCTGCGAAGGTTTAGTGTCAGAGTCCTGTAATTACATCTGTAAACTGGCAGCCAGTTGGTGTGCTAAGCGAGGCTTAGCGAGGCAGCGCCATGTGAACTGTCTGGAAGGCCATATTGATGCTCTCCATTAAAAAGCTGACACCACTGTAAAATCAATTATGCGACTGTTCTGTGTTGGTGTGAATGCGTCTAGTCATGTATGGACCATCATGCTGTTCCGTGATGTGCTGCTACAGAGCCTGCATTGAGGATAGGTCAGCCCAGTTTACCGACCGCCCCCCCTCCCACCCCCTCTTCTGTCTGTCCCTGTCTTTGTCTCCAAGTTCCCACAGAAGGGTGGTGGGATTCTGCCCAGTGCTGCCAGCCTCTGTCGCTAAAGGGAATCATTGTCTTGTTTTGTTGCAGCGGAGTTAATGAATAGGACTCTTTGTCTCCCACCACCATGCATGTTGTGCAGCTCCGGCCTGTGCTGGTTTGTCTTGATAGCAGCCTGCTGAGCGAAGATTTAAGCACAACCTACCAATGTGTCTTTTGTGCTCTCAGAATGAAAAGCATATAGTCACATTTAGAAACATTGGAGAAATCACAGAGCTGCCACACTCAAAGTCCCAGGAGGCGTCTCACCCCGCATCTCTCTCTCTCTCTCTCTCTCTCTCTCTCTCTCTCTGATCCTGTCTGAACAAGCTTTCCACCCATATGTAGCATCTCATATGCATTTATATTATATCTGCATGTGCTATAAGTGTGTCTGTGGATGCTCGTGTTGTGCATTAGTGCAGCCTTCCTACAGTCTTACAGCTGAACGGGATCACTTCCCTTGCTGGATTTTTTAAAAAATCCAGTTTGACAATGTCCAATTAAGATTGGTGCAGATGTGAAGGAGCCACTGATGAGCTCCTTCAGTAGGAGGGACAGGTATTGGAGGCGTGAAAGCAGGAACGAGGGAGGAGGATGGAGAGAGAGAGATGTTTAGTGAAAGCACCTGCTTCAGCTCTCGGGCTCGTGATGGATGAAGAGGAACAACTGCGAGAGAGAGGGGGGGGGGGAGCAGTGGGTGGGGGATGACTGGTTCGAGCTAGAAATGAAGGACATTTTGTCCTCCTGTAAAGGCTTCAGCTCAGTGTGTTCGGTGCACACGTCAGTGCAGTGTAGACAGGGAGACATCAGGGACGGTTTTCATTCATGTTTTTCCTTCTGTTTTTGTTACGTTTCATTCACTCGCCTGTTTTTACATCAATAAATAATTAACACGATCCCCATCTCTCTCTCTCTCTCTCTCTCTGATCCTGTATGAACAAGCTTTCCACCCATATGTGGCATCTCATATGTATTTATATTATACAGTATCTGCATGTGCTATAAGTCTGTGGATGCTCGTGTTGTGCATTAGTGCAGCCTTCCTACAGTCTTACAGCTGAACGGGATCACTTCCCTTGCTGGATTTTTGAAAAAATCCAGTTTGACAATGTACAATTAAGATTGGTGCAGATGTGAAGGAGCCACTGATGAGCTCCTTCAGTAGGAGGGACAGGTATTGGAGGCGTGAAAGCACGAGGGAGGAGGTTGGAGAGAGAGAGATGTTTAGTGAAAGCACCTGCTTCAGCTCTCGGGCTCGTGATGGATGAAGGGGAACAACTGCGAGAGAGGGGGGGGGGGGGGGGGGGGGGGGGGGGGGGGGGTAATTGAGAGGCCTCTGCCTGGGGGATGACTGGTTCGAGCTAGAAATGAAGGACATTTTGTCCTCCTGTAAAGGCTTCAGCTCAGTGTGTTCGGCGCACACGTCAGTGCAGTGTAGACAGGGAGACATCAGGGACGGTTTTCATTCATGTTTTTCCTTCTGTTTTTGTTACGTTTCATTCACTCGCCTGTTTTTACATCAATAAATAATTAACACGTTCAACTCATTGCAAGAAAGTTAACGAGCTCTTTTAAATCGTGTTTTTCTCAAATCTTTAAAAACCCATTCATGGTTAGTTAATTATCACAGGCTCACAGGTAATTTGATAAAAATATGCCGAGCACCTTGACGATGAAATGCACTCCTGCACTGACCACAGATCCAGACCACAGAGCACATCTGGACATCAGTGGTGAGAGAGCAGGTTTTTGGCCCCTGGCCTGGTGTGTCGTAATGAACTCAGACATGTGGCTGTTTTGTAGCTCACCACAACACCCACATAAACCTCCCTGCTCAGTACAAAGCCTCACACTACACATGAGAGCCATGCAACATACTGTAAATGAAAAAAAATCCTCTACACTTGAAAACCCTGTCAGACAGCAGTGTTTCCTCCTGCTCCCTGGACAAAGGCTGCAGTGTCTCTATAAGGAGTGTTGGTCCATTATTTAAATTCAAAATACACAAGTAAATGTGTGGCTTGAGTTGTCCATGTGCCCCAGTCTCACTCATAGGGCAATGTGGTATTTTGTAATAAATATGTATTTAGAGTGTGGATTCAATCTTTTTCCACATCTGTCAGCAGCTGTATCGAATCGTAAAGTGCAGCACCGTAAGCTGCACATGGACAATCACTTGGGATAAAGAATTTTCATATTATAACTTTAGGGTCGGTCCAACACTGACTGTTTTTCCATGATTTCCCAGCTGTTGGAGGTGATCAGAAGGCCAGATCTCTCCCAATGACACAGCATGACGCGTTCATCCTGGAGACAGGGTTTGACTGGGATCATGGTGAATCCCACAAGCACTAGAGAAGCAAACGGTGACAGTGTTTTCTGTGAATGTCAGATTAGGACACTCCTCACCCTCTTGACTGGTAGTGGTGGGGGTGGAGGGACGGGGGGGTGTGTGTAATGGTACTCACCATGGGTTCAATGCTCTGCTCTCATTTGGATATTGTAGTCCAGGAGACATTTGTTAATGTTTAGCATTAACTCCGTTTTGTTTGGTAAAACATCTGCTCCCTTTCATAGTGGTGGTAAACTTGGTTCATTTTATGTACTTTGGTTAATCTGAGTCACTCGCTGAAGTGATCCCATTCACTTGGCCAACCCCATAATAACAATAATAATAACATACACAATAATAATAAGAAGAAAAATAACAATAATAATAATGTATTAATAATAATAATAATTATAAGAACAAGAATATATTAATAATCTAACTGTAGTTTACAATAAAACATACTGCATTACTAGCCTATTCCACTACTACTGATCATAAAAATCATTATCATCATAGCATGTGCATGAAATATATCACCAACATAAACCAGTGTGTTTCACTGCTTGCTTATTGCAGTATTTAACTCACCCGAATCATCTGAGTCTGCTGTGTATCCGTGAGTCCACTAACTCGCCTTGTGATTCCTGATTCAGAAGATTTGAATCATTAATCCAGGAGATCCAGGAACCGACCAGCTCTATCCTCTAAAGATAAAGAAATCATGACACTGTGTAAATGTTTGAAACAGTGATTCGCCTAACTCTCTTTGGGGAGTAAAAGAATAATAATTAAAAAAAAAAAAAACATTATAAAACAGTTATGAATTATTAGACTTAACGTTCAGTTGTGTCCACACAGGTTCAATCTCAGGAACGTTTACCAGGTTCTGGTGTTTCACTGAAGCTGCATGGGAGAAGGAACATGTTTATTTTTCTCCTGTTATATTCCCAGCTAAGTCTTTTGCCATCCATCTCTGCCAACCTCTGTACCAGCCACCGTCTGTGAGTGTGTGTGCATTTAACTGATTGATGAACACCTCATTAGGCTGATGGGCTCTGCAGGGCCAGACTTAAAACACAAGCGAAACAGTCTGTGGGTTGGCACTCACTGTGTCCGTGGTTCACAATGACTCTGCACCTTTGTGACAGCATTAACGCACTCAGACTATTTTCTGAATTGAAAAGTACTGTATTATGACTCACTTCAATATGTTTGCAGAGGGACTTCCACTGTGTTTCATATTTTGTGGAGTGTGCGTCTTGATTTTGTGAATAAGAACATAAGCAACGGCTGTGACCACTGTGCCTTTACCTTTAATCCGAGGTAACATCAGCAGGGTCAGAGGTCAGGCGAGTGGCCTCACGTGACAGCTTGGTCAGTTTATGCACAAAGAGTTTAGATGGGTGTAAGAAAAGTTGGTGGTGAAAAGAAAACTTTAATTTGAATGTTTCAGGACATTCATTGTCCTGCAATAACAAGCATACATTTGAAAGGGAAAGCAGTCCTGTGTTCAGCCGTTCGCTATGGCTTGTTGTTGTATTACGTGTGTTATTTAATGCAGTGTGTCCAGCTCCTCGGCTTCCTGCAGGAAGTGAGAAGAGAATTGGACTGACCTCACTGGTGTGGATGGAGCGGCTTGCAGATGGCGCTTGCAGATAAAGATACAGATTCATAACAGTGTTGTAGGGGTCAGTAAGAATTAAGATTTGGACAAATTGTACTGCTTTTTAAACCCCTGTCTTTATCTGAGTCATCATATTTTGCCTCTTTGTATGTGTGTGTGTGTGTGTGTGTGTGTGTGTGTGTGTCTGTGTCGTTCCCTCTGGACCATCTGTTGTATTTCTGGAGGACCTCCTCAGGTTTCAGATCGGTTCCTCTAATTTCCTCCTCTGCTCTTCTTCTGAGAACTGCTGAGTCTTGACCAGCTGGGCTTCTGTAAAGGGGGTATTTGTGTCACAGCACGTTTGCTTTGGCATTAAATCTACATTTACGGAGGAGCAGGGGATTAAAACATGGATGGAGTCATGTCAAAACAGTGTGAAAATCCCTCCTGCCATAAAATCTCCACAAGCTGCAACTGTTTCCAGGATCCTCAGTCATTATTTGTCAATGGAATTTTCACAAATGTTGAATTGGTGATTGGCCAATAGAAAGCAAGCTGCTAAACGTAAGCTAAAGATGTTGTGATTATTGTGATTACAACAATTTTGCTGTCGCTGTGTGACGACACTGCAGCAGCAGAGACGTGGATCTACAGGAAACGTCTGGTAAATACATCTACCGGAGTTTGGAGCTGACATTTAAATTAGAAGCAGGTAAATTCCCGGGATGTTTTCGTTCTGCCATCACGTGAAGAGTTGGGGGAAATGGTCTGTAGCAGCTTAGGAGCTGATTTAATTCTTGCCTAGTATAAAGTAAGACAAATGTTTTGTTAAAAAGTAAATAAGTCTGATTATTGATTGTCCTTTGTCGGCGTCATGGTCATATCGTCATGGTAACTGTTTTTACCCTACAACACTCGCGTTTGCCACCAAACTACCTGAGAGCAGACGCCGTCGCCGCTCTCTGAGTCATAGCTCTTGCAGTCCTTGACGCTGGCCACTCTTGCTGGCCACTCATGCTGGCCGTGGTGCTGGCCGTGGTGCTGCGGGCTTAGAATCAGAGGAGCTAGGAATGTGACACAGGACAAGCCAACTTCTCCATACACCAGCTTGGCCAAGGAGTGAGCTCTGGTTGTTAAATGTCGGGGCATCCATGTTAACTAAATCCATCCACTCATCCCCCCCACACGAGCCCAGTATCCAGACTGAGCTTTTGGACGGACGCAGGTGACTGTCCTGGCTTCAGGGGTCTAACTACCCACAGATACTTCCTGCACTTGTCTTTTTAAGCCTTTGACCCTTTAAGCCTCGTTCATTTCAGCTGACCTGTGCCACTGTGCTGGTGTCTGGTTTCTCACGGGGAGCCTGACGGGCAGGCAGCACATGTGTCATCAGCCCTCAGGGAGATGGCTCAGGGGTGTGCATGTTGTCCCACATTACTGCTACATGCAAATGCATAAAGATGCATGATTGGAATCTGGTTTTTAATTGGATTATCAACGCACACTTCGTTGTAGAAATTGATTTAGGAGTGTGCGTCCAGGAGCTTTTGGTTTCCATAAATTGCTCCAGTGTGGGAGAGATTTGTATTTTACACTCACACTACACAGATGGTGAGTAAAAGGATAAAGGGAAGAGAGGTGGTGGTACTCATCTCCTCCCACTGAAACGCTTGCAAGCACACACACATGACCTCATTTCACTCCCTGATGGAAATATTTGTTTTTATCACCATGTGAGATCGAGCTCGTGAGATCTGCTCCCACACGCTGCTAAAGCTCGTTATGAGTGAATATGACTGAAATCTCGTTATCCTAAGTCTGATTATGTTTTTGGTTTTTTTCCCTTCATCGTGGAAGTCAGTGTCACAAATGTAACTCCTCAGTTTTACTCACTGCGCATTTCTGAAAATTAACTGCAGATGATTTTTATGAATTTCTTTAATTAAAAGTAGATATTATCGGCCAATAATTAAAAGATATTATTGGCCAATAATTATCGGTATCGTTTTTTTTTAATGTCACAACTTTTACGCAACATGCACATATTATAAATCAAACTCTTTAGCTACTTCTCCTCTAACTCAAAATGTCAAAATATGAGAGATATGATATATAGTTTTTGAGATACTTTTGTTTTGTTTTGTTTACCTGAAATTATTTAGGGTTTTTTTCTTTGGGGGGGGGGGGGGGGCGGATATATCGGTATCCGTTGATATCGGTATCGGAAATTAATAGTTGCACAATATTGGTATATCGGATATCGGTAAAAAAAAGCAACATTGATTATCCCTAATTAACAGGTTACATTTCAGCTGTAAATAGAGATTTATAATTTGACCCTTTTTATTAAACATGAGCCTTGCATACTGATGAAGGCAGCATTTATATTAGTATCAATCCTGTTTTCAGTGTCATGTAATTGATGTAATGTAAACTGCTGAGGAATCCAGTGTTTTTCCTTACAGGATAGATTGTTCTCTTTCAGGGCTATGTATATAAATTTAAAAACAAATGAAAATAATAATAAACCAGCGGTTTACTATTTTCTGACATCTTGTCGAAAGCGTGAAGCCTGAAATTACATTACATTACAAAATCAAAAATGTGACCGTACAACTTGGCCTTAAACAAAAATAGTGTTGCTGTGCAGACAGTTTATCTCTAACAGAGATAACTTCCAGCGCTGGAGCAAGTGAGTGTCATGATGCTCAGTCAGTCAGCTTCTCTCCTGACCTGCCTTGAACTGCACCGCTCCCTGCCTCCAGCAAACATTACCGCTGTCTCCACTGACAACAGGCCTGCTGCTGTGTGTCTGTGTGTGGAATACTAAATGTCATGTGTGCGAATGCAGAGCCTCGGTGATGTGATGGAGTTAGAAAGTGGCAGGCGCTGGCGTAGTTGGGGAGCGAGTGGTGCTGAATCCTACGTAAATGGAAATAAGCCTGTCAGCAACATGTAATTCTTTTCCTAGATATGGCACACACATCAGGAGCCTAATCCTCTAACCTCCCCCCCCCCCATTCCCATCACCTCCCCCTCCCTGTAGGATGCTATTTGTTTTTCCCAGCCATGATGAAAACTTGATCACTGGAGCTCAGCAGGCAGTCTGTGGGAGAACAGACTTTCCATGTGCATCCCACTGGGTGCAGCCTTAATGAACTCATCAATGGGATGACGTTCCCGCCATGTGTTGAATGCGTTAGCGTAAGTGCTCCCAGTGGACTGACGTCACTGTCTGGCGTTTCAGGTGTCAGATAAGGTTTATCTAGCAACAGGTGATGTGAACATTGCGATTGCCAAGATCAGCACAGGCATTAAGGCTTTGTTACAGAGCGCTCATTAATTAAATAATCAACTGCCAATGTCAGGCTTCATGTTGGAGTATGGAAAGTGCTACCTTCAGTGTCTGCTTTCTGGACTGACTCAGTTTCCTCTTTGACCCCCCTCCCCCACCAAAAAAAATCCCCAGAGCTACTTCAAAAACAGATAAGAGCTACTTCAAAGAGACGTCTGCTTTTCCTGCTCCAATCCACAGCCATCAAATAAGGAACGGGATGATTCGAGTCGTCAAATTGCTTTGGGATGTGTGGCTGGAGTGACCACGCAGATGGCTTCTTCTGGCCCTTTATAATCAAACACCTAATTACTTTACAAAGACTGTAAGATTTGGACTAATCAGCAGACTCAGACGTGTGTTTTAGTGGGACTGGCAGTCAGTGCAGATTTAAGGCAGGATTTGTGTTCAAGTTATCTGTGAGGAGAGACCAGGGCGTCTGAGTGTTTCCTGTCGTCTTACCTGCAAACATCCACGCTGCTGCAGAGACTGACATCCCATCAGATACCCAAGACTGAGATTCTGTCTCTGCTCTCGGGGCTGATGCTGGATGCTGGATGCTGGATGCTGGATGCTGGATGCTGGAGTAGCTGAATTTCATCTCAGGGGTGGATTTAAAATGCAGTGTCAGTGTTGTCTGCCAACAAGATGAGGTGCGTTAGGGTAAATGATACAGATGGAGAAACTAGTGCTGCTTCACAACAAGTCAGTAAAGCTGCAGTACAGAGGAAACTGACATTTGTCACTAAAGGCAACTATTAAATATGAATATTACAAAAGTTTACTCTACACTCATTTTCTTTCATTTCAATCATTTTGTTGTTTTGCATTTGTTTTTGTTTTGTTTTTGTTTTTTACAACATTTTGTATTTTTATTATTTTGTAGCCACTTCAATTGCATATCAGCATCTTGTGATATCACCATATCAACTTATCGATTTACACATTCAGCAGACACAGAGCAACACACTTTAATAGCTGCACATATTTAGTTCCCAACTTCATCTTCTTCCAGCTCAGTTTTGGTTTACAACAACATGAAGGGGGGAAGTAGCTGCCGAATCACAGTTAGTTAGCAAGTGTTGTGTTGTTCTTTCAGCCTGAGGAGCAAACTCTGGATTGTTTCTCTTTAAACCTCCTCCCTCTTCCACCATCCATCGTTTTCCTCGTAAGAACTAGCAGCTGTAAATTGCATTCATCTCCACCCCCAGCATGAATGTTATTTTGACACCTCAGCTGAAACAGCGTGCTGGGTAAACTCAGAGGCCTCCAGGCTGGCGTTTGGAAATGCTGATTGGCTGCAGGCTTTCCCGCCTCGTCAACTCACCACCTCTTGTTTGCAGGCATTTTAATGACAACAGAAAGTCCAGGTCTGTCTGCAACTGTGTCCGGCCTCAGGAATGAAACAAAGGCAGACCCAGACTCATTACGTTACAGCACTTTTGGCAGCAAAAGCCACATCAGCTTGATGAATTTGGTCCAAACTATTTGACAAGCTGGAGGTTTTCCTGGCCTGGCTGAAGTATCATGGTTACACAAGCCTCTGTCTGTCTGTCTGTGGCAGCCAGCAACGTATATCAGCCTTTCCCTTAGTCACAGTTTCCTCCCACGCTGTCTACAGCCAGACCCCGAAAACCAGTCACTGTCATCTGCTCTTTTCTTTCCACACACTGTGGACAAAAATACATGATCCTTTATCAGGAGCGGCATGCTATTCTTCACTCCTCTACTTGTTGCCAGAGCTGTGGCGTGATCACGGCGTGGTGCCAGAGTTAATATGTGACATGAATAAGCCAATAACACTGCGGGGAAGAAGTGGCACCAAAACTTTGCCAATCCAATATGTGAGTGTGCAGTGTATGATTGACCATCAGAGTGTTTCTGTGAGGGGCCACGTCACCTCCGTCCTGCACCTCTGTATTCTTTGCTAGCGGCTCTCTGCAGCCGCGGAGCTAAATAATTCAACAAAGCTTGATATTTGAGTGTAGGTGACTGAGTGTGTCTGCTGGTGTCAGTCAGATATGTCACAGCACTGACTGTCACTGCAGGACGTATCTGACGTGACGGATTCTCCAATGACCTGAAACTAGAGCCCATCCAGGTTGAATAATCTTTAATCAATAGCCATGTTAGTGCTTCAGACTCAGATATTTTTACATCTATAAAGTGGATTACATTTTGGAAAGACATTAGTGAGGCTCAATCCGACAGTGATCAGAATGAGCTTGTGATGAGTGAGTACCGTAATCGTGGGTCATGCCATGGGTAGTCACTGACAGTTTCACACTTTACACGTTCCGCCTCTGTTTGTTTTCTGCAGGTGACTAGTTCTGGCAAAATTCTCCACCCTGCTCTAACACACACACACATGCACACACACATACACACAGTGTATCTGTTTCTAATTATGACTCTTGTGAATATTGATTTTGCTGCCTTCAGAACCGAGACTCACGAGCATCAAAAGAACAGAGAGGATGAAAGTGCACGATTACGTCACAATAAGACATGTTGTTATGACCAAAATGTGATAGTGCTGACATATGTGTGCGACACATGTTGGAGAGACTGAGTCCTAATCCTAAACCTTCTCCCTCCTCTGTGTATTCAGGTGCCCCTGGTTGACTAAAGTCATCTCTCCCGCTGTGCCTCTCTACAATGGCCTGGTCTTCCTCTTCGTCTTGGCCAACTTCTGCATGGCGACCTTCATGGACCCTGGTGTTTACCCCAGAGGTTTGTATGCACGCACAATCATTTCCTAGCCCCTTATCCTAACCCTTACCATCACAAATGAATGCCTAACCCCAACCCTAACAGCCCTTTGGAAACAAGTGGACCAGTCAACTACACAAAGTTGACACTCCAAATGTTACTCATAAAGACATAAGTACAGGGGGTCCTCGTGTTACGACGGTCGCGAGATATGTTGTTTTCATGGTTACGACACATCTCCCGTGAACTTCCTTGTTTCGGCTTAAGCGGTTTGCCCCGTAAATATGTACAGACTTCACACGGGAACTAGTTGGTGAGTGCTCTCTCTGTCTCAGCGCGCCTGCCGGCTCTCCAACACTTCCACAGCACAGCTAGGCTACTCTGCCTTGTGTTTACTTATGTGAAATGGACGGCTGGCGGGGGGACACAGATGGGTTCGGGATCGTGGCAATACCGTAGGTTTATTCACAACGCAGGGTCTACACTGTTGATATCAGAAATCTAAAGGAAATGCTCATTACACTTGCGATATCAACCCCTACGGTGTGTTAAGAGAGACGAAAGGCAATTCACCATAATAAACTCTTATTTTAGCGTGGTGTTATAGCGACATCTTGTGGCACAACTTATTACCTTCATACGAATACATACATATGAATGTATGTTCCGACTAACGTCGAAATTCGGTTACGACACATTCTCTGGAACGGATCTCCGTTGTAACACGAGGACCCCCTGTACATACATACTCGCACACTATAAACATTAGTTGCGAAATTAAATGCTGTCGACAAATTCCCTCTCATGCAGAGGGCGCACCTTTAATAGCCCCATTCATCAGAGCAGCGCCCTCCCCAGTGTTTCATTGCCCCATTATCTTCCTGTTACAGCCTGTAAAGTCCACATACTCCACACGCAGGACAATAATGGAAGTTATACAAGCCTTCACACCGCGAGGTGCGTCGACTGTCTCTCAGTAGTTCGGCCTGTCACACGAGCAGCAGCAGCAGCAGCAGCAGCAGCAGCAGGCTCCTTGTCCTCAGCTCTATCTGGGTTAAAGTAATGATGATTGAAGTCGTCCCCAGGGCTGTTTATAATGTGCGTTTAAATGATAAGCACCTGTCTTTAGGAAGCACTCTCTTTGCCCATAAAGGTGGGTAATAATCATTAGGTTGTATAAAGCTCAGGTTATCTGCCTCCCCAGAGGTGACAGTCACCTTCTGCTGCCTGTGCTCTCCTGCGCTTTATAGACTACACAGCGATGAGTTGTGTTTTGAGTCCCTGACGTTATATCACACAGGCAACAGACCCACCAGTGACGCTATAATAGAAAAATAGACATAGACACAGACATTAAATGACGTCTGTGTAAAAAAAAAAAGAGTCACTCCGTTGGTGTGAAGTTGCTGTGTACAAAGGAGTTTCCCGTTCAGATCACTGTTGCATAATGAATCATAGATCATCACACTCGTGATATGATGGGTAACATTTTTACAAAACAGATTGCAGTTCAATGGGACTAAGAGGGTAAACAAGGTCAAAAGTTTCCCTGATACATTAAAGGTCTGTTGATACCACAGAGACCTGTGGAGACTGAGGCATCAAATCTGATGGATCAGTACAACACAAAATGTCAGTGGAATTACAACTGACCTTCATGCAAGCATTTTTTTTTTTCTGCCATGGCAGGTTTTAATTAAAAGATTACTGTCATCTAACATGAGTGATGTCCTAAAATGCACTGATAAAGACACATGAGCTACAGACAGGCTTGAATATAATAATAAGTTATACAGTGTTAAAATACATACATGAGAAAATCAGGACCAGTGAGCAAAGAGAGATGATGATAATTGAGTTTGTAGTTAAACATGTATTCATGGTTCATGTGTTTCAGGGAGAAACTGGCTGTAATTGATGTGAATATCCATCTATTTTCTGCAGTGCTTTAAGTGTAAATGAATATTGAAAAAAATAAAATAAAACGAAGCCACTGCGTTGTCAGCTTCTTACTCTGAAGCTGTGCAGGAAAAGTGTTGTTTGTGTCTGTTGGTTTGGCAGGCGCTTTCTATTTCAGATCTATTTGAAGACACATGAGAGCCATAATAACACAGCAATCTGCCACTGTGGGACTGTCATCTCTCTGCTCTACCTTTTCTCTCCCTCTCTCTCTCCTTTGGTCGGCGTGTTCAGATACCAGAATCTCCTTGTAGTTACTGTTATTGTCCTCAGGTCAGGTTGTTCAGACCTGTATCACATCAAACATGGTGGAATTGCTCTCAGACTGCTAAACCGACGATCGCCAACAAAAAACAAGTCACAGTGAGAGCGATAATCAGTCTTTATGTTAAAATGTAATGTGAATAGGTCACGCGATGGTGAGCTTTAGTTAAGGCTGCTCCCCAGTTGCTCCTGTCACAGCCAATCAAAACCTCTTATTTGACTGCGTCTGTGTGTGTACTGTACTGCATGTGACATCTGCTCACCTGTGGGTGAATCTGTGTGGTTCCCTGTAGCGGATGAGGACGAGGACAAGGACGATGATTTCCGGGCGCCGCTCTACAAGAACGTGGAGATCAAGGGCATTCAGGTCCGGATGAAGTGGTGCGCCACCTGCCACTTCTACAGGCCGCCTCGGTGCTCACACTGCAGCGTCTGTGACAACTGTGTGGAGGTGTGTGCAAACAGAGACGGTGTGTTCAGCATTCAGAGACCGCTGCCTGGATGGATGAACAGATCTACAGTACAAAGAGATCAAATCTTAGATTAACACTAATTACAGATAACTGTATTTTCTAAATATACATTTATCTAAAAGCTTCCAAAGTAGCTTTTAGTGTTGAGTTCAAATATGCATTTCATGTACAACTGCACAGGCTGTATTCCTGTATCCTATTTTCTGACACATCATACAAGTTAAAAATAAAGGAAATCCATACAGATAATATATTGTAAATGTTGGACGACCAAAACAGAAAATAAAGAAAATAGAAGATGTAAAAGCTCTGAATTAAGTGAGGATGTATCATATTTGAATTTACTCATTACACTCATCATCACCTTTATTCTTCAGATAGCGTTTAACATATTTTGGATTTTGAAGTTAATTATTGGTAATATATTTCATTGTAATTCTACTTCCTCACAACCAACTGAGACTATTCAGCTAAGAGACTAAACAAGTGCCTTCTCAGTGGTAAGGGGTTATACATAAACTACATGAATTACCTTCAATCTATGAACTGTTACTCCATCCTTTCCTCCGCAGGACTTTGACCATCACTGTCCCTGGGTGAACAACTGCATAGGTCGGAGGAACTACCGCTACTTCTTCCTCTTCCTGCTCTCTCTGAGCATCCACATGGTGGGAGTTTTTTCCTTCGGCCTCATCTTTGTCCTCCACCACCGAGAACGTCTGGGAACGCTGCACACCACTGTCACGTATCCTTTCACTGACAGATTCCTGAAACCTTTTTTTATGAACTAATGCTTTGGTTAGTCAGTTGTAATTAATTTGGTTAATTTTAGCATAATAAAGCTGTTGATAGTAGTTTTGACTTGATCTTACTGGTCATCTTGTGATGCTATGGGCTTGTGACCAGAACCATTGTTGTTGGCTTTGACCCTTGTGTCCAGTCTGGTGGTGATGTGTATAGCAGGGCTTTTCTTTATTCCAGTCATGGGACTCACTGGTTTCCATATGGTGCTTGTGGCTCGGGGCCGAACAACCAATGAACAGGTGAGCTGTACGATATATGCAGTGACACTTACCTGACTATGATAGAATAGAGCTGGTCATACCTTCTTCACACTCGCACACGTTGCTTTAGGGCATCTTCGAAATACTTGGAGAATCAGTGCAAACCTCTGGTCCCCACAGTGTCTCCAGCTGCACACGCTGTGGTATAATCCTGTCCAATTAGCCTGTGTGGACAGGACAAATAAACGAAGCTTAGTAAAGATTGTAAACACACATGCAGTAAAAGGCAACACAAATGCTAATGAGCAGCACAAACATTCCCCCATAAACCTATTATGAATCACCTATTTCATATTCAAGCTCTGGACCTCTGTGTCTATATGAATGTGTGTGTGTGCGTGGCCTTGTGTTTCCTTTGCTAAACAAGGCGTCTTCCTTTTTCTTGTTTTCCTTAGGTGACGGGAAAGTTCCGTGGAGGAGTTAATCCCTTCACTAAGGGTTGCTGTGGCAACGTGGAGTACGTCTTATGTAGTCCCCTGGCACCGAGGTAGGATGGTTTACTATAGTACATGTAGGTGTGTGTGTGTAAGTGTGTGGGTGTTTGCGTATCAAGAATGCTACTTTTCCCGGAATTTTCTGGTTAAGAAAATTCATCAGTGATGGATAAATGGATTTTTTTGTCTTTTTGCTTTGTTATCTGCGCGCATTCAAAGAATGCATGTGTGTAAATGCACATGAGCGTTAATGCCTGGGCCCAGGACGTCCATGTCATAGCACTACAGCAGCAGCATCTAGGTCGAGTGAGTGTGTGTGTGTGTGTGTGTGTGTGTGTGTGTGTGTGTGTACTTGCTCTGATGTTGTTGTGGAGACGAGTAACCAGTCCTGCCTGAAAGAAACCAGCAGCCCCAAGGGAAAAGCAGATGGCTGAGAGAATTGATTCAGTGTGTAGAACAAGAGTTAATAGGAAACAGGGTGCAGAGCAAGTCAGATACACACACACACACACACACACAAAGAGAGAGAGAGAGAGAGAGAGAGAGAGAGAGAGATGGAGAGAGCATCACTAACTCCCAGAATACCTGTTTTATTACCACTTTTATATCCTACTGGGAAAAGTCCTACTCCATAAAAATCAACAGTGTGACTGCGGAGAGACAGCGACAGGTGGAGGTGAAATGCTGTCTCACCAGCATCTGCCATTACGTTGTCTCACAGTCACTGATGGAAGGTTTTTGATTTACTGAACCACTGACTCAAAGGATGTTGAACCTGACTAATGCTGAATGATCTGTTCGCATTTTACACCCAACAGCAAATCGCTCACGAGTAATTTGTAACATGGATTGTTTTGTTTTGATAAAGAAGTGATCAATATAAAAGGATCAATATAGGGTGCAGTTACATTATTGATGAGGGTTTTTTTTCACAGAGGATAAATTCAGTTTTCATCAATAGTAAGGTGACTGTGTTTACTCTGGTCAGAAGACACTGCTGGTGCTGGTTACTTACTGTGCAGCTGTGGATTACTTTACAATGTCCAAATCTAATGGCCACGCTGACTAAAACCCCAAACCTGCCTAATGTGCCAAGAAAGAATCTGACAAAGCAATGTTGACCACTTCCCACCAGGTACATCCTGGACCCCAGAAAAAAGCCCCACATCAAAATTCAGCCGCCATTCATCAGACCAGACCTCTCAGATAGGCAAATCACCATTAAGGTCAGTGACAACGGCATCCACGGCACCATCATCAGCTCTAAGGTGAGTTGTGCATGATTAATATGGACATCTTCCATTCTCTGCCTCTCCATCACCCAGCTGACACACAGTTAGACATTTTTACTAAGATGATGTTCTCACATATGAGTAACAGAATGTCTCCTCAGTACTGTCCCCAGTTTCTCATATTCAATGCAGTACAGAAATAGAGTACAGAGGATACAGTAGCTCACTGAATCAAACATATTGGAGAAAAATACTGACATCGAGCCAAGTGACTCACAGCGGACGAGAGACCGATCTGATAGTTTTTGACCCCAAAGGGATCCACTGTGTTAATAATGGTGTTTTCATTGGATAACATGTCTAAAAAAACAGCATTAAATATGTAGTCTATCCAGTTGCATTGTGGGTAAGGTAGACACTTTCTTAAGCGAGGGATTAACAAAGCCTGGAATAAAAAAGGACAATATCTCAGATTTATCATCTTGCCTAAATGAGTCATTGTTGTAGAAGTGCTAACCTGAATTGGTGGACTACGCCTTTAAGTAGTGTTAAAAAAAATCAGTCAATTGTGAAAAAAAGTATTTTCCCCCCACAGTTTCTTTCCATATCCTCACTTCATTAGCCAATTAAAAAAGACTTTAAGCTCGAGTAGAACAGCACTTTGCCACCACACACACCCACATGAGCGTTGTGTTGGTGCATTCCGAACACTAACAAATGCTCTCCTCTATTTCATCTGCTGTTCCCACATTTGTTGTGGATGCTTTTAACACCATGCTCTCCTCCCTGCAGTCTAAATGCAGCCTGGATGGCCTGGATGACAAAGATACCCAGCCGCCACTGCCACCCAAAGCTGACAGGTACAACCAGATGAAAAGCCAGCTGACCTCCAGTGAAGGTATGCAACAGAACAACACAGCCTCCATGCAAAGCACTGGGCGGGTTAGCTGGTGTGCTACCAGAATGGTGTGTCCACATATTATAAATAGAGTTTCACTGCTGGTATCTACAAACAACAACATAAAAAGTGATCTCATTTAACATAAACTAAACAATAGCTCTTAAACAAGCACAGATACATTCCAGTAACAATGTGGGTTAAATATATATAAGGGATACATACAGTAATATGCAGCTCAGGAGAGAACAATGCCAGACGTGGCAAACAAACAATTGTAAGCACATACACATATATTCACTATCTCTCAGCAGAGCATATAAACCTGCAAACAATAATCTCCCGGGAATCTAGGATTGAGGTGTTTAACCATGCCTTTTAATCTAAGGAATAAATAGGGTTTACATGGTCAGAACCACAGCACGTCACTCTGTGTGGAAAGCAGTCATTCAGCACTGACACTGAAACACACACACAGCGTTAATCAATTAACATCAGGTGTGGCAGAAATGGGAGGCGTGTCTCTGAGTTGTGGAAGCTGAACCGGGAAAACACTGACATGGATGTCAAACACTCCCTGTGACCATCTACTCTCTGCATCTTCTCTCTCTCTCCTGACAATCTTCACTCCTATTTCTGTTTTGTTGTCAAGGCAGCAGTGAGTGTTAAATCTCCAGTCCTCCCCCCCCCTGTAGATCACCAGTGTCCCAGTGTGTGACTGTGTGCCAGTTCAGCCTGATAAATGTCCGTCCCAGTGGAAGGTCGATGGCCTTTTTATTCCAGGCCAGAGTAGAAGCGTGATTAATAGCGAGCTGAAAAGCCGTGTGACAGGGAAATTTCAGAGTGAATCATTGCAGCGTGAATCACCACCTTTCCTCCTCTGGTGCTGTGTAGCAGCGATGCTCTGCCAAATGGAGGCATGGGAGAGGAACATGGTCTCGAGTCAGCGCTGGAACTAAAAAGATGCCGTCCTTGTAAATTAGAAACTGTGAGGGGATGTGGTTCTGGTGGCAGATTTAAAGCTCGGGTCGTTAGCCAGTTGTAAATGGGATTCTCTTACTGTTGCATTCAACAGTGTGAAGTGTCAGTAATATTTAGAGTGAAGCTGCAACAGCAGGTTTATTCCAGTGTCTCCAGTTTGTTGGTGCATTATGTCAGGGAGTTAACCCTCCCTGCACTTTTATGGAGCAGCAGCACAACCTAGTGGTGGTTCAAAACACTGCAGTTGGTCTAAATAGATTGGCTATCTAATAGTGATGTGGGTTAAATCCCTTCATTCCCATAACAGGTTTCAGCTCAGATGCCTCTGTGTTGTCATTTGAAATATATCGACAGTGTTAACTTTTGTTTTTCCTCAATGTGTGTGTGTGTGTGTGTGTGTGTGTGTGTGTGTGTGTGTGTGTGTGTGTGTGTTGTAGAGAGTTCCCTCTCTGGTAAAACTCACCCCTCCACTCCAGCCATGTACAAATTCAGGCCGTCCTTTGGCACCATGCCAAAAGTCCACTACCACACTGCTGGAGAGAAGGTAACGTGTTGTTTGTTTGGCAATAATGTGTACATAAGTACATTCTTAGAGTTGTATCATTATGATGATATGATGCTTAGTAGCTGCAGCGTAATAGCCAGGCTTTGGAAAAGGGTTTAGTTGTAGCTTTAGTGTTTATGGTTCCTCTGCTGTTTGCTGCTCAGATCATCATGCCAGATGATCGAAAGACATCAGCCATCATGGAAGAGGGCGTCCGTGGACACGACTACCGATCCGAGCCAAACCTCGACCTGCCTGAGTACACCAACACCCCGCTCCACCGCACCTTCCAGTCCTCCCCCCTCCAGCTGGACTCTGACCCGGTCGGTTCCCGTGCTCTCAGCCTGAAGCAGGGTCACCAGCGGGGGGAGAAGGGCCAGCTTTCAGCCCTACAGCCACACACAGTCACATCCACCCCCTACAAGAGTGTTTTCTCACCTAACACGCTCTCCAACCGCAATGGCAGTCTGTCCTACGACAGCCTGCTTAACCCCAACATCTCCCCAGCTGCTGCCAGTGAATGCATGGCCCATCGTGGGATGCCCTCCATGGGGTTCCACTCACCCTACCTGCCCACCAAGATGTGCCACATCCGGGAACCTGAAATGCAGAGGCACCATGTTGCCCCTGCCTACAGTCCAGTAATGGTACCGAGAGCGGTGGGCAGGCAATCCCCCCACCCGAGGGACAGGGACCCATCCCCGGTTCGCTATGACAACCTCTCCCAGACCATCATGGCTTCCATCCAGGAGCGAAAAGAGATGGAGGAGAGGGAGAAACGGCAGCGGCTGCATGGACGCTCCCAGACTCACATCTATGCCCAGGACTCTGGCCTATTTGATGGGGGCTACGGTCTACCACCTAATGCTTGCTATCCAGACGCGTGCCGTGGACCTGGGTCCAGAGGCCCAACACCTCCAGCCTATGGAGGCTCCAGGGACAACCTGATGGGAGTTGGGCTAGTAAGCTATGGCCAGCGAACCCCTGTGTTACGCCATGCCGGCTCCACACTGGGCCGCGCCCCAAGGACTTCATCCACCTCCCTGCACACAGACCACAGTAGCACCAACAGCAGCCAGAGCAGGGCCACTGGCCCTGAGGGCTCCTATTGCTCCCCAGCCCACCAGCCCCGTTCCCCTGCTATGCCCAGGTCTCCCTCCTACTCTCACCAGAAACACTCCTACATCAGTGCCCATGAGAGGACAGACTCGCCACGTCTCGGGGGCCCAAGGTATGAATCCTAACATTAGCCCTGTGGAGCTGCATGCGCTGTACTGGGGGCAATGCGTGGTCACACTGGAAACTATTCTGCTGGACACAAACAGTTATTCATGGGCAATTGTGTACTAGACTTAACTGACGCAATGTGTGTAGCATCTGTAATAATGTATGTATGTTGCATGATCAGCTGGTTTCCATTTATTCATTTAGTTCAGTTTGGTGTCAATTCCTATGTTCTGCTCTTTTTTTCTTTTTTTTGGGGGGGGGGGGGGGGGGTGTTTGGGGGGGGGGGGGTTGTGTATTATATCACAATGACATGCCGGATGAATAAAGCTGTGTGACTCCTCTCACGTCTTTCTCTTTTGCATGCTTGTCACCTGCTGGTCTAACATTTGCAAGCCTTTTGCATCGCTAACAAGTAAACATCCAACTCATCCTCCACACTGCCATCGTTTTGTTGTAACATTTGAGCTGCATGTGGCTGCTGAATTCTTTGGTTTGTGTGGTTTGTGTGAAACATCTTTGGGTCTTTGTATTGAATCGTTGCCTCTGTTCTTCTCTTTTCATTCAGAGAGGCCATCAAAGTTAATGGACAGATGGACTGCCACGCCAACACCCAGGGTGCCACCCTCAGCCCCAGTCGCCATGGTAATGTCAAAAAGGTGACAGGTGTAGGAGGCACCACGTACGAAATATCCGTGTGAGCATGGACACCACATCCGCCTCCAACAACATCTCACAGTTACAAAGAGATTCTCTTCTGGTGTAGTTGTGTCTCGACAAAAGGCCAGTTGGGCACACAGCAACACTCCCCGCTTTTGGAGACACTGTCCCATCAGAGGATCCGTCTGCTCTTGTGTAGGTCTGTGTGTAGCCAAATGCCTTTGTGCGATTGTACCCGAGGGATTATTTGTCAGCTGATAGTGCTGCTGTCTGTACTGTGCGTGTGCATCATTACCATTTTTCATGACTTGTCATCTTGGTTGCAAGGGTGGACCGTCCAACAAGATCGTCAGTGTTATTACTGTTGTCACGCAGATATGGTCGTGAAGATTACGTTGTTCCAAATTTAACATGGACCTTGTTCCAAGAAGCGCGGAGGGCTGAACAGAATCACTACAGACGGAAACGAGAGAACACCGACGCCTTCACTGTGGCCTGCTGTGAGACGAGACAAATGTCAATTCACCTCAAGGTGTCAAGGTGCTTCACATTAATATGTACTGGTCAAGTAATCTCCAGAATACGTGTTGGGGCTGCACAGCTGTGAGAGGCGATGGAGGATGGATGAATTGGATTAACAAGTGCAGAAACAAAAAGAAGCTGGGAAAGATGCTGGCGAAGGAAACTCCATCAGATCGTGGTTGCATTCCATATTCCGTGAGAGAGGTTTGCTTTTCGCTCAAAGTAAAATAAACTGCATCTTCATTGTTGTGCAAAATAATTCTCTCAGGAATGAATGCAAATGGCAAAGAGGGCGACAAGATGTTGTTAGGTTTTATGAATTCATGAATCATAAATGTGTTTTGCGTTTTCATTCGAGCAGGGATGATGCACAGTGGAGTCCAAATGTCTGAGACCACTCTTCCCAAGTGGTCTCAGACGTTTGTACGTCTGCTGTATGTGCATTTAAGACAGGAGTTCAGAGTGAGTGGCGCCTCACGCCATCAAAATGTTTCTTGTTTGTTTTGTGTGAAAAACAAAAAAAAAATATTGGTATGTAAATTTTGATTGTGATATAACAGAATTTGAAAGGGTGAAGAAAAACAAACCATCGTCCCATATGGTAAAGTGAAGATAACTGGTCACCCATTCATTTTTTGTAGTTTGTTTTTTATTGTTCGTTTCATTTTTATATACCCAACCTTTCAAAAAACTATGTTTGATACATCTTTTTATACAGATACATAAGTGTGGAAAGGGTGCTTTATTTTGAGTGGAGTTTCTTGATAAATTACATTTCCAGAAAAAATATAATAATTGGTCATATTATAAAAATAGCTTGTTCTAACTTGCAATGTAAAAAATGTGAATTGAAATGTAATGAAGTTCAAAAGAAGCTCTGAGAACTTAGTGCCAAAAGTGGCTACTTACCACCTTAATTCCTTTAAGACTGCAAACAGGCAACATCACTATGTGCAGCAGCTGTCTGGTACAGCCTCCCACCACACCACACTCTCGTTACATTTTATTACTTCTGACCATAAACCATTTATTTTATGCATCCACAGAACATTTGGTCCAGCTATTTTTGCATTTAGAATAACTCCCTTTGAGAGGAGATGCTCAAGTGACTGTTTTCAGACCATATTGTTCACTGAGGGACAATAAAATGCCATTAGTGCTTTATATTGAGCAACAAATGAGAGTTGGCAAACCTCTAGTATTTGACAAAAGAATGTTCTCAGAAACAAGGCCAATGTCCTGAATAATAGACGAAACTAGCTTAATTATTAAATTTCATTACATGTTCTGGGAACGTCCCTCCCATTTCTTCCGTGTCGATAATTTTGTTTCTCCAGAAATCAGCCAGACACCTGTAGCTGAGGTAGAGTCCTGCTGTCTGACGAGGTTGAATATTACTCAAACTCGTGGTTACAAACGGCTGATTTGAATGGTCTCCCTTTCAAGGTCTCACCCAGCTGCCTTACCATGAACAGAGTAATGTGAACTGGCGCACAATACTCTGTTCAATCATGTATTTCTGAAGCGTTAAAAACTCTTTGATCCAATGCTGTGGTACACAGGGCTATGTTTTTTGGCAACTCTAATGAGTGTCAGTCAACCAGCTAACAGGAGCATCTTGAAATACCTAAATTATGCCATTAGCTGCTGCGTTGCCTCAACAGACCCCGTTTGACCACATATCAAAACACCGTCGATGTCATTCCTCTTTAAGATGACTGCCATTAGTCCAATGTTGTTGTTCTTAGGATGGACATCACTGCAGGTCAGGGACCATTCCTGACAGTTAGCAATGAATCTGTTTCTATCAGCGATGAGCTGATTTTGTTTTCTGAAACTCAAATATGTATGAAATTAAGAATATACTACAAATGTACATGCGTTCCTATTTTTGTGAAGAGGAAATATTTCCCAATGACCTGAGCAAAGTAAATAAAGTTTCCATCTGAGTGATTAAGACTAATTCTTGTTAATGAAATTTACACATGACCATACATTTAATTATAGGCTAACCCAGGAACAGGTTATTTTTATACCAACGCAAATGTGGTTGACAGATTTTATTTCAAGGTGGAGTAAACATTTCATTGAGCGGAAATGAAAAGCAACATCTCATCCATATACATGTATTTACAGATGCACTGGCACTTAGATGCACTTAAGAGGCGGAGTTAAGAATTCATTTAGTGGGGAAAAAAGAGGGTGGTGAGCACACAGACCTGATAGGGCAAACGCTGTTACATATAGTCTACATGCTTGGGAATGTTATGACCTAGACAATACAAACTATTTCCTGTCAAGGAACCAAGTCAAGGCAAAGCTCCAACAACCTATGATGAAGCATTCACTTTAAACTTTGTGATTTAAAACAACAAAAGAAAAATAAAATGCTTAGCTAAGTGCACCTGATCTAATATCAGTCAGCTACCAGTGGACACTGATCTTCAGCACTGCATCTGATGCCCCGAAACTGTCTAGAGGTGGTTCCTCTACTCATCAGTTCCCCACAGAATTGATGCAGGAAGGAATTGAGACAGAGCTGTTTCTACAAGACATTCACTGAGAAGTCTTTACCATACTTGCTGTTTCTAACAGTGGAAGCATGGACAGTGGACTGGGTGAGAAGGCCCACTGAGATGAATCATTAGATTTTGGATTCATAATGCACCTCCATAATGCCTGCTCCCTGACTATGTGCTGCTAACAAGCAGGCTACATTACATCCTCTCCCTTTACAAACAAACTCTGCTTCAGAATAACAAAACAAAACAAAAAAATACCCCAATGTGGGAATTATCACTATCACAAGCCTCTTCACAGTTTGTCAAATGTAACATTGAACTGTAGATGATATTGAGGGGAATTGTGGCATCCCACTGTGTAAAGAAGGGAAGGGTGGCGGAAAGGGCTACTTTTTTTTAACAAATGCTCTATCTTATTTATTTTTCTCTCCAATGGCATCAAGGACTTGTGATCTTGAGGCAAAACAGAATAAAAAAAAAAACCTAATAATATGCAAGTGTCCAAATTCAGTTCATTTAGAGTCTATTGTAGAAAAAGAGGAAAAACTGATAATTTGAAGATCAGCAAAGCTAGTTCTTGGTTCTCAATTCTTCTCCTCAGACTTTACCTCCTTTTTGTCATCTTCTTTTTTATCAGTCTCCTTTTTGTCCTCTTCCTTTTTGTCCTCTTCCTTATTTTCTTCTGATGCCTTGTCTTTTACCGAGAGCTCCTCCAGCTTCTCTGCCACCTTGTTTGTGCTATCAGGGTTTCCTGTGGCAAAACAGCAAATTTTACTATTATGATAAAACGCTTAAACAAAACAACTGCTACCTCAACTCACTTAATGCTTAACGCTGGATTAACCTGTAAAAACCTTGATGTAGCAGAATATACTGACACCTGCCTTCTACAAAGCCAGGTATGTGTTATATTCTGCGTGTTTGTGTAGCAGACAGAAAAAGTCCAAGGCTGGAGAGAGCAGCAAAGAACAGAGTGTGTCTGCATGCTCATGATACTCATGTTAACCCAGGTCGAATTTCATTTAAAACAGGTCACTACAGACATTGCACAAAGCTACATACTTTAAAAAAGATGATTAAAAATATGACTCAGAATGTTCTGTACTGACTTATCCAGTCACATGAGAAGGAGCTGCTCCTGGTTATCCTCACATATCCTAGTCATCAAAATTACCCTGTTTACCACAATGTACAACCACATTTAAGGATTTGTTTCACTTTAGTCACTATTGCTCCTGAAATACCAAACTCACTTTTAATTTCTAATGTTTGAGCCTTTTTACCTGTTTCCTCTAGATTCTTCCTGACTTCCTCCTTGCACTCATCAAACTTCACCTTGAACTTCTGAGCATCTGTAAACAGAACAGATAGTCAAGTGTATATTCCAATCAAGCTGTTATGATTGCAAAATTATTCTTCTTGCTGTCTATGCATGTGATCAGTGCATAAATTAAATACAGTTGGGAAACTGCTACAATGAAATATTGGATTTTACACACAGACAACTTACTTTCTGCATTTAAAAAGCGTATTGCCAGGAGTTCCGGTTTGGGGCACTCATCTGCATAGTCTGCTAGTGTGTTCCACACCCAGGCCCTGTCACTGCCAGCATTGGGCTTCAGCTCCATCACAGGAACAACTGAAGGATGCAAGAGAAACAATGTGACTACATAGCTATAAACAGTGGAAGAAATCTTTAATAATGACATTAAAGTTTTTTAATAACTGTCATTTGAAGAAGAATCAAAACAATTTGATTTGTTTGGCCTGATTTCCATTCTCATCAGATATGGTAATGTCTGATCTCCACTCATTTGGTCAGGGGAACACAGATACAAGAACTGTAAACTGTAGCATCATTGTGTGAATATGTGTATTTAAATTAAAAAAAGTTACATAAGTACATGTAATTTGAGGAAACAAGACTGCGCTATGGAAAGAAGTCTAATACAAATGTAAGCATATACATGATTTCAGACATTTGTATCTTTTGTAGTGCAATTTAACTAGATCTGGAAACTCACGGTGATGATTGGCACAAATTTTCAAGGTGCGATCTCTCCTCATCAAGAGGCGGATTGTGCCCTTCTCTCTATGTTTCAGCAGCTTGACATCACCGGTTCCTCTCTCCTTCCACTCTGGAGGGTCATTCTCAGAGGCAAAACGATATAATTTGGCCCGCCTAGGAAAACAACAGCATACATAAACAGGGTGCTACTTCTAGTGAGGACACTAAACCAGAACAGAACATATCCTTCTCAGTGCATGTAAGATATGATGCGGTGTCTAATGACGCAGCTTACATTTTGAAGAGTTCCTCCTCATCCTCTTCTAATGTTTTCACATCCTGCTCAGGAAGGGACACGATGGGCTCAAAGTGGGGATCATGATTTGATTCCTCTGCAACATCGGTACTGGTGACGTGGTCTTCCTGGTCCTAAAACGAAAAGAAAGAGATTAATGAACTCACAAAGCAAGTCGATTTTATAATATAAAACATTACAAGTAAACTGTTAAACAGTGTGAACTGAACAACAGGCCATGGATGCTTCAATAGAGGGATTAAGGAGCTCACTGGCTAAGTATAGCTTTTGTAAAGGCAACTGACAAAGCCCTTTGTAAATACTGTTGCTGATCCAAGCGTCTTTAATGTTAAATCATTTTTACATATTCCCACGTACAGCAGTGGATATATTCACATCATTAACATCGCAAAAACATACACACATACTCAGGAGTAACTTATTACGAGACTACTGCTGTCCTGAGCACATTCATTTTATTAATTTATATAAAGCGCACACTATCTGTCACCTGACACGTCTGAATCATTAACCCACATGAAACCGCGCATCTGAGCCAAACTTTACTGCTATTTAACTCTTATAAGAGTACTTGCAGTTCGCGCTATCTCAATGTAACGCTCGCGTCTTTGCGGACAGCTGACAGAAAACCTACATGTTTAACTAACTGCTGACAATTAACACAAAGCACTGGATGTATGAAACTTGAATGGAACCACTGACTGCAATGAGGACATTTTTGAGTTTATTATTATTAATTTTATTTTGAGTTTAGCCATTGCCCCCTTCCAATCATTTAAACAAGTTTCTTAAACTTTGTTTTCCTCAGACAACTCATTGTGAAGTTGACTAGCTTCTGAATGAGGCCTTTAGCAGGCTAGTGAACAGCTAACATTGCGCTTTTAGCTACATGTTGTATCGCTAACTGATAATATGAACAGTTGTTTTACTGGTATTTTGTCGACATGATTTTTGGCCCAACTGTCTCTTCTTTCAATTGTTAGAGCTGTTAAAAGCTGTTGTTAACGACCAGTGACAAGAGTCTGTCTCCGGCGCCCTGCTAATAAAGCTAACACTAGCCAGCTGATGTTAGCAAGTGTTGTACTTTGGGAGACAAAGGCTGATACCTAGCTAACCTCGTTGTCTATGGCCTGTCGAGCACATACACGCCGTGACCTGCCCTGGTCAAAAGACTGACGACTACGATATATCAGTGAAACTGTTAACAGTCTAGTGTCCGCTGCCTTCCTAGGTTTACTATCAGCTTAGCTAATGTTAACCTGATGACTGGCTGCAGACTCCTCATTACTTTTGTGTTCGTCAACATTAACTCTGAGAATACATCTCATGACATGTCAAGCTGCCTGCCACAAAGCTTTGAAGATTTTATTACATCCTTCAGCCTTGCAAACATAAAAAAAAATCGCATTTGTAGCATCACGAGAGACAGAATCATTGTCGCTATTTCTGGCTCGCGGCTTCCTGGACAAACTTTAACGAAACATCGCATGTAAAATACAATGTTTACCAGCAAATTCAGGTTTTACAGTGAACATAGTGCACTAGATAACCTAAAACTCAAAACCTCACCTTCGGGTCTGCCATAGTATTGTAGATGTTAGTAGATTGTGGAAGTAGTTTAATAGTTTCAAATCCTAAACTGGGCGCCGTTTCCCCGCAGCAACTCTCACTTCCTGTGATAGCTTTCGCGCGCCGAATTTCCTACGTATGCGCGCGCCGCCTCTCTCTCTTCCGGCTGGGGCTGCGGCACATCAAATAAAACGTTACTTACTCGTATGTATTTCTATATCAAATAAAAATGTCACGACTTGTTCTTCAAATCCCCACCCCCACCCCACCCCATTAATTCGTATACCAATAAAGGGACAACTACAATAAGATAAGAAGTTAATAAGATCTAAATAAGGTCACCATAAAATCTGTGTTTTATAAAAGTTATAATAATAATAATAATAATAATAATAATAATAATAATAGTTTGCTTGCCTCTGGTCCCTTCTTTTAGCTTGTGTGTATCTTGTACTATATGTGTTAGAAATAAAATTTATAAAGTTAATATATAAATAATTTCAAGTCAATAAAATAAATAAACTGGTTATCACTCCACTTTGGAAGTCTAAATTAGTCAGATTAAGTATTAGGTCTTGGAACTACTTTGATAATAGACAAAAAGGAGCTGACGTCTACCGCTTTAATAAAGTTCAAAGTTCACTTTCCACGTGGTTAAATCAACATGGCGGCGCCCTGTGTGTTTGAGTGAGAGGTGCAGCTGGGAGTAACTGTAAGGAGGTGAGGCGCGTGGAGAAACACGCATGTGGATGTTTAGCGGGACAGGAAACTGTCGACCTCAGTGAATGTAAATCTCTACTTCAGTCTGCAGCTAACATTAGATACTGTACCTCTGTGTGTGTAGGATTAATCGTGACACTAAAAGCAATTACTACCTGAACATCTCACTGTTTTGATTCTGATCGCTCCAGGTCCTACTGCTTTTTCATTTTAACATTACGTTTAGATTTATCTGGACCAATGTTTACATATGTCCCACAAACCAAACTTGATATTTGTGCAAACTGTCTGCTGGTGTGTCATTAAATTGTGTCCTAAAGATCTTCTTAAACAGAAGGTGTGTGGTGACTTTGACAGTACTTGAGTGTGAGATCACGTTCCGTCTGTTAACTGGGTTGTTTGTTATCATCCAGTAGAGTGATGGCAGATGTCAGTGGCAGCTCTCTGGCTCATACAGCACCCGCTAAGGTGGAGAGCCTCGACGACCCCCTCCAGAACTCCAGCAAAGATGATGTCAAGTCTGATGTCAAACCTGATGATGACAAGGCTGCGGCCACAGATCCGGGCATGTATCGGTACATCAAAGAGGACCTCTTCACATCAGAGATCTACAAAGTGGAGATCAGGAATCTGCCCAAGTTCATCGGTTTCAATGACCTGAAGAAGTTCCTGGCCAAACATGGTCTCAACCCACACAAAATCAAGCTCTTTGATAAGCAGAAATTTGCGTTTGTCACCTTCAAGAATGAGGAGGAGAGGGACAAGGCCATGAAGATGGTGCATGGCATGCAGTGGAAGGGCCAGGTGCTGAGCGTCAGGCTGGCCAAACCCAAAGCAGACCCCATCCTGAGGAAGAGGAGGCAGGAAGAGGGGGGAGAGGGTGCGGGGGGGCAGCCCCCATCCAAACGAGCAGAGGGGGATCAGGAAGAGGAGCCGCTCAGTGTCCAGATAGCCAACGCGGTAACTCCCCTGTGGAATGTGCCTTATGAGGAGCAACTGAGGAGGAAGGAGCAGGAGGTGGTGGGAGTTCTGCAGCGGCTGGCAAAGTAGGTGGTGTCACTCCCTGTCAGCTGCAGGCATTGTCCAACAGCAAGACTAGATATTCACAAGAAAAAAAATATTCATCTAATGCACCTGCTAACCCTTATTCCCATTTAATAGTTTCAAGTGTGACCATTTTTCATTAATGAAAGGTGGTTTCAAAATTTGCATTAAAGCATATTTTACAAGTTGTTTCTCTTCAAATGGTTTTATCTACATCATGAAGTGAACAGAAATGTTTTATATAGTAAATAACACTGTTCCCTTTTCAGGGAGATTGGAAGCACCAACAAAGCCATGTTGCCATGGCTGTTTGCACAGAAAGGGAAATACAACAAGATGTGCTGTCCCCTGGAAGCTATTCAACCGTCTCCTTCACAGGTATATTTATATTTACACACTGGGCCTAACTCATGCACATAGTTTTTGAACATCAGCTGTAGGACATTTTTAAAAGTCATCATCCCGTTCTTGTTTTTCTTGGACCATATCACGGCAGACTGAGTACAGAAACAAGTGTGAGTTCCTCATCTCAGTGGGTGCAGACGGTGAGGACAAGACCATTGGTTTCCGTCTGGGGAAATACAAAGGAGGCTCGTGTGCGGTGGTGGGGCCGGCTGAGACGTGCCATGTCTCATCTGAGGCCAAGAGGGTGGTTGGGGCCTTTCAGAAGTTTATCAGGTGTTTAAGATAAAACTGTTTTAGAACATTATGTCTTAGCGCAGTGTTTCATCTATTGCATTTCATCTTTTTTTTCTTTTTTTTTGCAAACAGGACAACACCATACTCTGTGTACAGCCCTGAGACTTATGAAGGGCACTGGAAGCAGCTGACTGTACGGACTACAGGGACAAAACAGGCCATGGCTGTGGTTTTCTTCAACCCACAGGTGATTAACTGTTTTTTCTTTTTTGTGTTTTGTTTTTTTTTGGAACAATCAATGATAAACCAATGCTTAGATTTCATCTGTTGACCTCTTTTGCTTGTTCAATGACATGTAGAAACTGGAAGAGGAGGAACTCAATGCTCTGAAGAGCTCAGTGAGGGAGTACTTTACTGAAGGAGAGGGGAAAGGCAGCGGTGTGACCTCTCTATACTTCGTTAGAGACGGTCAAAGGTGAGGGAAAAGGCATTCAGTGATAGATGGTCATCAGAGTCAAACAGTCTATTGACTTGTTTTGTTCTCGGCTGTGAAGGAAATCGCCGAACCCAGAGGACTTGCCGTGTGAGCTGGTCGCTGGAGAGAGCTGCATTCACGAAGAGCTGCTGGGTCTAAGATTCAGGATATCCCCTCATTCTTTCTTCCAGGTAGGAAGAAGGCTTGATATATGATGACCCTCTTCTGGCTCTCAACGAAGGCGGACGAAGTGCGATTATTGCGTTTTCAGCTCGAAACAAGCTTGTTTTACTCACTTTTCTTCTTCTGGCTCTCAACGAAGGCGGACGCATATCTTTCTCTCTCCTCTCCCTCCTCTCCTCTCCCATATCTTCCCTGCTTGCTGCTTCTTTTGTCCTGTGTACAGACAGAGGTATCTCCGCACTGCTCTCCTAAATCTATAATCATGGAATTGGTCAACTGGTCTCTCAATGCAATTGACAGAATTTTCTCGACGAGAAGCTCAGGTTCGGGGGAACCTGCCTGCCCTCACGGAACGTTTGCAGCTGGATATACGATGGACTCCTGGGAGAAGTGGAGGGTCGTGTGCCTGGCGATTCTTTCCGTTGAGGACATCGAGGATTTATACATATTTGGTACGATGATAACCGGGTTTCTGCTGATTGGATTAGGCATTGCCCTGGTGTATCGGGAAATTCAGAAGACGGTGTCAGCAGTCCACAGCCCCTTGAAGCTGCCCGGAAAATCTGAGGAAGTGTGTGGAGCTGTTAGCGCTCAGACTGTGGTTTTAAACCGATATTTGGATACCACCTTGGATGGAGCTGTCAAGACTCTGACTATGGCTTTAAACCATAACATGGCAAACATCTTGGATAGAGCTGTCAGCGCTCAGAGTGCGGTTAATACCCGCAACACGGATAACATCTTGGAGAAAATTTTGGTTATTACCCGCAACATGGATAACATCTTGGAGAAGCTTTCGGCTTTGCAAAGGCAGATGGATCGATTTGAAGACCAGAATGGACAAATAGAGTGTCGTGGCTAGTGTAATGCGACCACTCGCACTAACCCCAATCAATCCTAATCTAATCATTCCGGTCCCCTCCACGGCACCGGCCTTGGCCAAGGCCGCTGCTAGAACAACTCCCCCGGAGATCACTGCAGGGAAACGCTCTGTATCTTATTCCTCCCCCCCTTTCCTCACAGACACCTGTGGATTGCTGACTCCGTCTGGGATCCGACCAAGGACGTCTCCATGGCAACTCGCTGTGTTATCACTAAGAGACCTTGTGAACTGAGACACTGATCGTGAGGCTAGACGAAGCAACTCTCTACAGGCTTATGCACTCACTACATCCACGGACACCCACACAAGCATACAGACACCTCCCTCTAACTATCCAACGCCTTCGATGCTTATACCCCCCTGGGCAGCGGGCGGGGTTCGCTGGCGGCGCCGTAAGGCTGCGGCTGCGACTGGCTGCCTGTCTGAGCCAGGGCACCTCAACATCCCCTTTCCCCCTACCCAGAAGCAAACTGTTGAGTTTTTTTTTTTCTGTTGTTTACTGTGCATGTATGTTGCAGAGGTGTTTTTTTTCTGGCCCCTCATTATGCCCACACTCAGGGCATAGTCTGAGATCACTTTTTTCTCTCCTCATCTTACCTCTTGTCCTAACCCGTTTCTCATCCTTTCCCCCCCCCCCCCCCCCTCTGACAAATGTAATTTCGTTGCACGGTACTTGTGACAGTGTAATGACAAATATTTCTGATTCTCTCTTGATTCTGAAATAAAGCTGATTCATAGATTCAAACGTGCTTCCCCAGAACAAGTGCGATTATGGCGTTTTCAGCTCGAAACAAGCTTGTTTTACTCACTTTTGCCGTAACTTGCTGAAAACGCACAGGAACACCAGATTCTGGCGGCGCCGTAAGGCTGCGGCTGCGACTGGCTGCCTGTCTGAGCCAGGGCACCTCAACATCCCCTTTCCCCCTACCCAGAAGCAAACTGTTGAGTTTTTTCTGTTGTTTACTGTGCATGTATGTTGCAGAGGTGTTTTTTCTGGCCCCTCATTATGCCCACACTCAGGGCATAGTCTGAGATCACTTTTTTCTCTCCTCATCTCACCTCTTGTCCTAACCCGTTTCTCATCCTTTCCACCCCCCCCCCCCCTCTGACAAATGTAATCTCGTTGCACGGTACTTGTGACAAGTGTAATGACAAATATTTCTGATTCTCTCTTGATTCTGAAATAAAGCTGACATGTGACATGTGATATCAGAAACGTCACCAGCATATTCATAGTCATGAGATTATTTCTGTACTTGTGTAAATGATGCCGCCAGTTTTCGGACGCTGTCTTGATGGGCCAGATGTTAAAGCTCAGCATACCGAGTGCACAGTTGTTAAGTGTTTGTCGTGTGTCAACACAGGTCAACACAGGAGCTGCAGAGGTGCTGTACTCTGCCGTGGGGGAATGGGCGCAGCTGGATCAGGACAGCACTGTACTGGATGTGTGCTGTGGCACAGGAACCATCGGCATCTCTCTTGCTAAGGTACCATTTGACATCAGCATGAGTCATCTGAGAATATGTTGTCACAACCAGAGCAGGCGTACTGTTTATTTCTATCTATTTCTAAGGGACATGTTTAAAATGTTTCTTTTAAAATTAAGATTTTGATTATGGACCGTCTGATGTTTGTCTCCAGAGGGTAAAGAAGGTGATTGGGATCGAGCTGTGCCAGGAAGCAGTGGAGGATGCCAAAGTCAATGCAAAGCTCAACGGTAGGACACCAGATATCACTGCAATGATATGCAGTGTAGTTTGTTGCATGAACAGTGACAAGATTAAAAGTTGAGTTTTGTTTTATTATTCAGCTTTAGGAAGTGTAAAGAAGTTAAATGTTATTTATGACAGAGCTCACAGAGAATGTCATGGTGGTTAGATGTTTAAGTAGAAAATAAAAAACTCTCCTCTATAGTGTAAATAACACCAAACATGTAAATAGAAGTTCACTGTAGATTGCCAATGTGCTGCTTTTTTCATATTTTATTCTTTGAACTAATTCAATCATCTTCCCCCTCCCCTCTCACCCAGTTTCCTAATTAATCTGTTCCTTTGTTTGTACTCTAAGGTCTAAGTAACATTGACTTTCACTGTGGAAAAGCTGAGGACGTGTTCCCAAATCTGCTCAGTGCTCTCGTGTCACCAAACATCACAGCCATTGTGGATCCACCGAGACCAGGCCTACGTGAGTACACCTAGAAACTTCTTTCCTCCTCCAGGATGTGTCACACGTTAGAACTATTTGTTTTTACTCGACAGATTCCAAGGTGATTCTTGCCATCAGGCGAGCAGAGCACCTGAAGAGGCTGGTTTATGTGGCGTGCAACGCCAAGGCCGCCATGAACAACTTCATTGAGTGAGTTGTACTGTCTTTCATTGGTCCCTTTTGTAGAAACTTTTTTAAATGACAGTTCCACTGTAGACTACCAATACACATTTCACAGTTGTATAAATGGTGATTCATGTTGCATTTTTCCATTAGTCTGTGCAGAGCACCGTCCAACAGAGTCCACGGAGCCCCATTCCGGCCGGTGAGGGCCATGGCTGTGGATCTGTTCCCTCAGACCATGCATGTTGAAATGCTTCTGCTGCTGGAGAGAGTGGACTACAACTCCCAGAAGCAGCAGACCAGCAGCAACCAGGAAAAGACAGGCCATTAGCATTAGACCTGCTATAGTTTGCAAGTATGCATTAAGGAACATTTAACAGCCGTCAACATTATTGTAAACAATATATACTTTTATTTGTTTTAATATCTACAGGGCCTGAAGAGGACAGTACATCCAAATATGAGTTTAATGCTCACTGTGTCTCAGATACACTATGTCATCATATGTTATACTACAGAATTTGCTTTATTCCAATAAACTGTTGGTTTTCATACAGATTGAACTTTGTGACTGCTTAAATGAAAAATGACTTTTAGTAAAATAAGCCATCTAGTGACGGGGGCATTTGTACTTATGCACAGGGGAAGGGGCAGTGGGAGCAAGACAAATGTCTGTCAACTGGAAACTTAACAGTTTATGCCAACATTATGTTACAACAGGCCTCAACCTCTAAGACTGTTTTTCATTGACAGGCTTTCAAACTGCTCAGCAGTTATCCAGGACAATAGTGCACAGGTGCTATGTAATCCAAGGCTTTACCTGCAGTAACTGTCTCTGCTCTCAGTGACAGAATAAAATAAAGCCATTTCAAGTCATTAGTCAAGATATTTTATTTTGCATAACAAATATCACTGAAGTCGTGGAGCTCAGGTTGCAATACATACTTCATTTTCTAGGCAACATCTCAAACAATTCATTGGTACAACTCAACAGCAACATATAAAAGCATTATTTTCTATTGTCTTCTCAATCTGACATACGCTTGGCAAAACTACACACGCACAGAGGGTAAAGCACATTCATAAAGCCATCTACAATATCACAACAGCCTTGTGGTTTTAACTGATGTGTCCGTGTACGTAGAAAAAGAAGCACATACCTAACTTGAATGAATGCACAGCAGTTTTTCAAATCCAGCACGTAATGTTTATGTATCCTCCCGTGTTTCTACTGTACAGTTTGCAGCAACATTAAATATAATCCATAAAATGCATAAGACTGCATGTAAGCTTTGGTATACAGTTCCATCAGCTTGTGTTGGACTTGAATGACTTGATCACATTCTGTTACCGTAATTTAAGTTTGCCAACAAAATTTTGCAAGGCTCGAAAAGAAATGTCTCATGGTCAAAAAGTGATCGGCTGTCACAAGGTTGGCAAATGCACGCAAACACAATCCATTAAGACGAGTCTTAAGAATCTACACGAGCTGTAGGCATTTTCCCCTAAAGGTTATATTATAGGCCGTTTCGCTTAAAAACACTACCTGGCTACACAGTAAATGCTTTGTCAAGTAAAGGGGGCTTGGTCTTTCTACTCCCTGTTGAAGGGTGTTTAGGTCCAATGTACTTTATAGACACCAAGCCCTTCATGAAATGGATTAACTAAGGCAACATGTAGCCAACTGGATTTTTCATCTGTAGAATCTGTTACTGTATATTGTGTGCATGGCATTAGTACTAGGGCAAGCAAGCAAGAACTAAGAGCATAAAAGAAAAAATATTTTACATTACAATACTCTGTGGCCCTGTGCTTGGCTTTACTGCAGTGTTAGTATGGGGAGCAGGATGTCAGCTGTTGTATTGTTGTAAGGGAGGGCAACAAATACAAGGAGTCATCCCCAATCATTCCAAAATCAGTTATTTCTGTACCGTCTATATGATCAGTTAACAAAAATATCTGCCAGGACACGAGTGCATGACAAAAACTCTGAAAAGTGATCACTTCACAACGCATGTTTTTTGTCCTTTTTTTTTTTTTAAATCGTGCAAACCAAGACAGTATCTGTTCATTCTGAGGATACATATAATGGCATATTTTGCATCTCACCCCAAAATAATCAAAACAACTACCATTAAAACACCATATGAACACGTAACTTTGTTTCCCAATTAAATAAACTGTATAAATAGGCTAGTATTAGTAGTCCCTTTCAAATACTTGAAGCACAAACAAAACGTATAGGTGCTGGTACTCTAAGGCTGCTGACTGTTAAAAATGACACTTCAAAACAACCAACAACATAGTGGTTTTTGCGGTCAAACAAGCATGCAGTTTTATTTTGATGCGAGTCATGTGTTGTCAAGTCATGTTAACTTCTCTGGACCCTGGTGATTTTTTTTTCCCCCTAGTGCCATTGTAAGGGCGCATCTAAAGAGGTAGATGGTATTTGCTCTACTGTCTGTTAGTGCATTTATTCCTACCCTTACCTCTACCAGCTGATCCAATAAAACATGAATGAAGGAAGCGAGCAGCTCTACCGACCTGGTCTATGTGAACTATATTGCCATTAGATCTCAGTGATGCATAATTAAGTGATGGGTGGAGGTGTGTAATAAGTCTGACAGTGACTGGGTTTCAGTGCTGTGGTTCAGTGAGTCTGAGACTTAAACATCCACAGTGCAGAGAGGCTCACTCCCTGGTTGGGCAGACTCCATTATGGTCATCTTGGGTTTCTTCCTTGTTTCCTCCTGAAATAAAAATACAACAAATTGCCATAAAGTGAGAATGCTGAATTATAGGGAAAGGCAGCAATGGAATTTTGTAAGGCAGGAAATGACAGCAACACTTGTCGGTGTTTATAGTAATACACCTGTCTTAGTAAAGTAAAGCTGCATCAGAGTGAATTCCATTTATTAAGAGCCTTCTAATTCACTAGTGCACAGATGGTGTTCTGTGCTTTAACTGGATTAAAACTATGACTTTATCTTTTATTCAATCACCTCTCTAGTGACAAAACATCCAATGATGAAGAAAAAGTATGCACATGCAAACAACCTATCCTTAATTGAATAGTAGATTATATAAAAAAAATCCACTCACCCTCTGCCTGGCTAACTTCCTCATTTCTTCTTGCAGTTTGTTCAAGATGTGGAGGTTTGGCTTGTTCTTTTTGGCGTACTGCTGTAGCTCAATCACACTTTTGTCAGAGCTCTCCTGCAAGTCAGTTAATGTTGTGAGCTACATACCAGATAACTAAAATTTATTTGTTAAAAAGTTGTTTGATACACATAACTCTGTGTGGGTTACTGAAAAGACATTTTGATTGCTGTATGGGCTTGACATTTTTATTAAGCACCAACACATTGAGACACAAAGAAAACATTCACACATTGTCAGAATGTGGATTATCCTATAGATACTTAAAATTACACAATACAAAAATGGATAATAATGCCCAACATAGCAGAAACATAAAAAAACAAAAAATGACATCACTGGTGAGTGCTGAAAGGAGATACTCACCTTCTTGACCATCTTATTACTCTCCCTGCCATACATGCGCAGCAGTGAGCCCCAGTTCTTAACGTGAGGATGAAGCATCTGCAAGATCTTCTGAGATGCTAGCTGTTTGCCAACCCGCTTGTTCTTGCCTGTCGGAAAAAGACAGTAAATGTGTCACTCAGCACTGTTAGCTATTTCATTTTATATTTTCCATGCTTAAAATAATCACAACCCTTGAAATTCTGATTAAACCAAGAAATATTTAAACTTTAAATAAGCACTTTTTGATATATCAAAATAGTCTAGTGGTTTAGTTTTTACCAATAACTAACAACCATCTCTACAGCTCGATACAGTGGCTGGTTTAGTCTAACCATGCACTGAGATGAGGATTAGGTTCTACTTACACCAGCCACGCACAGTGTGTTTCCCACATGTCATCACATATTCACTCTTCTGGTTCTTCCCTGGGATCACCTCAAATTTAATGCTGGTATCTCCCATTCCATGATTTCTGCAGGAAAAATTAAAGGACATTTGTAAATTTCTCTAACTATACGTGTTGTTTATAGCAGCATTGGGAGACCAACTAATTTAAATAACAACTATGAAATACATTTCGATTAGATTTTTAGGTTAATGTGTTTTGTGTTGTACAGATGGACACAGACAAACACTCATGGTAATAATAATCCATCACATATAATATTTAAAATAATAATACATTAAAATTTTCCATTTGATTATTTATAAAATCTTACCTTTTAAGGCACTCATGAAGAATCTGATATGGTGAAAGTAGTCCTGCTTTGTTGGTCAGCTCATAGACCCTCGAGTCTTCTATACTGATATGATTAAAATACTGCAGGAAGGAGCACATGAAATGTTACCATGGTTGTGTTACATTCTAATTCTGCTGACGTGTTGCATTCTTATTTTCACCATTTCACTGTTAATGATTCCAGGTAAGATGCAAACAACAAAGAAAAAAAATACCTCCAGTTCATCACCCTCAACGAGCTTCTCCTCCGAGGTCTGCTTCACAAAGTCAGGGATGAGGATTTCCAGTGTGGCTCGAGCTGCAGTTTACAGCAGATTACCAGTGAGAGCAGATACAGCATTTAAATTTACAAGAGCAACCATCTACTGTGCATAGTAAGAATGGGAAGGTGCTGCAAATGACTGGCAATGAGGTGAGAGAAAATACTATGACATTAATATTTATTAATACTATGATATAAAATTACCAGCTTTATTCTTGGCAAGTTTTTTACTGCTTGCAGTTCCTGTGCCATAAGTCACTCCATCAATAATGACTGACGCTCCAAAGGGTTCACTTGGGTTCTCTGCGGGGCAAACAGATATGAGCTTCATTTGATATGATGAAGTATAGTTAGGCCTTTGATGGCACACAACTGTACACACACTACCAGAAGGGTGGGTAATGCAAATATGTACTGGGTTATGGATGACTACCCAGTGGATGATGATGATGATTCTTTAGAAGAACTTACCACATTCAAAAAAGTTGTAAACAGGTCGAACCTTGAGGACACGTTGCATATATTCATGCAAGATACAAACTTCTGACTTTCCATTGGGGTTGATCACAAACTCTGTTTCAGGAAATAATGAAAATTTAAACAAACAACACAATTAAAATACAATACAAAATGCACTTAAAAGTTGTGGAGAGAAATTAATGATTTTTTTGTCACACAAAAAGGAAATAAAAATTATTCAAGCAAGTTCATCACAAAGAGGATAAATCTATTATCTGCTGGTTTTTAATGGTGTTATTGGTGATATAAACATGAACATTTTAGGAGTACAAGTGTTACCTTTCTTTGTAGGTGCATCCTGGACTGACAGTGTGATGAGTTTCTGGTTTGCAGGCAGTATAGGTCTCTCTGACTCTGCCTGCTTCCTCTTCATGTCTCTGTTGAACTGCCTTCGCTCAGCCCAGGTACGAAACTTCTTGACAGTGACTTGTTCAAAGTCAAAGCATTTTTCCAGGTACAAGCGGAAATCTTCAAGCTCTGTGAGGAGGTATTATTGCATTAGGACACTTATTGGCAGAACATAATGACCGTCTACTACCGCTGTACTGTGAAAGACTCTTACCTATTGATTCATCCTTGCACACCTCTACCTTGGCCTTAACTTGTCCCAAGGCTCCTTGGGCAGTGTCACAAGACTGGGACTCTTTACCCAGCAGACTGTTGTCAGTGGCACCCTCTCCACCTGGCCCACCGTCAGTCAGAAGGGAGGGAGAGATGTCCTCGTGCCCCTCGGCTGCAGCGTCTGATTTGCCTGCTCTCTCTTCACCATTAGTTTCCTCTCTGGGCTTGACTGGAGACTCCTCTGTATTGGGTGTCATCTCTCCGTTTAGCTCCCTTTCCTCTTGTTCCTTCATTTTCTTGTAATGCAGGCAAGGAATGCTGCTGGTGGGAGGGTCATGTTTCTGTATCAAAAAGAAAAATGGATTTGTAATAAAATGTGTTAACTATGATGTCAGTATGGCTGCATGGCTATTTTTTTCCTGACTTTCAAGCAATGAGCTGCTAATACTTTAATAAATGTCAAAGCAAAATATATAGATAACAATGCTTAAAGACCAGAGACAACTAGGCACCCAAACAATAACATGGTGAAAACATCCACACTTACCCTAATACTGCCAGTCCCAAGGAAATAGGGTCTGGACCAGGTGACCACTCTGGTTTCTCTATGCAGGTAGACTGGAATGCCCGAGTTATGGAATGTCATGATCCATCCATCAGGTAGAGGCTCAGTCGGTGGACGACCCCGACCTGGCATATGGATAAATGAATGCGCGCACACTAATTACAACATTGGTACTTGGTGAAATGACACGTATTGGTTTGACATGCAGTCAGCAGATATTTAGGTGCAGCTTCAGTTACCTGCAGCTTTAGAGTAATTGTTAAAAACGTCTCTATATCAATATATATCAACCTCAGATAGTTAAGTTAGACGACACACACAGACACTCATACTATCAGCAGTTTATACGGTCAGGATTGACCACTACTTTTATACTTCTCCCACCTAGCTGCATTAAAAAACAACAACATGACACAACACTTTAAATTCACAAACTTTAAAAAAATTGTGACTGATGTAACACATATGTAAGTACACAATCCTTCAACAAACAGAGTCACCACTCACTCTTCAGGACAGTCTTAATTTTGGTCATCACAGGCTGAACACCTCCTTCTCCATCTGACTGATGATCACTGTCTCCACCATATTTGTCCTCTGCTAGGCGCATCTTTTTTGGGACTGGCAGACCCGCTTCGAGCAGAGCATCAACATCATTGTCAAACTCCTCCTAGAAAAGTCATGTGTTTAAGGCAGGGGGAAGGATGGGTCACCAGGGGATTCTTACAGGACTTTGGGTGAATAACACCACACTTCATTTACAACAAGAATGATCTGTTCCCCTGTGTAGCATTGACATGAAATAGTAAGACACACAGGACACTGAATATATATAAAAACACTGCAAATAGATTTTTGATTTTGAATCCCACTTTTATACATGTTCATTCACTTGTGCGAAAAAGAGAATACAGAATTTTAATGGAGATTTCAAATTTGGCACAAACCTCTTACATAATCTAATTTTTAGGAATAAATGTTAAAAAGCAAAGTTAATTTATGCTGCCTTGTGATATACTTAATCCTGGCTTTATCAGCCATTCCTATGAATCCAAAAAAAGTAAAATGTGACCCAACAGTATTTTTTGCTGTATTCTCCTTTACCACCCCTGTAAGAAATACCCCCCCAACTTATGGACAATAAAGGTTTCGTAATTCGTGAACAAAATATGTCACAAAATGTGAATTTGGACTTAACGTTTGAAACTATTTGGCAGTTGCCTTTTTGTCCATAATGTTTTTCTTTGTAAACACATAGCATAACAGTGTTCAGTTTTTTTCAATTTCTGCTGTCAATGGCATTACTCAAATATTACCATTTGACAGTGAAGGACAAATTGGGAGTGGAGATGAGAGTGAGAAGAGATAACACAGACAAAAGAGTAGACATACCTCATAGGAGAAAGCTGCAACCTCGTCATCTGCTTGCTCCTGCTGTACTACGACCTCAGACTTAAAGCCGCCCTGCTCCCCATCATCATGATCCAGGAAGTTCTCATACAAGTCATCCAACTCATCCAGAACAGCAAACTCTACCTTGTTCTCCAAGTCTGCCTCAGCCTCCTCTGACCTTTGGCCTGTGTTTCCTGCACCAGAGTTCTTAGCTATTTCTTGCTCGCTAATCGAGTCATGCAACTCACCATTCAGGGCATCTAAGCCGTCAACACTCCCTGCCTCCTGTCCTTCACCTGTGTATAGAACCTTCCTGTCTTTACTACTGCTGCTTTCAGTGAAGCTTACACTGATCTTAACATCTCTGAGCAGCTTGAGGTCAGGTAGAAACTTGGTGACCGGGGGAGCGTGGCGGGCCGTTCTTGGGCACTGTAGGTTGGGACTGGCCTCACCTGAGAGGTGGCTACAAAAAGTGAGTGAGCCCTTGCTGAGGGACTGATGTGGTTTGGTTTCCCCGTCCCCTGGGGTGTATGTGTATCCATCACCACCAGAGCTAACGTCCATTACCTCTGCGTCACTGGACGTTTGCAGGGGAGGTGGTGGAGGTGCTCTGCCGTTATCTTGGCTAAAATCATCAGGTGGCTCCAAGGGGAGAGGGGGTAGAACATTATCTATCTCCATTTCCTTTGTGCTAACAAACTACAACATATACAGACTTAAAGTTTACTTTAAAATCGGACCTGTAGAAAAACTTCCTTCTTATCTAGACCCAGAATTCATGCAGAGACACATCCCTGTTTAGACCACGTACCAGAGGAGAATATGCTAAGCTGACTACATTGTTCTTTTCATTAATGTAGACAGCTTTCAGAATCACTGTCTCAATTATTGGAAATCACAATGCATTCAGCTTAATATGTGATCTAGGCAATGATCATCCTTCAGTGGGATCTTCTGGGAGCTAAAGAAAAAGACCAGGTGGAATAAATGTCAGTACAACTAAATGACGAGCCGTGAAATATGACAATTTCCCGTAATCTGTCTACTATCGTTACAATGTACACGAGCATTACACGTGCATGCTTCGGCTCGGGAAAATGATTAACGTTTTGGAAATTCAAATTACAACCTAAACTATCGTGAAGTAAAATGAGGAAAGGCCCTTGTAGCGTGTCTGTGCTGACTGCAGCTGCATAGCGGGCCCCTGAGTTAACGTTAACATCTATGATAACATGCTAGCAAGCGACCATCAGGCTCTACAGTTGTCTATGTTATCAAAGTGGTTAGCAAGGCCAAAATCTGTGAAGTAGTAGAATAATAAACACTCACCAATAAATATAATACGGCTGTCTCTTTTTGGACGCCTAACTACCTTACTTATTTATTTTATTTCGACGCGCCGCCATAGGAAGATGACGGCACACCCGCCATCTTGAAGAAAACTACGGCGGAACACCGCCTCACGCCCCGCCCTCGACTACCGGCTTTTTTATGACTGATGGATCAGTGAGCCAATCATAGTGCATTTCCGTGGCGCCTACTGGTACGATTGAAGCCATTCAACCAATCAGGCGTTTGACATTTGGTCGATGGACAAGAGGCAAAGCGCCAGATTATTCAAGTTATTGAAAAAAATAAATAAATTAAAAGTAAAATGAACAAACCTAGATCGATTACATATGTAAATGATTGATTCTTATTTTTTAATAAAAGAAAACACGCAGCAAACAATATAAAACTGTGCTTTATTAAGTGTGTGGTTTTTAGACTAAAATTTGAATTGTTAAATCATATCATATGGAGAAACTCATTGTCGGCCCGGTAATTACATTCTCCTTTGATTAAAAAAACCTTAATCATTGGGAATAAGTCTTGATTAGTCTGTGCTGTATTGACATTGATGTTAAAGGTCTTGACATTTTTTATATATAAGTTTATACTGCTGTTATTGTTATTTCTATACGGATTATTTTTAATACATTCTTTTACTTTTATACTTTTTATGGTTGTTGATACAGCTGGTTCTGGAATAAAGGACACGTTGTTTGTCATTTTCAGACATGTCTTTTTCACATATTTACTATTTTTCCGGCCATTTAAATAATCGTTTGATGGAATCGAAGATAATAATTCATCGATTACATAAAAATAATCGATAGCTGCAGCTCTAACCCCGACCTTCCATGTATGTAGGAGAAACTACACCACAGTGGTTGATTCCTACATTTAATAAAGCCAACAAATATCAGTTGGTCTCCAGGGGCAGCATTACTGAAAGTCATAACACGATGTGCAACACATCATTAAAGCGTCAAATCACAGCCACTGACATTAGTGGATGGAGGAGGCAGTCTGTGGTTTTAAAGGTTCAATTTTCCTTACTTCAGGTACATGAGACATCTCTTTTTCTAGAATTACTCTGTTGTTCCCAGCTATCTATCCTCGTCGTTGCATTTGCACCATCTAGTGGACAGAAAGTAGGACTCGCCACACGTTCCATTTTTTTCCTCAGATGTAAAAGAGGTTAGTGTCACAGGTTGGACTAGTTCTGATGTCACCTGATATCTGTGAGGTTATGACGTTGTGACTTGTCCTCAGACTAACCACAGATTCTGGGACTAACGAGGGACAATCAGCAGCGTCTCTCCACAAGAACATGGACAGTCAGCCTGGTCACTGTCCTGTATCCCACGGTGTCTGTATAGTGACTTCAGGTAAATTCATTAGTCGTTGACAAATCTTGGACTTTCTGAGACACTTTGCTCACAAGGTGCTGGGATGAGGCAATAAAAAGGTAATTTGATGATTACTGCTTGAAATGTATAGCATACAGTATAAATGTGCTCGATAGAATTTCTGGGGCAGATAATTTAATTAATCTAAGACTTAGATTAAACAGAGGCAGATGATAATGTAAGATGACAGGATCAGAAAAATGTGTCAGAACTGGTCAGACAGCTCTGACCTACCTGTTTGTTGTTTGTGTCGTGTTCCTGCCAGTAATGGGAACTAATGTGTCCTATGATGTGAATCCTGTTGTTGTGTTTGTATGAAGGTGCTGACATGAATCAGAGTGAGGACACAGAGGAGGGAGCCCCTCCCTCTAAAACTACTCAGTGTGAGGAACAGGAGACTCAGAGGTAAGATGAACATCTAACCCACCTTGACTCGTCTCCGCTTCAGGGCTCAGTGTTGTGTCAATGTGTCCTGCCCTGTGTTTGTATTAGGATCCATCAGCAGAGACCAGACGCTCCTGTATCCAGATCTGTGTCCATGAAGAGTGGCTGGTCCATGGGTCATCCTCTGAACTTTAAACAAGAACAAATATCCGATGATCAAAGGTAAGAATTGCATGTTAAAGGAAAACCTTAAAAATGTCTCGGTAATTTTATACTGAGATATTTAAAATACACTTAGAGTAACTTGTTTGTCCTTCAGCTTTTCCCTTTTCATGGGTCTTCATAGCGGGTCAATTGAATGTCGTACCGCGTATTGATTTTGCATAGGTTTTACGTCAGATGCCTTTTCTGACACAGCCCTCCATTTCATCCTGGTTTGGGCCCAGCATAGGAAATGTGCTAGTTAGCAACCCCCTATGGCTAGATTATTTTACCTGGTGGTCTCCCATCCAGATACCAACCAGGCCCAACCCTGCTTAGCTTCAGAGATCCAGCGAGATTGGGTGTGCCCAGTGTTGTGTCAATGTGTCCTGCCCTGGGTTTGTATTAGGATCCATCAGCAGAGACCAGACGCTCCTGTATCCAGCTGTGTGTCCATGAAGAGTGGCTGGTCCATGGGTCATCCTCTGAACTTTAAACAAGAACAAATATCCGATGATCAAAGGTAAGAAGTACTTGTTTTAAAAAAAAACATCAAAAATATCTCTGTAAATTTTATGCTAAAACATTAAAAATACATTTTCATCATCCAAGAAAATGCTCAAATCATTGTGACAAAAAAACTGACATTGCTTTTGACAGAGTTCAGCAGCAGAGCTTGGAAGTTCTTTCCAGTCAGTCTGTTCAGCAGCGTCACACACACCTGGACTCTATATTTATGGTGTGTAAATGTTCATGTACAACTTGCCTCCACTCTCCATTCTGTACACTGTACACCGGCAGGCTGCCACATCAATGCCTGTGTGTTACTAACTGATATTTGAATGTGAATCTGTTCCAGCTGTTGGAAAGTGGCATGGTCAGGTTTGTGAAGGACGAGTTAAGGAAGTTCAAGAGGGTTCTCTGTCCAGATCACAGAGAATCCTCAAGTGGTCAGGGTGAAGATGACGAGGTGTTGGACAGAGAGGATGAGGAGCAGAGCAGGTGCTGCAGAGAGGCCTTCCTGAAGATCACAGTGAACTTCCTGAGGAGGATGAAGCAGGAGGATCTGGCTGACTCTCTGCAGAGCGGTAAGAAGATTTTTCTTACTGTTCATGATAACAGTTATTTAATTATATATTGAGTAAAATAATCTGTTGTTGTTCTTCCAGAAACAATTACTGCAGTTTGTCAACATAAACTCAAATCTAACCTGAAGGAGAAGTTCCAGTGTTTGTTTGAGGGCGTGGCTAAAGCAGGAAACCCAACTCTTCTGAACCAGATCTACACAGAGCTCTACATCACAGAGGGAGGGACTGGAGAGGTCAATGATGAACATGAGGTCAGACAGATAGAAACAGCCTCCCGGAAACCAAACAGACCAGAAACATGCATCAGACAAGAAGACATCTTTAATCCTTTACCTGGAAGAGACGGACCGATCAGAACAGTGATGACAAAGGGCGTGGCTGGTATCGGGAAAACAGTCTTAACACAGAAGTTCACTCTGGACTGGGCTGAAGACAAAGCCAACAGGGACGTACAGTTCACGTTTCCATTTACCTTCAGGGAGCTGAATGTGCTGAAAGAGAAGAAGTTCAGCTTGGTGGAGCTAGTCCACCACTTCTTCAGTGAAACTAAAGAAGCAGGAATCAGCAGGTTTGAAGAGTTCCAGGTCGTCTTCATCTTTGACGGTCTGGACGAGTGTCGACTTCCTCTGGACTTCCACAACACTGAGATACTGTCTGATGTTACAGCGCCCACCTCAGTGGACAAGCTGGTGACAAACCTCATCAGGGGGAAACTGCTTCCATCTGCTCGCCTCTGGATAACCACACGACCTGCAGCAGCCAATCAGATCCCTCCTGAGTGTGTTGACATGGTGACAGAGGTCAGAGGGTTCACTGACCCACAGAAGGAGGAGTATTTCAAGAAGAGGTTCAGAGATGAGGAGCAGGCCTACAGGATCATCTCCCACATCCAGACATCACAAAGCCTCCACATCATGTGCCACATCCCAGTCTTCTGCTGGATCACTGCTACAGTTCTGGAAGACATGTTGAAAACCAAAGAGGGAGCAGAGCTGCCCAAGACCCTGACTGAGATGTACATCCACTTCCTGGTGATTCAGATCAAACTGAAGAAGGTCAAGTATGATGGTGGTGCTGAGACAGATCAACACTGGAGTCCAGAGAACAGGAAGATGATTGAGTCTCTGGGGAAACTGGCTTTTCAGCAGCTGCAGGAAGGAAACATGATCTTCTACGAATCAGACCTGACAGAGTGCGGCATTGACATCACAGCAGCTTCAGTGTACTCAGGAGTGTTCACACAGATCTTTAAAGAGGAGAGGGGCCTGTACCAGGACAAGGTGTTCTGCTTCATCCATCTGAGTGTTCAGGAGTTTTTGGCTGCTCTTCATGTCCATCTGACCTTCATCAACTCTGGAGTCAATCTGATGTCAGAAGACCAAACATCACCGTGGTTATATAGAGTCTTGAGAGGCAGATTAAAACTCACACATCTCCACCAGAGTGCTGTGGACAAGGCCTTACAGAGTCCTAATGGACATTTGGACTTGTTCCTCCGCTTCCTCATGGGTCTTTCTCTAGAGACCAATCAGATTCTCCTACAGGGCCTGTTAAAACAGGCAGGAAATGACTCACAGACCAATCAGGAAACAGCCCAATACATCAAGGAGAAGATCAGTCAAAATCTGTCTGCAGAGAGAAGCATCAACCTGTTCCACTGTCTGAATGAACTGAACCATTGTTCTCTAGTGGAGGAGATACAACAGTCCTTGAAATTAGGACGTCTGTCCACAAATAAACTGTCTCCTGCTCAGTGGTCAGCTCTGATCTTCATCTTACTGTCATCAGGTAAAGATCTGGATGTGTTTGACCTGAAGAAATACTCTGCTTCAGAGAAGGCTCTTCTGAGGCTGCTGCCCGTGGTCAAAGCCTCCAACAAAGCTCTGTATGTAGATAAAGATATAAATATTAATGAGACATATTCTAAAGAGGACAGTTAGTAACAATGTTTAACTGTTTCCTACTTAGGCTGAGTGGATGTGACCTGTCAGCGAGAAGCTGTGAAGCTCTGTCCTTAGTCCTCAGCTCCCAGTCCTCTAGTCTGAGACACCTGGACCTGAGTAACAATGATCTGCAGGATTCAGGACTGAAGCTGTTGCATGCTGGACTGAAGAGTCCTCACTGTAAACTGGAGACTCTCAGGTCAGATCCAGTCTTGATACTTTGGTTTGATAAAACCAATTAGATTTTTTTTAAATTAATCATTATTTGTAACACATTCATTTTTTAACTGCAGAACCATGAAAAGCCAGACCACATCTACGAAAAGCTCAAAGAACAAAGAGAAGCTGTTTGTGTTCAATAGTTTAACGTCATGATGTTTCATCACTATGTCATTTTCAATTCTTCATCAGGCTGAGTGGATGTGACCTGTCAGAAAGACGCTGTGAAGCTCTGTCCTCAGTCCTCAGCTCCCGGTCCTCTACTCTGAGACACCTGGACCTGAGTAACAACAACCTGCAGGGTTCAAGACTGAACCTGTTTTCTGCTGGACTGAAGAGTCCTCACTGTAAACTGGAGACTCTCAGGTCAGGATCATTTAGAGAACATAGGGTGACACCAAACAAATCACATTCCGCACATCACATTTATTGTATTTACATTTCCATAGAGCATAGATTACATATCTCAAGGGAAACACATGGTCTGGATTAGTCACTGACTGACGATCAGTTCCCTTTTCCTACCAGCAGATAGCGGCTGATATTTACACAGGGTAGCTTGAATTTGATTAAAGGAACACAGTTTTCATTTTAGGATTTGTACCCATTTTCCAACTCCTCTGCAGTTAAACGAGTGATTAAAATCGTTCCTGTGTCAGTGCACCTATATCACTTACAACTTATCCCAGTTGCAGCCCCCCACTTATGAGGTGGGGGGCTGCTCTCTGTCTTGAGTGTATTTGATTGAGCCTGTAGTTTGGCTGTGGCGCAGCTGCGATGAGTTCATATGTGTACATCTATTTGAAGGCTGAGTGGATGTGACCTGTCAGCAAGAAGCTGTGAAGCTCTGTCCTCAGTCCTCAGCTCCCAGTCCTCTAGTCTGAGACACCTGGACCTGAGTAACAATGATCTGCAGGATTCAGGACTGAAGCTGTTTTCTGCTGGACTAAAGAGTCCTCACTGTAAACTGGAGACTCTCAGGTCTGACAGCCGATACTTTAAACTCGAGTTATGTTTCTTTAGATTCTTGTTAGTGACAATATTCAACATGCAGAATTTTCTTGCTGACCTGACTTTCTCCATCATCATATCTTCTAACATCAGTCTGTCAGGGTGTCTGGTCACCAAGGAAGGCTGTGCTTCTCTGGCCTCAGCTCTGAGCTCCAACCCCTCCCATCTGAGAGAACTGGACCTGAGCTACAATCATCCAGGAAACTCAGGAGACAAGCTGCTGTCTGCTGGACTGAAGAGTCCACACTGGAGACTGGACATGCTGAGGTATGGACACATGGACAGACTGGACACTTGCTCCTCCTCCAATTCTTACAGAAATGAGGAACCTCTTCAGACTGATTACTTTCACTTTGACAAACGGATGAACTCACTGCTTCACTTTGAACAGCAGTGTTGAATAGGAAATCATTCTGACTGTTTGTCCCTTCAGGTTGGACCGTGGTGGAGACATCAGGTTACAACCTGGTCTCAGGAAGTGTAAGTGTGGATTTAATTTGATCAGTGAAGACACAACCGCTCGCTATCAGTTTTCTACTAATAACATTTTGTTCGTCAATAATCAGCCAATAAGCTGAAGCTGTGTCTTGCTGTCTCAATCAGATTTCTGTGAACTGGAAGTGGACCCAAACACAATGAACAGAAAACTCAAACTGTCTGTAGACAACAGGACGGTGATGAACGTGAGAGAGGACCAGTCGTATCCGGATCATCCAGACAGATTTGAGTGTCCTCAGCTGCTGTGTAGAACTGCTCTGACTGGTCGCTGTTACTGGGAGGTGGAGTGGAGAGGACAGGTTTATGTATCAGTGAGTTACAGAGGAATCAGAAGGAAACCAGACACTGTTTACTGTTTGCTGGGATTGAATGATCTGTCCTGGAGTCTGAAATGCTCTGAAGATACCGCTTATTCTGTCTATCACAAAAAGAGGCAATTGTCCATCAGCTCCTCATCCACGTCTCACAGGGTATCAGTGTATGTGGACTGTCCTGCTGGGACTTTGTCCTTCTACAGTGTCTCCTCTGATTCACTGATCCACCTCCACACCTTCAAGACCACATTCACTGAGCCTGTGTATCCTGGCTTCAGGATCTTGCCTGGTTCCTCAGTGTCACTGTGTTCATTGTAGGAGTCTCCTTGTGTGAAGAATCTGTCTCAGTCACTGAAACTACACTGATATGGTCTTTTCGGACACCCCTTGCATTGTATTAAGAATCACTCTTTTAGTACAGTCAAAGTCAAAATACTAAACAAATCACAAAAAAACTAAAAACTAAAAATTGATTGGTTCCATAAAAATGCATACAATATGTGTGACTATTTACTGTTAAACCTATCATGTAAGTAAGTGTGGAGAGGAAACACAGGAAGCAGAAATGAAACACTTCTGTTAAAGGAAAAGCCAGCTGTTTTAATGGCATAAAGTGCAGAAATCACTGACAGGTGGAGAAATTTGAGTGGTTACTAGTAGTCTTCTCAACAATCATTGTACGGAAAAGTCAAATGTGAATGTTTGGGGCTGAACAAATTACCCGTGACTCTAAAAGGGTCACTGTGATCTTAACCAGATTTCACATTCTTTAGAAAAATAAAAGGAATTCTCAGAAAGCAACATGGAAAATAGCATGGAGTATTTCTAATTACATATTCTTAGTAATAATAATTAACACTTAAATAATACCCATTATTAATAGCTAAAAGATACCACTTCAAATTGTAGTCTAGAAATTATATGGAAACATATTCATTCCAGTTCATTGATTTACAAGTAAAAATCTACCACCAGCAAGAGTAAATTAGACTGCATTCAAATAATCTTACAACAGTATTTACTGAAATTTTAAGCAACCAGTAATAAAAAGTTTAAAACTTTTTATCCCCTGCAACCTGACTCTGCTGTTTTGAGATTTAATTTCATCTACAAGGTTATGAATGTTCTTTGGCAATATTTGAAATATGAACTTAAATCATAAATAAACTAATACATATCACTGATATTAATGAGAAAGCTAGTGCTGACTTGCTAAGGAGAAAGTGCAAATATGAATTTTCACATATAGTACAGTTTAACTGCTACGTTGTAGTTTGAGGTTTGAGATAGGGGCCTGGTGATGATGGAAGTAAAGGTAATAAAGAAAGGCACATAGTGGGTTCTCTCCAACATATATCTTTATCCTTCCAATTTGAACTGGAAAGAGCTGGTGCTCCATTTGCCTGTGTCGCTGCTGAGCATGTTTCGTTCTGTGAAGGTCACATTCCAGTCTGTGTCTATCAGGATTATTGTATTGGTCCTGAATGGTCAGAAGAAAAGAGGAAATCAAACAAAAAAACACAAGAAAATACAAAATGAATGACTGAAAATTGCTGAAATATACATCAGAGAAGTTGGTAGGAGTAGATACTGGGGATCTTAAACAGTTACATTTTCACAATAGATGTATTAAGCCAAACACTCTAATTAAGAATAAACTAACATTTGCAGTCAGTAAGTTGCTACATGACACTTTGGCTGCTTTGTCAAAAATGACCCTCTGACCTTGTCTTTGTAGCAACTAATCCACAGTGGTATCACAGTGCAGACAATCCCCTTTCATTTCGTCGCTGTGGAGGATCGATTACCCTTAGGGTTTTATTGTACTAAAAGTTCTCTGCTGTGTATGATCCTGCAGCCTAACATTGCTCTGTCAGTTACCTCAGGTGGAAAGACACTGTGGGAGATGGTGGGTAGAGATTTTGTGGGGGGTGGAGGACACTGACCTTGTGCCATAATGAGGTGAGCGAACATACACTGCTGACAAAGCCTGGATCAGGGGCTTACTGTAGCAATCACCTTGGCTCTCCTGAGCAGGATCAGGTGTGTTCCTTTAAAATTAACACACAATGCACCTCTTTAGGATGCTTTAAAGCCATGTGTTTTCAGTACATAATTCTCAGCCATATCATCAACATCAAGTATTTAAACTTAAAACTCTTTGTTACATGTTCACTATCAGCAAACTAAAGTACATATTAAAAGTTAATTATGATTTCAATAACCTTATTGAGAGATCTTTAAGTCTACAAATCAATCAAAAACAAACTATATATTTAGAATTATATGCACATGGATAGAAATTAGTCATGTATTTGTATATGTCATGTATTTATTGCGTGTGAATCCATAACAAGGGAATGGGTAGGTGGGTGTTCATCACTTACAGTTCCTCATCATTAAGGACAGTGAGAAGCTCTTGGACTAGTCCATCAGAGGACAGAGTGTGGTCGTTGATAACACTGGTGAAGTGCCGTTTGCCGCGCAGCAGTTTCTTCCATGGAGAGTCCAGCAGCGAATTGCTCAAGCCATAGACTCCTGCGGAGGTGAACATGAAAGACAGAACAATATCTACAATATTAGGCTCTGTCTGTAACCATTTGGCACATCATTCAATCCAAGGCTCATCTGAAAGTAATATCAACATTGAAATGTCAGGCTGACATGAACGGGCCACTGGCAGAGAGAAGAGGTAAATGTCATATGAACAGTTCCTACACCATCCATATTAAAAACACAGACCTGGTTTGAGAAGAATGGGTTCAGGGTTGCCTCTGTTTCCATAGTAACACACGACATCTTGTTTGGCTCTACATGGGACACAGTAAGACAGAAAATTAGAGACTGCATTCAGTGATGATTAAACCTGTTTGTATCTAATTATGTAGGCAGGCACAAAAGTCATCATGTGTCTGTGTTCGCAAATACAGCAAAGATAATGTTCCAAGGAGTACTTAGGAGAGAATGATGTAAAATGGGTGCTCTGGGTGCCAGAGAATATCAAAAGAGCACAATACGGGATCTTTAACGACTGCTTTGCTGAATCAACCCAGCAATGACAGTAGTCTTGGAAAATAGGGATTAAATGGGTTGTTTCATTTATAAGTGCATTTCCAACAGTCAAATAACAACCAGAGTAGTTACATTCAGCATTTCAGTTTAAACACCAACAAACACCAATAATGTTTTCTTTGGGGACATTCTTTTTTTTTTCTTGCGAAGGTCATTATACGAGGACATGGAAGGACCTTAAGAAACCTCATATGCACTCATATGAATATTTTTTCAAATCAAACAAATGTTTAGATATAAACATGTTCACCTAAAACAGATGCCTCTGTTCAGAAATCAGAAATTGCTGAGTGTTCCTATGTCCCAAGTAGATGTTTCCCTCGAGAGACAGAATGATGTGTCCAAGTAGCTATGAGACAATCCTCAAAGCTATATCTCAACTTTTTTCCATTGAAGACAACAAATCCAACAGCCAAATATTGCTGCCAAATAGTACACAAACCCAGCAGAACAGTCACAATAAACAACTTCTTTTTCTGTGGTACTGTGAGTATTATAAACATAGCCAGTGTTGACTCAGGTGATAACAGTCACTCCTCATATTTGTATTTGGCAAATACAGTTTTCATAATGATACTGTGTTCTGGTTGCAACAATATCTGATATATACATATATATGTGTGTGTGTGTGTGTGTGTGTGTGTGTGTGTGTGTGTGTGTATGTGCATCAAACAGACCATGATGGTAGCAGGGTGGGGGTTTTCAGAGAGATAGCTATTCTACCCTTTAAAACTGGCTACAGTATGAGAAATCCCGTCAGGTGTGCTGTGGGTTGATTTGGGCTGAGATGAGGGAACTGCAGGAGGTCAAGGCCACTGGGCAGAGATAGAACAGGGAGGGAAGGTGGGCTGAAAACAAGCTTTTTCAGATCTCAGTCAGAGACATAATCAGTATGCTGGCTGGGAGACATTCTAATGAAGAGTCCTCTATACTGAGGCCGCGGAGTGGTTTCCACATCACCAGCTGTGGTGTAGTTGCCGAGAGATGGCTGGATGAGCTTTCAACATTATCCGCTCAAAATTTAGATGGGCATGTTGGCGGGGGCTCCTGGGTAAGGGCAATTTACAATCTCACATCCAGCCACACACATCTGTGTATGTACACCCACAAATGCAACCATTAAAGGAATGAAATGAAAAACAAAAAGCTGCTTGTGTTTCCATTTTCCCTCCTCTATGTTATCTACAATATTACTGCTCCACGTTCAACTGCTTGGCCCAGACTGAAAAATCTGAAGAACTAATAGATGGGTTACCATGAAATTTGACCAAGATGTTCACACCATTCAAATGGCAACGAAATTAAACTCTATGTGAAGATACATAGTCAAGATCTAGATCTACAACCTTGCTGTGTATGTCATGACTACTAACCAGTCAAGTTACAAGAAATATGGTCAGTCTCCTCCTTTTGGTCCTTTGAATTATTGTAGTTTATACTTACATACACCAATTCAAAATTGGTCAGACTAAATACAGTGACCAATACAGCAACCTCTGACTTAACAAACGAAGAACCTTGATACTCTTCCATAATTACATAATGAAATCTTATCCCACATGATCTTGACAATTTAGCCTTAATGACATTTGACAGAATTTACTGGAAGTATAAACGAAAGGAAAATGTATTGGGATTCAAATCTCCTCTTTGATGATGAAGATTTGACCCCATGGAAACAACTAGAAAGCCAAAACCGCATTGTTTTGACTTAAGTGGTCATTTCTGGACACGTTGATGCACTTAGTGAACAAAGTGGCTAAAGTGAGCCAATAACTGTGCCTATTCACTATAAATACGTAGTTCATTCTACAGAAAGAGAATGTGTTTTCTGCATAGTAATCTTACATGCTCCTGTAAAAATATTGAAGTTCCTTTCTTAAAATATCCACGCTTGATTTTTTTTTCAGTATCTGCAGCACTGCTGTTTCTCTAGCTAAGACAAGTTGCCAAGACTATACCACATGGTTTAAGGCCATAAGATTAAAACCACTTTTTCTCAGCCAAAGTTGTTTTTTATAAAATAGCCACTCTCTTTGACTGAAAATGCTTTTAGGGAGGCGTTTTTCGTAGGCAAACATCACAGGAGACTTTCATTAAAATGGATAATCTCGGGGCACCGACTTTAAAGACATAGTGGAATGAAGTGGGATCAAAAATCAACGCAATAGTCAGATGAAATGTTGGATATGGAGCTTTGAGAGTACCAGAGAGAGAGAGAGAGAGAGAGAGAGACCATTAGGGGAAGCCTCAGTATGATGTTTTGAAAATGTATGACTGCCAGTGACCAACTATCTACATGCAGAACTCAACCCAACATCATATAGATTATTAATCAAGGTGGAATTTAACAAGTATCCCAACTACAGTTAACAAGTATCACAACTACAGAAAAGCAAGACATACATCATAACCTGGCAGAAATAATTGAAGACACGGCATGCTGAAAAAATGACAGCATTACTGCCACATCATAAATAATGTCTCTGGTTACAGATGAATGAGAAATCACCCTCTCTATCCACCAGATGAAGTTATTGATCTGGAAAGAGACTAGATGTCTAATTTCCTCTAACGTGCTGGGCACCCCACAGTGAAATTGATATGCTAGAGATGATAGTAGTACAGACTGGTGGTTTCCTCAGTGTCACTGTACCATCTGTCTTTGCAGTGGAAGTTGCTCTCATCAGGTTAAAAACATATGCAGCTATCATCATCACAACATAAACAGAGACTGATTGAATTTGCTGGTGTCTAATGAGTGTTGGGTGGAACCTTATTATTTTATTAAAGAAGAATACCACCATGGCACTGGAGGTGCAACTGTGGCTACCTGTCCAAATGAGGACACTCATTATTTCAATTTACTACTTACTTCATCGAATCCATCACACTGGAGCTAAAAAAGCAAAGATTTGCTGACATCACAGTTTTTAAAAATGATACAATGTATGATTGCCAAGCATGGAAAAAAAATCTGTGTACATCTTTAAATACCAAAACCAGTGGGAAATGGATATATATGCAAAACTAAATCCCATTTGAGAGGAGATCCTGCTATAAGCCACTCAAACAGGATACACGGCACAGATCATGACACGAAATGCCAGTGTGATAGGGGATGAATTACCAATCTCTCTCTGGCAAAAACTGAGATCTGCATCAATGCTTATTCTCTTTGGGGGCTTCCACATGTCAGCTATCTCAGAGTGCACTAATCCTACTTTGATCTTTCTTTACTTAGTCAATTCAGTTAAGTCAGACTGGTGAGGCAGGACAAGAGGAAAGTAATCCTCATTATTTTTAAAGCATCTCTGTCTGAAACCATGAAACAGAAACAGGTGTTTCATCAGAACTTCGATGATTGCTCCTTCACAGCTTGTTCTTTACAGGTCTGCTTGCTTAGCAATCCAAAAATAAAGATGTTGCCTGAAGGGTTGAAAAGGCAAGAACTTGGATGAACACAGTGGCAACCTTTTCCCGACAAGCTTAAAAAACTTTGAGCTGAAAAACTTTAGTATCCTGAGATCTGTCTCTGGTGTGTCAAACATAATAAGTCACCTCATGACACCCACACAAAACAATGAAGAACTTGTCTGAACTCCTGACAACTAAGTTCACTGCTTTCTCCAAACTCAACAGAGAACATTTTCAACTTCTGACATGCATAAAATCTACCGTATTGCTGCTTACCAGAAGATTATTTTTGATTACAGCCAAAACATGGTACTTAGATTCTTACAATGTTAAAAGATCTTTGACTCAGGTTTTCAAGATGGCGGCGTGAGAGACGGTCATGTTCGGGAGAGCTGGTGCGCTAATTCACTGATTTTATGCGTTTAACCCTGCAAAAGTAGCATTTAACCTCTTAATAGTTCACTAGCATAACATGAACATTAACAGCTATTTTCTGAGACAGTCCGACGGCATGCCACGTAAGAAAAATCAAGTTGTAGACGATGCTGGTGAGCAAAGTCAACAGGCAGGCGGTGCCCACACTGGAGCTAACGTTAGCACTGTAGCCGACACCGGAGCTGATGCTAGCTTACTGCCGCTTCGTGAAGCCGTGAAAGAAATCACAGCCAACATCTCCAGAGTTATCGACGAAAAGCTAAGCCCACTGGCAGAGCTCTTAAAAATACATCGGGAGGAGCTCGACAGGCACGACAAGCGCATAACCGAGGCCGAACAGAGGATTTCGACGCTGGAGGACGCCACAGATCCGGTCGAGGAGAAAATGAAAGAGCTGGAAAAAACGGTGCGTGAATTAAGCGAACGAGCTGACGACCTGGAGAACAGGGGGCGACGTAAGAACATCCGCATCGTTGGGCTTCCAGAAGAGGCTGAAGGAAAAGACCCGACCCAGTTCTTTGAGACCTGGCTCCCTGAAATCCTTCACATCGAAACGAAGTCGGGTCGAGTGAAGTTGGAGAGAGCGCACCGCTCATTAGCCCCAAAGCCCCCCTCCACCCAGAGACCACGGCCGGTGCTGGTTAGGTTCCATAACTACCAAGATAAACAACGCGTTATGAATGCGGCGTGGGAAATGGGACGGAAAAATCAACCGCTGAAACACAAAGACGCTACGGTGATGATATTTCAGGATTTTTCCGCATCCGTTCTCCGCAGGAGAAA